>CM077502.1:66970924-67426085 GCA_039654745.1 Houttuynia cordata
GGTCCAATTTCGAAAAGAACTGCGCACCGGCCAACTCATCAAGTAGCTCCTCAATAACTGGAATAGGGTACTTATCCTTAAGTGTAATAAGATTAAGTGCCCTATAATCCACAAAAAGTGCCAAGAACCATCCTTCTTGCAAACAAGGAGGACTGGAGAGGAATAAGAAGACTGACTGGGACAAATAATGCCAGATGAAAGCATCTCGCTAACAAGTCGCTCAATCTTAGTCTTCTGAGCCTGGGGGTAGCGATAAGGCTGCACATTGGCTGGAGGTGCATCTGGCTGGATAGGAATCCGGTGATCATAAGCACGAGGAGGAGGTAGTCCATGATGCTCCTCAAAAAGAGCATGATGCTCCTCAAGTAAGGTGGCCAAATCCGGTGAAATAGCCATGGACGGATCTACGGCTGCCGGCTGCCGGCTGCCGAACCCGGACGGATCTACGGCTGCCGAAATGGTTCCCGCCGGTGCGAGGCCCTGCCACGGCGGCATGCCGACCGGCGGCAAGTGTGTGCCGACGGGGAAAGACTGATGCGGAAACACTGACGGAGAGGCGCCGAAGTGAGGAGGAGGAGCCGACACCGGCTGGCGATGCAAGGACAGCAAAAGCTCCTCAACGCGACGGTTGGACTCCGCGATCGTGTTCTTCAAATCGGTAAAGCTTCTATCGTGAGCATCCAATTTTGCTTCTATTTGGGTCATGCGGGTAGTATCCGGTGTGAGGGTGGTAACGGGGACGTCTTGAAAGTCCGATGGCTTAGGCGTCACGGACGAGGGTCCGGAGGACGTCGGCAGTGGGTCGGGACTCTTCCCACGGTCGCCTGTCATGGCGACATTAAGGGTGGGTGGGTGGGAACCAGGGTCGAAATGGCACTGATCCAATGATGTAGACACGACTTCTACAACGGAGAAGAACGAGGCTAAACTAGAACAAAATAAATAAACATAAACTAATCTGTGATTCTCCTTGATAATCCTATTTTGGCCATAGGCCTTACATATATAAAGAGTAAAAATATCCTAATACTAATAGAAGTAGTAAATCCTAACTAGGAAACAATATTAAATAAGAAATCCTAGGCCTAATAGAAGTAAGAGGTTGTAATTGAGTCCATAACACAATGCTTATGATAAATCATTTGTAACCCCCAAAATCTTCTTCATAATGTATAAATTGAAAACAAATTCAAAAGAATGGATAAAACCTATTAAGGAAATTGCTTTGGCACTCCCATCCGGGGCACCATCTTCATCAATAATCTCAAGCACTTGAATCACAGAAGAGAACATGGTAATAAAACTTTGCAAAGTACCATAACCCCAACGCGTGTCACATGACCTTCTCAAGCTAGTTTCTTGATTAAGCCCTTTCCCGGTTGCTAAATCTCCACTCTCAACCACTTTAATGATATCCTTAAGTTATTGCTCTCTAAGATTATCTCTGCACTTATATGATACTCCAACAACATTCATTATAGTAGAAAGCAAGTCAAAAAAATTGCTAATTGGCTTGTGATTTTTTGCAGTGGCAACAAGTGTCAATTGTAAATGGTGCGCAAAACAATGAATGTAATGTGCATGTTATTTTCCTTCAAGATAAGTGCCTGTAACCCATTAAACTCACCTCGCATGTTACTTACTCCATCGTATCCTTGTCCTCACAATCATTGTATATTTAATCCATGCTTGGAGAATAGTTCTTCAAGTATCTTTTTAAGTTCCAATGATGTTGTTTCTTCAACATGTACGAAGCCAATAACACGCTCAATGACACAACCTTGCATATCCACAAAACATATAGCAACAATTATTTGCTCCTTAATAGAGATATTCCGGGATTCATAACCAAAATAGCAAAGAAGCTATCCCCAAGATCATTGATGATAGTTGCTATAGTCTCCACTGCAAATGAATTTATAATATCCTTTTGAATGCTTGGAGCAGTCACTTTGTCATTTTGAAGAGCATTTTTTAGCACAACTTGCTCCACATCTCTATTTTTGTGTGCTAGAAACTTTAAATGTTCAAGGAAGTTTCCTTGATTGCATGAACTTTTAGACTCATCATGACCGCGAAAAGGTAGGCCTTGATTTAAAAGAAATCGAATACACTCAACTGATGCCTCCAACCAGGTAAGATCCTCCAGTTTACTTTGCTCTTCTTGCTTCTTTAAAATTGTTCGAATGTGTTGTGTCTGGTTTAGTAAGTCTTGACCCATCTTGTAATGTTTGTTGTGAGAGTTGTCTACTCCTCCATCATGAGCATCAATCTTCTCATACTTCTTCCAATTTCTGAATCATTTTACTACGAAAGCATCCTTATTCCAAGAAGATAATAGTATAAACAAAATGTTGCATCTTTATCTATAACGTATTCCAACTAAATGGGATGTCTATCAAATCACTTAGGATTAAAGCGTCTTGACACTTCTGAAAAATCAGTTTGTGGAAAAGAGTGGCTTCGTGGTTGACAAGGACCATTTTGTAAGTAATGCTAGTTTTTCGGTCATTGGGAGGAAATTGTGAAAGTGCAATGCGTAGCCCAGGTTTTGATTTCAAGTCATCCACATTGACCATTGCCACATGCCTTTCATTTTAGTCATTTTGATCCTTAGCACCACTCGAAGATGGAGTAGTAGAACGAAGACAATCAGTCTTTCTTAATCAAAAACTTGTCCATGATTTAAGCAAAAAAACCTATCAAAACTTGTGATTTTTATTATTATAACACAATAACATCTTACAAAAAATATATATACAAGCAAATAACATATGACTTGAAGCCAACATCTTAACAAAAAATAGGGAGTTAGAAGCAACAAAGTGTAAATTTCAAATCATAACCAACATAAGCAACAATAGCATAACATTAGTACGAACATAAATAATGTATAACAATTTAGTTTTAGCCTATGCCTTAGCACTCAATTAAATCATAATCAGCACCTGAATTCTCATTCTAGCACTCCTATAATTTCTTAATTCTAGAATTAATGTTGAAACTCAAATATATTTTTACCTATAAGTTGAACTTTCATACAATTTCAACCTTAAACCAATGAGAAACAAATTCTTCCCTCTAATAAAATGCATGCCCTAATTAAATTACATTATTCATAAATCAATTAGACATGTGCATGGGCAGGTACCAATTAATTGACACTCCAATTCCTATAAAAGAAGTAGTCCTTGTACATCCACCTACTGAACAGATTATAAACAATTACAAATCAATAATCAATAATTTATAAAAAAAGGACGAAGAGGAAGAAAGAATGAACCTTGAGAAGCGCCCCGCCGGAGAGACGAGCATCGGCTCCTGGCGTATGGGAGGCGAGGTTCTATGCCGGGCATCGGATGGATTAGCCCTACACGAGAGAAATAGGACCACGACCGAGAGGGAGGAGCAGCACTCCAGCATATAGCAGGGAGGAGCAACGCGGCCGGTGCCAGAAGGGAGCTAGCCACTGGGGTTTTTGTTTTGGCAGGAGAAGGCTGATTGCAATTTGGTACTGATCGGTATTTTGGGTTCATCATTCATGGTTGGGTTGGTTCATGAGTTGAGTTGGGGGTCGGGTCATTTTGAGATGGGGGTCAGGTAATGGAATAAAGCCAACTTCTAGCCCAATCCCTGTACTAAAAATATAGGGGGGTTCACTAAAAAGGAACACACCCATGGGTCATCTGACCACCATCCCTTACATGTAGGTCCGCCCCTCGGAAGGAAGAACTCTATTTTATGTACAGCCTTTGGTGTCCATTAAATTTTCAGATGCAGACAATGGATGGAGGGTTGTTCCACATTAATAGGCCAATTTGGTTTTCAAAAATGAACTGAAATTGAAAAAACAAATAGGACTATTAATGTCAAACAAAGTATATAGGTGTGGCGTGTGTACTCTTGGTTTTTATGTGGAAAAATGATTCCTCAATAAATCTCACTGTGTACTCACTTTGTATCAGGAACTGCCAAATTTGGATTGTTTGGTTTCCTTTTAAGTTTTAAATAAAATAGGCTTAAAAACCATTTGCACCTTAACCCTCCTCATGAGGAGGGCTGATGGGGCTTAATGACTTGGACAATAAGCCCTAAAGCAAAGCAAATCCTTTATCACTTAAAGAGATTGCCATACAAATGAATAAATGATCAAAATACAAACACACTTCTTCAACAAAAAAAAAACGCAAAAGTAGCAATGAAAGTACTATATCATCAACTACAACTCTAAGGGGTTGTTTGGATAGTGAAAGAGGAGTGAATGTGAAAGTAAATTCTGGTGAAAAAATTCATTGAATTTCATGATGAATGTGAAATATGTTTGGATAGTGAAATTTTTTACATGAATGAAATGGACAGTATGTTTGGGTAGTGAATGTGATACAGCAAAAAGAATTTTTATGACCTGACCACTTTACCCCTCACCTAAACTCTTTCCCCTTTATCTCCCAATCAACGTCCTCCACCTCCGCATGAACCCCATTTCCCTCCCCGTTTGCCACCTCGCTAATTGCGTCGATTTCCTCGTTAAGGACAACAACGCCTTTGGCGCCCAGCTCATCGGTGTCGCCTCCCTCCCCGCCGACAGGGTCTCCACTGGCGAGCTCATCGACGAGTGGCTCCCCATCGTATCCCCGTCCTCTGGCAAGCTGGCCAAGCCCAAGCCCGACATCGCGATCCACCTCAAGCTCAAGTTCATTCCCTTCAAGGATAACCCCATTTTTTTGGGTTTTTGTTCTGCAACTTTGGATATATAAAAGAATTAATGTGTGAGAATGGATAGGAGTGGAGGGATGGTTTGTGATATATGGATTGAAGTTGTGAGATTGGTGTGTTGCAAGCAGGAGTGATGCAGACGCATGATGAAGGCCCGCGCAAGTTTTTCAAGCATTCGTTAGTGATGTATGTGTTGTCGCCTCATTATGCAAGCAGTAAGCTTGGCATTTTCAAGCAGCAGGCAAGCTTATTCCTATAACATTCTTTTAAATTTTAGTTACTTCATATGATCTTTGTTGGTATATTGTCTATGATTAAAGTTTGTAGACACTTGTTCAGTAACGAGCCAGCTACCTATCATTTTGAGCAATGCCCTAAAATTTCTGTGAGCTTTAGGTATTCACAATGTGTGCATGTTCCCCAGCTGGAAGCAGGGATGCCATGAGCATTTGTGTTAGACGGAGGACACTTCTCCATGGCCAGCCATGACATCCTTATAGCCTTGTTGAGGAAGAAGGTGTTGATAGCATAATACATCGGGTCCTCTCGCCATAGCCAGGAAGTGACTTCAATATGTCAATGCATCTATTGAACTTTTGTATCTCAGCATCCCTAGCCCCTCTCACCATATCATTTTTGTCCATCATCGCCTCTAACAACTGTTGTATTGCAGAGTTGACCTAAACATCTGAGGCCTTCCTATGGGCTACAGGTGTGGGTGCGTTGGGAACACCCCTTGTGGTAGTAGGTCGGGGTTGCCTTGAATCTGAGGTTGACTAGTAGATCTAGGCACTTTTGGTTGAGGTGTGGTTGCAAGGCAAGGGGTGGGATGTGAATGGGGGCCTATTGCTAGATGCTGGGAAATTCTGTTGTTGGAGGTCCCATTGACCTCCTCTGTCAAGTTTTCTTAGGGTATGGCATTAGCATAGTCTGGATGGTAAGGATGATAACTCTAAGCCGCATTTGTTCAATTTTCATCAACTTGTGTGATTTCCACTTGGGAGTTGTCTTCCACTTTATCGTCAGTGGTGACCTTACTATTTCCACCAGCATCCCTAAATCTGCCCAAAGCATGATTGTTGGCAAATCCAAAGTTTAAATCAGCATCTGCCTGTTCAGTATACCCGCACTTTTCCAGCCTCTTGCATCCTTTGCGACTATGCACAACAAACAATGCCATACTTGTGAATTTGCAACATAGGTGTTTGTATTGTAATTCCAACCAAGGCCCGTGTATCCTTTGAGTTCAGTCCACCCAGGCCACAGTAGTCGTCCCTTTTCGTAATGATTTTCAAAGCCCCAACATCAACATGGTATTTTCCTCTCTTAACAATGTAGCCACTTTCTCCCACCCTTCTTTGTAAGCTAGTTGTGCTTCTTATGGCCATCTCTTATGGTAGTGCACGTGTGTGAGAGAGGCATAATGTTATTGCTGATTCCATTCCACCTTCTTAACATATTTCCTTCGAGCATCAATAACTTGGACCTCATCTTGTGTGTTTGCAGTTGAATTTTATGGTGTGATCACGACATTCTTAATAACAACCACTTGCATAATAAGAAAATTCATACTGAGGATTTGTCGTAACGACAAGTAGATAGCTAAGTTGCCAACACAATAAAAAACATAATCATATAAAGAATTTATGCTAAATCGAGCAAGTTGCAGGATATGAAATTAAAGTGGAAAACAAATTGAGGACCTCAAGAACAGTGGAGATGTTAACTTATCCTTACTGAATACTCTCAAATAAAACAATCACCAGCTGAAGTGGCAAAGCAATTCAAGATATCTTAGTACTCTTTCTTTGCGCATAATTTAATTGAAGCTCACAGTTTCTTTTAGGTTGCTTAGGGGGAAAATAATGCCACTCAACAGAAGAGATCTAACTACTAACTTCTCAAACTGATCTAATCCCAACATTCATGCAATTGGAAACCATCAAACAATGCATATAAACAATTGGAAACTGATCTACTTTGGTGCTGAACTTATTCATGAAGTTCAAAGGGTAATGGTCAAGTGACACAACAGGTAATAAAACCTATTTGATACTTTGAGCTGATCCAGGAGCATTAAAGAGCATATACTGTAATAGACCAGTGCAATTCATCTAACTCAGTAGGTAAATTCAAATGAAATAGTAGGGTTTTTAGTCACATTGTATTCATCTTCCCATCAATTGATGCATGCAGTTACCGAAAACATAAAAAGTGATGCAAGTAGAGACTTAAAGCACTAAACTAGCTTATGGTCATTCAATTCAATCAACCTTGAAAAGCAGGGAGAATTAAAAGGAAAGAAAAAAGACAGAAGACCAAAAGCCTCCCAATTTTCAAACATAGAAATGTGGAAGTTTGAATAAAACAATGGGTGCACTTGGAAGGGTGATAGTTGCCAACTAGCAAGCTGAAAATCCCTCGTCAGCCCGAAAAGTGTTTATTTTGTGAAAGTAGACAAATCAGGGGTTGATGGGGAATTTTCACCTTTCAGCCTAAATTGTCAATTATCAAGCCTGAAACACTGATGCTCAATGAAGTGCATATCAGTGTGACGATAATCTTCACTCCATTTTCAGCATTTATTTTTGTCAGCTCTCCAAACGAGTTGATTAATTTTTGGGCTGACGGGAATCGTCACCTTTCACATTTTAGCATCCAAACGCACCAAATGACTTTAATGTACTAAAGCATCAAGTCCAAAATTTGCAAAAAAATGAGTCCAAGCTACCTATGCACTCATTTTCATATAATCATTAGAAAAAGAAAGGGTTTACTCAACCAATTTTACCTATGGTAACAAACAAACAACAAATTTCTACATTGTCAATGAACCATCAAATTTCACTCAAATAGCTTGATACTAATAAACTTCGTAAGTTAAAAATAAATTAGAAAAGCACATGATATTCTGGATAAACCAAATCAAGTAATTAGACGAAAAAGGCATTTAAAATCTTAGCAGTCAAATCAGTCCTGATGAAATTCGTCAAACAACGTGACATACTATCATTCCGCTAACCAGTGCATAAAGTCGGATCGTCCATGAAAGGCATAATAGTTGTGTACCTAATATTTAATGGAGAATAAAAAATGGATCTTCTAACAATCGCCCACACTCAAAGTTGCAATCTTTACCATTTTGATTGCGTTACGAAACATCGATTTGGTTTATAAATAAAATATAAAAACATCGAAAAAGAAAAATCAAGAGATGTAGAGATGGACCTAATCAAAGAGATGAGTAGAGACTGGAGGAGAGGACAAATGAGGGAGAAGAGGGCGTCGCGGTAGGCTCTGCTGATGTCAGAGAAGAAGGTGTCGCGGTGATAGCTGGCTTGCAGAAGAAGGCAACACCATCTAGAGCAACGCGTCATTGCCCTCCTGGAGGTGAGGTGCTGAGGGTGGAAGCAAGGAAAGAGAGCTGAGAGAGAGCGTTGTGGCGGCGGCGGCAACAAGTGAAGTGCCCGAGAGATGGAACAAGGCAGGGAAGGTGAAGTGGCAACGGCGAAGGCGATGTCACGGTGAGCGCAGCGACAGCGGCGACGTTGTCGTCAAAGAGTAGGAGATGATCATTGGTCTGCCCAGTGGAGAAGAAAAAAGGAGAAAACAGGCAGGTGGGCAGAATTGTATTTTCCATTGATGAATTTCTTTCATCTGTGGTGAGAGGTTGTACGAATTCAGGTGAAAGTCTTCCTCGGGACTTTCACGTGAAAGAGCTCTTTCATCAGGTGAAAGAGGCCCTCTTTCACCAAACAAACCTGTTTCATGTAAAAGAGGGCTGAATTGACAGTGAATTCAACCCTCTTTCACTATCCAAACAGCCCTAATAGACCAACCAAAATATTTATGTACTGCTCAATTAACAAATACCAAACACGATTTATGCTGCAACCATATTCAACTAATATAACACAAGTTACACAACTTATTTATCGAATTTGACTTTGCCAACACTATTAAGTTACTTAAACTCCCAATTATAAATAGCAAGAGTAGCATACATAAATGTCCCTAAGTTTTATATGAAAACATTTTAAAGTAGAAAATGGGAAACGCATCTCCGCAATGATATACAATAACCATGGGAATGACTATTCCTCAATACTTGTTCTTTCCTTGCCAAAATCATAATTGGTTTCTCTTCATAAGTCAAATCCATCAAGTATTTTCTCAGCATTGTGGTATGAAACACATTGTGTTGAGTAGATTCAAGAAATTTGCCTCCTCTTTTGTTTGAGCGAAAGGGTAGTAAACTCCATCAATCTCCTCCTCCAAGCGACATCCTTGGTTTCTAATATCTTCCTATGCTCTCTTACAAAGACAGTATACACCTAAAACAGGTAAAAAGATGCGCATTAATATAGAAGTTATGCTATGGAATTGGCTTACAAATTCAACCGTTTGAAGTTAGAATCTCAAATTCAGGACAGAGAAAAAGATAAGCCAAAAATTGGGCTATCAATCTCACCATTTTCCTCGCAAAAGAAAAAATCTTACCATTCAAAGCCAAATGCGGGTATTCCTTGAAAACCATCAAGAAATAAACCTTCCACTTCACGCTGGATGCCCAAAACATTGAAAGGTCAACCATTAGTTTTTTTAGTTGGTAAACCACACAGGCAGAGGAAAACTTTCCAAAATAAAAGAAATATGATAAGCATTTAACCTTGATAGCATAAAAGTTTATCCTTAATTAAAGAAAATCAACTTTGATAGCATAAAAGTCTATCCTTAATTAAAGAAAACCAAACTAGAGGGAAGGAAAAAAGCTGAGACATGCACTTACATATGCACCAACAAGGTTGGAAGTAGAGGACATTCAAGCAGAATGATGAAGTGGGGAAATAATCACTTCCGAATCTTGAGATACTTTTCAAAATTTACCAAAATGTTAAATAAGAAAAACTAATAGCCATTTGTAAATATAAAATCAAGCATTAACCACAACTCATAGATCATTATTGACAGCTAAAATATAACTCAGAAGGAAGCTACTTCGCTGTGAAGTTTGAACAAGTACCAAAATTTCCTAAGTATATTCAACAATGAAAATATTTTTATTAGATATATGTGGTGAGAGAGCATAGTTTGATGATAAGGGCAATTACAAAGATAAATAGCTCTTCTATTACTAGGCTATCCCATGCTCCAAATAGGGCATAAAATCCATCCAATAGTCAGTGGTAATCAGCCCCCCCTCATATTACAGATCCTCCACCAACTCCCACTTAAGAAGTTCAAAGTTTGCCCTGAATACCTGAGCATCCAAGGCACCATTCTTCCTCGTGTCCAACATCAACAACTCGCCGTGGTGCTCAATTAGGAGCATATCGGGCATGCTCCTAAGCTCTTGGGTGCAGGAAATAGGGTACAAATATACTTGTAACTCTGAGATGGCTATCATGAGCAGGAGGACTCATACTCAACTATGAGGTTGTTGCATATAACAATCCATGATAGAAGATGGCATGCACATATAAATACTCAGGAAACGAAGAAGCATCAATTATAGACTATCAAGTAGACCGTGGGGTGCACATCTTGCGCCCGCCGAGGAGACTGACATGAGTGACCACACAGTCGGTGTTTTTCGCGGGCAGCTAGAGGTAAAATTGTTGGTTTAGAGGTATGGGTTATGCCCATATTACCTTAACCTAATTATACGAGGAGTCGGCCCTCTCGTGGTGCATGGTCACGTGGAGTGTGCAAGGCTCCCGTGGGCCTGGTGGGGTCCACACTAGAAGGAGGAGACACATAATAGGACTGTTATGGGGAATTGAAGGTGAGGTGTATGGGTGTTAGAGGATAACCACATAGAGAGAGTGGGAGTTGGTTAGAGGATATTAAAGAATCCTTAACCAACTCAAATTGAGGAATAATGTTTTTCCTCTCTTGGACGTGAGTTGCCTCTGTCTCTCCGGCGTTTTCTCTCCCTCTAGATCTCGTGGACTTGCTTTCCCTTTTGTTGGCTTGATCGCTTGCTTAGCACTTGGGATTTGGCATTCTATTCCTCATACGAAGACGAGAAATTTGATTACTATCTCGCTGAGAATAGTGACTCATCCATGCAATTTGGTCCTTGGTCCTTGTGAGTATTTATTGGTGGATTGATCATAGGGCCCAAAGGCCCAAAGGTTAGTAGTATTCAATCCGTTGAATTTTTGTTATATGAAATATGATATAAGTATTTTTTTCATATTATTGCTCATGAATTTTTGCATATATTTTGTTTGATATTGTGTGCAAGTGAAAGAACAATAAAAGGGGACTGATTTGGCATCACGACCAATTATCCCTTGCACTTCCGCTGCGCTCCTGAACCCAACAGTTGTATCAGAGCCCTAAAATGTTGTGATGCTAAAATTCCCAATACCTTAATTGATTTCAATTCGGAATTCTGAGCAATAGATCTGATCGGTTGAAGTTTTGGTATGCGATCGATTGCCAAGATTACGTGATTGATCGAGCCAGGTTCAAAACCGAAAGCAAATACCAGTAAATGATTGATCACAATTGTTATTGATCGATTGTAAGTAGTGGAAAAATTGATATTGAAGCAGTGATTGATCACCTGTGTGAACGATCGATTGCAAGAAAAGATGCAATCGATCACTTGTGTTAACGATCGATCACAACTACTGGATGGTTCATCATAAAGTACGCGATCGATCACCTGTGCATGCAATCGATGGAAAGTACGGGAATGTTTAATATAAAGTTTGCGATCGATCACATGTATGTGCGATTGATCGCAAGTAAAGCAACGATCGATTACAAGTATTAACGATCGATCACTTTTACTCTAATAGTGCAAAGTCTGCAGCAATCAATCGTTTGCTTGTTGCGATTGATCGCACTGGTAAAAATTGAAAGACTTGTTTGAATTTGAAGCAGTATATGTGCCACATCAACAACTCAATAATAACTATTGTTATTAGTGATTTAAACTTTTCCTTTGACTCTAATTGTCCTGTTTCATTGATTGTAGTGATTTACAAAGATCTTCATTTTGTTGTTCCACTTGCTATTTTTAAAAGAGAGTTGGCATCCCATATGGTCTCTAGTGAACTTGCCAGAACTGAAAAGTTAAATGCCACAAACTTTGTCACCTGCAAGAGGCGTATTCGACATATCCTATTTCTTGATAACTTAGCCCATCTCTTGGACCAAGTAGTTGAACTTCCAAGTGAAAATTACACTGCTGCTCAAAAGAGAGATTATGAGAAGTTCAAGCTTGAGGATGCAAGAGCAGGGACCACCATGTTGACATTTATGGAGCCTAACATTGAAATGCTTTTTGAAAAGCATAACACTGCAAAAGAAATGTTTGAGGCAATTGAGAGAAGGCATGGAGAGCATACTGAGGCTCACATCATACTGTTATACACTCGCTATACTAATATGAAGATGGAGGAAGGCAAAATGTGCTTGGACACGTTAATGCCATTACTATTATTTCTAGTGAGTTGGAGATCCTTGGTGATCCTATTTCTCTGGGGGTCCAAGTATCTACCATCCTAACTAGTCTTCCTCCATCATGGGAGCCTGTTGTGGTAGCTTTGAACTTGAGTGATAAGAAACTCACCGTTGATGACCTTACTGTCAAGTTGGGCTTAGAGCAGGAAAGGTGAGACCATGTGAGAGCCTCTAATGCATCTACCAACCTTGCTTATCATTTTGGCAACAAAAAGAGTGAATCCTATGTTGGACCCTCCAAGCAGTATTTCAAGAAAAAAGGAAAGAAGCCTCAAAATCAGGGAGGTGACAAGGGCAAGAACAAGAAAAAGGAACCTTGCTTCACTTTTGGCCAAATGGACCATTTTAGCAGGAATTGTATGCATGATATTAGAGGCTTTGATTGTGAGCAGTAATTCTAATGGATGGTGGCAAGACTCGGCTACAACATGTCATGTGGTCATGACCAAGGAATCTTTTGTTGACATAAAAGGAATCAATCCAGGAGAGCACAAGATTTATATGGGAAATAAAATACTTATTGCGATGTACTTGGGATTGGTATTATTCATATTCCTCTCTCTGGGGGAAACACTCTAGTTCTCACTGATGTCCTACTTGCACCAACCATTAGAAAGAATCTGATTTCAGTCTCTCTGCTGAATCAAAAGGGATTTGTGGTTAGGTTCAAGGGTGACAAGGGGACTGTGGGAAAGAAGAATAATATTTTATTTACTGCTTCTTTGATTGATGGTTTATTCAAACTTGATGTAGATAATGACTTTGCTACTGAATTTAATGATATGATTAGTTCTGAGTATTTGGCTTGTGTTTCTTATGATGATGCATTATTATGGCATCTTCGCCTATGTCATGTGAATGTTAGAAAATTACACCGCATGTCGATTAGTGGTTCCCTACCTAAAATTGGTGATGATTTATGTATTTGTGAAGATTGCATTTTTGGTAAAATAACTAGGCTACATTTTCCCAAAGGTCAACGAGCCATAGACCTTTTAGAGGTCATTCACTCAGATATTTGCGGGCCTATAAATGTCAAGACTTAAAGGGGTATGTCATATTTTATTACATTTATAGATAACTATTCAAGGTATGGGTATGTTTACCTTTTGGCAAGGAAGTCTGATGCCTTAAAAAATTCAAGGAATTTAAGGCTGAGGTTGAAAACCAATTAGGACAGAAAATTGAAGTTCTTGGAACAGACAGAGGTGGAGAGTACACATCTGATTTATTCAAGGACTATTGTATCAACCAAGGAATAGTTCATCAATATACACTTCTTTATACCCCTCAACAGAATGGAGTCACTGAAAGATATAATAGGATATTATTGGACATGGTAAGTCAATGCTAAATCACTCTGAACTAAGAACACAGTTTTGGGGTGAAGCCCTAGACACCGGTGTCTATGTACTAAACTGAGTACCCTCTAAGTCAATCAAATTGACCCCATATTAGTTATGGACGAGTCGACTTCCAAACTTTTCGAACCTAAGAGTGTGGGGATCAAAGGCCCATGTTAGGGTGCCTGATCAACTAAGAAGCAAGATGAATCCTAAGACCAAAAATGTAATTTTATAAGTTATTGTGATCATTCTAAAGGGTATCGATTTGTAGTACACCATGATGATGGAACAGTGGGGGTAATAAAGTTTTGGGATGCTTATTTTCTTGAGGAAGATATAGACCTTAAAACTCCTAGTCAACGAGTAGAATTATTTAAAATAGAAAAAGAAAAAGTTTTTATCATTAGTAATGAACAAGTGATAGGAAATACATCAAATGAGGATGTTGAAACACATGCATCAAGATAGCATAGACCTTCAGTTTTGTTGAAGGATTACTATGCTATGCTTAGTGAAGATGAAATTATGGTAGATGAACCAGTGCTTAATGATCCTATCATGTTTGAGCAGGCTATGAGTAGTCTAGATTCCAAGGAATGGCAGAAGGCTGTTCAAGAGGAAATGAACTTGATCTTGAAGAACAAAGTCTGGGAGATTGTTGACTTACCAGATGAAAGAAAACCCATTGGTTGTAAATGGATCTTTAAGAAGAAGCTCAAAGCTGATGGATCAATAGATAAATATAAAGCCAAGCCAGACTTGTGGCGAAAGGGTTCACCCAAGTAGAGGGCATAGACTTTAAGGAGACATATTCTCCTATGTCTAGGTTCATCTCCATACGGTGTTTATTGGATATTGTGTCATCCTTGAATTTAGAGTTGCACAAAATGGATGTAAAGACTGCTTTCCTAAATGGTGACTTAGAGGAAGAGATTTATATAGAACAACCCGAGGGGTTTGTTGTTTCTGGAGAGGAACAATGGGTGTGCAAACTTATTAAATCATTGTATGGACTTAAACGATCACCACGACAATGGTACTTCACTTTTCACAAGGTGATTAGTGAATATGGCTTTGTGGCCAATGATTATGACCATTCTATGTACTCCTTTAAATATGAGAGTCAGTTTATGATATTGTCACTATATGTAGATGACATATTAGTGATGGGGAATGACACAAGTATGATTATCAGTCTAAAAGAATGGCTCAAGACCCAATCTGAAATGAAAGATATGGGTGAAGCATCTTATATCATAGGGATGAAGATTAAAAGAGATAGAAAAACAAGGAAGTTAAATATATCTCAAGAATCATACATAGAAAGTGTGTTGAAACACTTTGGTGTGATTGGTTGGAAGACCATAGATTCGCTCATCTATAAAGGGACAGTTTTGTCTGAGAAAATAACACCTTCATCAGATGAAGAGTGTATAAAGATGAAATCCGTGCCATATGTGCAGGCTATTGGCAGCTTGATGTATGCGCAGGCTATTGACACCCTATTTGGCTTTTATAGTAAGCCTTGTGAGTCGATATCAAGCTAACCCAGGTATGCAACATTTGCATGCTATTAAGCGGGTGTTTAGATACCTTTTGGGAACCAAAGATATGAAACTCACATATCAGGCTAAGGATCTGTCATTAGAAGGGTATAGTGATTTAGAATATGGCGGTTGTAAAGATTATAGGAAATTCACTGCCGGTTATCTATTTATGTTTGTTGGCAGCGTGATCTATACTTGAATTAGTATTTTAGTAGCTCCAAAACTTATATTTATGTTAGTATTTTGTTTATATTTAGTGATGCTTTAATGTAGTTTTTGGTTTTTGTAGGAAAAATAAGTGTAAGCTGTAAATGTGGTGAAAACATGAATCCAATGGTTTAATCTTCGTAACTTAGTGTATATATCTCTGATTAGACTGATTCAAGTTTTATATTAAATTCAAGCAGTCATCTTTCCAACGCCACCGACCGAGCACAATTCAGAGATCAGAGCAAAAAGTTATGACCATTGGAATATTGTGATGCAGAACATGAATAGTAACCAATCGATCAGCCAAATGAGGCGATTGATCGCCTGAAAAAAAATAAAAATTTTACGATCAATCGTATCTACTGGAATGTTGTCATGAATAGTAACCGATCGATCGGTGAACAGTGTCGATCGATCGCCGTATTCGTAAAATTAAAATAAACCCTATTTTGAGTCAGAATTGGAAGGAGGTTTCGTGGTTTCTCTTCACCCTTGTATATATGCCTTAAGGAGGAACGTTTTGGGAATTAAAGAATAGAGTTTTGAGTTCCTTTAGAGACCTTGGAGGCTAGAGAAAAGGAGAGAAGAAAAGAAGATGATGAAGAACATGATGATTGTTTCTCTTCCAATGCGAGGCTAGACTCTTTTCCAAGGCGTAGATGAAACCCCAATAGACTGATTGTATTGTTTTCTTTTCTTTCATCTTATGTTTTACTCTTGTTGTTGTATGGATCTTTGTTATGATTTTAAAGTTGATTCATTGAAGTTTATTCTTTGTGCTCAAGAGAGACAAAAGTGAATTTTGTGAGTTTCAATCCGAAAGAATACTTACATGTTCAAGCAGAACATGAGTAGACTTAGGTGTTATATATTAATAAAGTTTCATTGGTTTATGCTCGAGAGAGATAGATCACAATTCCATGTTTTAATTGATTTATGTGTTACGTCCGAGAGGAGAGCACAAGAACTTGAATTGACAAGTATATATCCGAGAGGAATATGCTAGCCAACTAAGAATTTATACAAAAGAAAGAGAGAGAGAGAGAGAGAGAGAGAGAGAGAGAGAGAGAGAGAGATAATGCACTAGTTTATTGTGTGGTGGATTCGAAGCCTTGGTATTTCTCCACATAAGTAAATCTCAGTTTAATTTAGTTAAAGTTTATTACTTTATTAGATTAATTAAAAATTACAACTTTCTCTTGAGTTTGGTAAAGTATTTAACCGTCCCTGAGGTTCGACAACCCTTTAATACTCGCCGTAGTACAATTATCTTGTGCATTTGCAAGGGTTTAATTTTAAACGATCACGGTGCCGTAGCGTGGGCTAGTAAGAAGCAAAAGTGTGTTACTATGTCTACTATGGAAGTTAAATTCATTGCATGCAGTTTAGCAGCTTCTGAAGCAGTGTGGATTAAAGAGTTTCTAGCTAGGCTACAGGTAGAACAATGGACTGATGCTCCTGTCCAAATTTATTGTGATAATTAGGCAATTGTGTCAACACTCTATAATGGGGAAATCAGTTCTAGAGCAAAGCACATTGAGGTGCATTATTATTATATCTTTGACATGCTACAATATGGAAAGTTGTTTGTTAGTCATCTTCCTATGCTTGAGATGTTAGCTGATCCATTAACTAAGGCCTTAATAACGGATCTGTTTGTTAAACATGTTCATAGTCTTGGATTACGGTAGGACTAGTGCACGAGTCACTGTCGAATCATAAATATGAGCACTAAACCCATAGTGGGGGATGTTGATTAGAGGTATGGGTTAGGGCCATATTACCTTAACCTAATTATACGATGAGTCGGCCCTCTCGTGGTGCATGGTCACGTGGAGTGTGCAAGGCTTCTATGGGCCCAGTGGGGTCCACACTAGATGGAGGAGACACCTAATAGGGCTGTTATGGGGAATTGAACGTGAGGTGTGTGGGCAGTCAGAGGATAACCACATAGAGAGAGTGGGAGTTGGTTAGAGGATATTAAGGAATCCTTAACCAACTCAAATTGAGGGATACAAAGGAGAGGATAAGAGGAAAAATGTGAATAGGGTTTTTCCTCTCTTGGAGGTGAGTTCTCTCTGTCTCTCTGGTGTTTTATCTCTCTCTAGATCTCATGGACTTGCTCTCCCTTTTGTTGGCTTGATCGCTTGCTTAGCACTTGGGATTTGGCGTTCTATTCCTCATACGAAGACGAGAAATTTGATCACTATCTCGCAGAGAATAGTGACTCTCATCCATGCAATTTTGTCCTTGGTGATCTCCGACGTATCTATCTATTCTTGTGAGTATTTATTGGTGGATTGATCGTAGGGCACAAAGGCCCAAAGGTTAGCAGTATTCAATCCGTTAAATTCTTGTTATATGAAATATGATATAAGTATTTGTTCATATTATTACTCATGAATTCTTGCATATATTTTGTTTGATATTGTGTGCAAGTGAAAGAACGATAAAAGGAGACTGATTTGGAACAAAAACTTGCTGCAGCGTCTGGCCTACGGAAAACTCTCCCTGCGAATGAGAATATCGTTGGGCAGCAGCATCTGCATCAAGTTGGAGGGCAGAGAAAAATGGATTGATGAGGATAGTCCTCCACCAGTATGGGGAAACTCACGAGGGCGTTACGAAGATGAGCCAACCTTCTGGAAGACGTAGCAAGGCTAATCCTCCGGCTGACTATAGAATTGCTCAGGGAGATCCAAAACCTTCTCGTTGAATTCCTCGCGGGAATACTTAGGGATGAGACTTGGCGTGAGGCTGCCGTTGCCAGATGTGGTATAGTCGTTGTCATCGAAGTGATCACTAGTCCTCAGCCAGGGGAGTTTGAAGGGCACCGCTGCCCAGTTGCGAGTGGAGAAAGCTTGAGCCCAGTTGCGGCAGACGCAGGTGAAGAGGATGGAGTTGGGGAGCCAGCAGAGTTGGAGGATGAGTTGCAGAAGGTCGTCTGGCAAGGACAAGACCAAAGGCAAAGGCGCCATCTTTTCTCTTCTTCTTCTTCTTCTTCTTCTTCTTCTTCTTCTTCTTCTTCCTTATCGAGTATTATCCATTCCCATGCATGCACGGAGATAGAGACGTCTGGATCTTTATTTGAATTCTCGTCAGGTCAAACCTTCTCGAGAAATTATTAGGTATGCCCTCACTACTAAAACCAACAAGTGATTGACACGACTCCCCTGCTTGTCATGAGGGCCCATGAGGGACTCACAAATTGGAAATTGTGCCAATCACCAATTGGTGATGAGCACAACCTCCATGCCGCATACCTAATAACTTCTCAACCTTCTGGACCTGAGCCTTTGATCTAATTAATCTCGTTCGACCTAGACCTTTGATCTTCTGAGCCAACATTTTTTGACATATAATTACGGATTGACCAATTGTTAAGGATTTCTCACTCAGTAAGTAGAATTCTTTAAGGATTGACCAACATGGTCACCTCAATGAAGAATGACTCAATCTGCAACTGGTACAATCTTGTTAGCAGCCAAATTCCCCTGTACTGGGATTTCGGTGCAAAAAATGGTGTCAAAGCTAGGTTTTTTTACCAAATAATATTTAAAAAAAATATAATTATCGATCGGGAAACAAAGAAAAATATTTTTCGATCTGGTTATTGATCTATACATGAAATATGCATTTTATTATCTCTTAAACTTATATTTATGCTAGTGTTTGATTAGAATAACTACTACTTTAATATAGTTTTTGGTTTTTGTAGGAAACAAGAGTAATACACAAAAATGAAGAGAAAAGTGACTCGAATGGTTAAATTATCATAACTTCGTCTACAAATATCTGATTGGACTGATTCAAGCTTCATGTTAAGGTTCAAGAAGTCAACTTTCCAACGCCACCAACCACGCGCAATTCGGAGTGCGGGACACAAAGTTATAGCCATTTGAATTTCTAAACAGTAACTACGATCGATCGGGAATCACTGCGATCGATCGCTAGAGCCGCAAAAGCACTGTATTGAAGGTCACGATCGATCGGCATCAAAACGATCGATCGTATCTACTAAAATTTTTGATCCGCCGTATGACAGTAACTACGATCGATCGGTATCATACGGCGTCGATCGCCAAGCGATCGATCGGAGGAAAATAACGAAGGAATAGCGATCGATCGGCCAGCGAACGATCGTCAATACGTACGATCGATCGCCGTATGCCGGCAAACCGGAATTAAGGCCTATTTCGACTTGGATTTGGAAGGGATTTTGAGGGTTTTCCTTCACCCCTATATATATGCCTTAAGGGAGAACGTATTGGGCACCACATATTCAACCTAGAGAGCAATTTGAGACCTTGGAGGCTAGAGCAAAGGAAGAAGAAGATGATGAAGATGAAGATGATGGATTCTCTTCCCATGCTTGGCTAAACTCCTATCCAAGGCGTAGATGAAGCCCAATAATCTGGTTGTGTAGTTTCTTCTCTCTCATCTTATGTTTTTACTCTAGTTAGTGTATGGATTTTATTGTGTAATCATCGTTAATTCAATAAAGATTTATTCTTTGTACTCGAGAGAGACAAGAGTGAATTCTTGTGAGTTTCAATCCGAAAAATATTTGCGTATCCGAGAGGAACGTGAGTAGACTGAGGTGTTATATATCAATAAAGTTTCATTGGTTTATACTCGAGAGAGATAGATCACAATTCCATGTTTTAATTGTTTTATGTGTTACATCCGAGAGGAGAGCACTATATTTTGAGTTGACAAGTGTATGTCCGAGAGGAATATGCTAGCCAATTGGAAATCTTTATTCAAAAGAGAGAGGGAAACGATACACTAGTTATTGTGGTGGATTCGAAGCCTTGGTCTTCTCCACATTGATTAAAACTCAGCTTAGTAGTTAAAGTTCATAGCTTTATTTAGATTAAACAAAAACTGCAACTTTCTTCTCTTGAATTTCGTAAAAGATTAATCCGTCCCTGAGGTTCGACAACCCTTATCAATACTCACCGTAGTACAATTGCCTTGTGCACTTGCAAGGGTTTAATTTTAAACGATCAAGTTTTTGGCGCCGCTGCCGGGGACGGCACAATAGTTTACCAAATTCTTAGCATAATTAGTTTTAGAGTAGTTTAGTGAGTCTTAACTTAGATTATTCGTCAGTAGCTTAATTTGTGTTTTGCTTTCTTTTGCAAGGTTAAGAGAGGACGTGGAATTCTCGCCAACGTGGAAGGGCCACCCTTTCCCCTAGTTTGCATTCTCTTTTCCTTATCTTTTTAGATTAATTTGTGTGTTTGGTGTTTTCTTTTCTTTCTGTGATAGTATATTGTGCTGGTTGTGGATATCTAGGGTTGTTTATCTTATTTGTGGATGTGTGATATTGTGGTTTGGGTGTTGATAAATATATGGTGAAGAAATGTCTTCACCTTTTTATGGATTTAGCCATGAGAACCCATACAGGAGCTTTAATGATTATTGTTCTTCACACACATCTAATCCCCCTCCCTATGAAGTACCCTATCACCTACGTCCCTTATATGCTGATACTTATAACCGTGGGTGGGATAATCACTTTAATTTTGGGAGTGGCACATCTTCCCTACAATACACAACTCCTTATATGTCGGAACCTTGTGCCCTCTGTTTAAGTCCTATTCATACCCCAGTGGAGTGCCCTTTGGCCCATGAGTACCCTGATTTTATACACAAGTATGTTAATGAGGCCCAAAGTATTCATAGGTGGGAGGATAATCCTATTTCCCCTTGGGAGCAACCTAACCCTATGCCTACTCTTCATGAGGCCCCTAGACAAGATTTCCTAAGCCAACAACTGCCTTACCAACCAGCCTCTACTCCTCAGTTTGGCCAATCATCCTTAGAAGATCAGATGAGCCAGATACTAGCCACCCTAACAGAGATGAAAACATAGCAAAAATCCTAGGCCCAACTTGTCCATTCTCATACACAGGCTCATGCCAACATTGAAATACAGTTAGAACAGCTAACACAAGCCATGAATATGAACGAAGAATGCATTTTACCTGTCGAGCCCTAATATCCGAAGGGCCAATTTTCTGAGGAAGGGATCTGTGTTTCCCCTGATTATGATGTTACATCCCTTCATAATGCCCAAAGGTTTGACAATGAGCTTGAGTGGGTTTTACATAATGATCAAGAGGGTGTAGAAATTAAAGAAGAAGTGAGTGTGTTGATAGAACCAAATTTTCAACCTTCTTCTATATCTGAGGAGTGGCAGTCTACAACACTGTTAACAGAACCTTCTATTCCTGAAACACCATTCATACCTTGTCTAGATCAATCTAACTCTTTGTTTATTGAAAGTAACCTAGATTGTTTCATAGATTGTTTAGTTGAGTCACTAATTGATGAAGCTTTCCCAATTGGGTTACTAGAAGAGGCCCCTAAGGCTAAAATGGTTAATTTGGAGGAGGAGCCCTTTATTCTAAATTTTTCTAATGACCATTTATCATGGTTAATGCAGGGACCCCTCTTTCCAAAGCTTCCCCACCCACCACTCCATCCTTTTATTCCACAATATGCTCCATACTTAGGCAACAAAGATAGGAGTGTGTGGTGCAATCATTTAATTGATCCAGGTTGATGACTTGATAATCTGGCCCCTACAAAAGATTGTGGCTACGTCTGGCTGAAGACGTTAAACTTAGCGCTTGGTGGGAGGCAACCCACGTATTCAGGTGTATTCTCTCCTTTATTTGATTTTCTATGTTATATGCTCATTGTCATGTTATATTTTGTTCACATTGAGGACAATGTTCATAATAGGTTTGGGGGAGGGAATATTACTTGTATATAAAAAAATAGAAAATTAAAACAAAAAATCATAAAAATTTGATTAGTTTTTAGGTTGTTTGTTAGTACTTTTTCTTAGGTTTTGATAGTTTATCCCGTGATAATGCATTTTACAATTCTTAGGAGATTAATTTGCATTGGAAGTGTGAGTAAGTATACTGGAGGATAGATACACTTAACTGAGCATACCTTTCTGTTACAGTCCTCTTGGAATGAGTGCTTGAACTAAGAAAATTCACTCACACACTAGTACATAAAGTAATACCATCTAGAGATTTGTTGAATGCTAATTTACAGTGGGATGTCTTTAGTCATAGTCATTGGATGATGTGTAGTTGTCTGTTGAGCTTAAAAGATCATGATAGACCATTTACTTGGCTATGGCAAGGGATTGGAACCGGAAATAGGTTGAGAGTATAATACAACCTGGACAAAATAAAGATGTGCTGAAAATATGAATGCTGAAAATGAAAATGCGAAAAAATGAAAACAAAATGAAAGAAAAGGGGCTGCTTGACTTTATAGGATTAACTTAGGCTGATGCTCGGGCCCGAAGCGGTCTCTTAATACCTAATGCCCTAAGCCAACTGGCTGGGAGTCATTGGCCAGAGTCATTGCTAAACCTAAGCATCTTGAAGTCAGGCCTTACACAGTCCTAGCAGAAAAAAGAAAAAAAAAGTCTGTGGTGTATTATCCTCTCAAATCTAGAATGTTGGACCCGAAGGAGGCGCGCAGATCTGTGCTATCATGAACCTAAAGATTACGATGACTATGTAGATTCTGATGTTCTTTGGTTAATGGGTAACACTGGATCTGTATAAACAGAAATTTAGAATGTATTGCTACAATGTTCTACACTTTCTACTATTTATGTTATCATGTTATATAATATTTGAGCAGAAATTTCCAAGATGAAAGTGTGGAATAAAACCACTTACTTGAGGGCTTCTATATTCCTGTTGATTATGAACCAAGTACATGTGGTTGATTTTCTTAAGCATTGTAGTGTGTATTTGTCGGGATAATAGGTTGTATGTTTTGCTATGTTTTAATTTTTGCTTTGTTTTTGCACTTAGGTTAATTAGATTAATAAATACATGTTTGTGGGTAGCATGGCTGCAAACCCTCACGAGACAACACTCGTCCTACTAGGGCCACCTAGAGGTTTAACGGCTTATTGCATACGCTCAATGCAATCGTGTTCCCTACGAAAGTGGTGTTTACTTTTCTGCATTAGTTCTTTTAGTCGATTGTTTGATTTTGTTTTGTTTTTGTTTTGCTAGGGACTAGCAAAATCTAGGTTTGGGGGTGTGATCTATACATGAAATATGCATTTTATTATCTCCTAAACTTATATTTATGCTAGTGTTTGATTAGAATAACTACTACTTTAATATAGTTTTTGGTTTTTGTAGGAAACAAGAGTAATACACAAAAATGAAGAGAAAAGTGACTCGAATGGTTAAATTATCATAACTTCGTCTACAAATAACGCCACCAACCACGCGCAATTCGGAGTGCGGGACACAAAGTTATAGCTATTTGAAGTTTCTAAACAGTAACTACGATCGATCGGGAATCACTGCGATCGATCGCTAGAGCCGCAAAAGCACTGTATTGAAGGTCACGATCGATCAGCATCAAAACGATCGATCGTATCTACTGGAATTTTTGATCCGCCGAAGACAGTAATTACGATCGATCGGTATCATACGGCGTCGATCGCCAAGCGATCGATCGAAGGAAAATAACGAAGGAATAGCGATCGATCGGCCAGCGAACGATCGTCAATACGTACGATCGATCGCCGTATGCGGCAAACCGGAATTAAGGCCTATTTCGACTTGGATTTGGAAGGGATTTTGAGGGTTTTCCTTCACCCCTATATATATGCCTTAAGGGAGAACGTATTGGGCACCACATATTCAACCTAGAGAGCAATTTGAGACCTTGGAGGCTAGAGCAAAGGAAGAAGAAGATGATGAAGATGAAGATGATGGATTCTCTTCCCATGCTTGGCTAAACTCTTATCCAAGGCGTAGATGAAGCCCAATAATCTGGTTGTGTAGTTTCTTCTCTCTCATCTTATGTTTTTACTCTAGTTGGTGTATGGATTTTATTGTGTAATCACCGTTAATTCAATAAAGATTTATTCTTTGTACTCGAGAGAGACAAGAGTGAATTCTTGTGAGTTTCAATCCGAAGAATACTTACGTATCCGAGAGGAACGTGAGTAGACTGAGGTGTTATATATCAATAAAGTTTCATTGGTTTATACTTGAGAGAGATAGATCACAATTCCATGTTTTAATTGTTTTATGTGTTACATCCGAGAGGAGAGCACTATATTTTGAGTTGACAAGTGTATGTCCGAGAGGAATATGCTAGCCAATTGAAAATCTTTATTCAAAAGAGAGAGGGAAACGATACACTAGTTATTGTGGTGGATTCGAAGCCTTGGTCTTCTCCACATTGATTAAAACTCAGCTTAGTAGTTAAAGTTCATAGCTTTATTTAGATTAAACAAAAACTGCAACTTTCTTCTCTTGAATTTGGTAAAAGATTAATCCGTCCCTGAGGTTCGACAACCCTTATCAATACTCACCGTAGTACAATTGCCTTGTGCACTTGCAAGGGTTTAATTTTAAACGATCAGTTATTTGACAAGCTACGTAGGCGCCAACGTGGCACTAACCCTATGCAGTCTTTTTTTTACCCGAAAGGCGTCACTTAAACAGATACTTCCCTCTTCTAAAGAAGAAGGGTATCATTTCAACTGATGTCTTTCCTTTTGTTTAGAATTCTAAAAAGTCGTCACTTAAAACTACGCCTTAGCATTCATGGTATAACCGGAAAGGCATTATTTGAAGTGACACCTTCCTCTTCTAAATAAAGTCGTTGTTTCAACCGACGCTTTACATTTTTTTTCAAGAAAGGCATTAATTAAAGTGATTCCTTAGCCTCCCTTAGCCTAGCATAACCGCAAAGGCGCCACTTGAACCGATGTCTTATACTTTCTTTGGATGGTGTCATCCGGAATGACGCCTTCGTTTTAAGTTTGTTTTAGAACCACTTTCCCCATCTTGGGCTTGGCCGAAAAATGAGACCGAACCCTAACTCCCCCGCTCCCAACCTCTCTCTTCTTTGGCCAGCGCCTCCTCCCCCCGTGCCCCACCCTCTCTCTTCTCCGGCCAACCCCTCCTCCCCCCGCGCTCCACCCTCTCTCTTCTCCAGCCAGTGCCTCCTCCCCACGCTCCCTCTCTCTTCTCTAGTCAGTGCCTCATCCCCACGCCCCCTCTCTCTTCTTCTGCCAACCCCTCCTCCCCCGCACCCCACCCTCTCTCTTCTCTAGCAAATGCCTCCTCCCCCCGCCCTTCCTCCTCCAACACGAACTCGCCCTCGCCAGCCAACTTGCCTTCTTCCCCTAGTCCACGTCCAATTCCATCCAACTGTAGAGGTGAATACGAAGGTGGTGAGATCATATGATTATTTATTAGTAAGCCAAGCATTTATGAGGAATTAGAGATGCAAGTGGCAAATAAAATAGGATAGGACCAAAGAATTCAAAAAATTCGTATCAAGTGTAAGATGCATCTTTTTGGAACAACGACCACAATACTACCAATTGATGATGATAACTCTGCGCAATAAATGTTATATCTTGCACACTGTGTGTATGCATTCAAGCTATTTGTAGAAAAAGAGGCCCCGCATGCCTAACTTTGCAAATGATGGCGAAGGCGGAAATATGAGTTCTCGAAGAAATATGTCGAGTGGAAAGTTGAAGGTTTGTAGCTGATAATGAAGAAGATGAGTTGTCCATCACACTTGCGTGCAATGAACCCCAACTTTTGCCTAGTTGGAGGTAAGTTAGGATGAAAATGTAGTTTAACCATTCAACTTACGTTTTGTTTTATAGATTTTTATTGATGTTGTTAGTTTTCTTTGGAATAAATTAGGCACACATCTCATGCTCATGAAGCTATGAATCTTGGCATGGCAAAGGTGGTGAATGGTTTAGTACACAAACCTCATTTCATAACCTCTATACCTACACTAGTTCAAGCGGTTGAGAAGAAAGAAATATGAATGATGAGGAAGACGATGAAGTCAACGAGGAAGATGATGGGGTCAATGATGAAGAGATGCATAATTCGACGGCTAATGATGTTGAAGGCAGATGAGGAGAGGATAGTGTGCAAGAGATGGTTGATAATGAGGGAGATGAATTGGTGGACATCGCAGTTGCTATGGATAACTTGGATGACTTTGATGAGGAGTTAACATATGAGGAGGTGGTGCCATATGCACAAATCATAAATGAGGAAATAGATGAGGCAATTAATTAGGGTTTGTATGAGGAGGCATACTATGACAAAGGTATATATGTGAGACAAATATTCCCCAATAAAGATAAATTTGTCCACGCAATGAGTTTGTTTTCAATCATGCATGATGTTCGCTACAAAGTGTGGTGTACAAATCCGACACAACTACCCATGGAGAGTACATGCATCAATGAGGAAGGGGATTAATGATTTTAAAGTGAAGATGTATGGTGATCATTTAAATATAAACCCTTGCAAGTGCACAAGGCAATTGTACTACGGTGAGTATTAAAGGGTTGTCGAACCTCAGGGACGGTGAATATTTTACCAAATTCAAGAGAAGTAAAAGATGTAATTTAATTAATATTAAAGAAAGCAATGGACTTTATCTAATCTACTGAGATTTAATCAATATGGAGAAATATCAAGGCAGAGAATCCACCACTAGACATTCAAATAGCTATAACTTTCTGTCCCGAACTCCGAATTGCGCGTGGTTGGTGGCGTTGGAAAGCTGACTTCTTGAACTTTAACATGAAACTTGAATCAGTCCAATCTGACATTAGTACACAAAGTTATGATAATTTAACCATTCGAGTTACTTTTCTCTTCATTTCTGTGTATTACTCTTGTTTCCTACAAAAACCAAAAACTATATTAAAGTAGTAGTTATTCTAATCAAACACTAGCATAATCATAAGTTTAGGAGATAATAAAATGTATATTTTTTTGAGTAGATCATATGGTGGCAAATACACTTGTAGAAATGCTCACCTGGACGTACATTGGTCATAGACAATGTACCGCAACATTTGTATGTCGGCACATATTACCCTCCATTAGAGCAGAAGTAGATATCCCACGCTATTCATGAGAGGATTTAAGGAGACTTTTCACGTGCATATTTCAAATAAAAAGGCATGGATGCAAGGAATATGACCATCAAAGCAGTGTATGGGGTTGAGTATTATCGATTGTTGCCAATATACTTCGGGGTAATAGTTAATGCCAATATGGGAACTATTTGTAAATTGGTGACAAACCAAATGGAAGATGTTGGGTGCCGACAATTTGACAAAGCATTTTGAGCCTTTGGGCCATGTATTGAGGGTTTTAAATATTGTCTCCTAGTCATAAGTGTTGATGCTACTTTCCTATATAGCAAGTATACTAGAGCCCTCACGGTGGCGACGGCTAACGAGGGACACAAGGGTTTATTTTCACTTGCCTTTGACCTTGTTTTGAGTGAGGATTACCCTGATTGGAGATGGTTTTTATGTATGTTGAAGGCGCATGTTGTCCTTGGTAGGACATGTATCACTATCATATATTATCGACATAAAGAATCGTAAAAAGCCTTGCCAGAGGTGTTTCCACTTCTAAATTTTTGTCACTGATATTGTATGCAATACATTAAGGCAAACTTTGATAAACAGTTTAAAAATGATGTGTTGACAACATTGATAGGGGAAACTGCAATGATGCTTACTATAGAAGAGTTTAATGACAAGATGAAACTGATCAGTGCATAAAGTCTAGAAGCAAAAAGGCTACTCATTGAGGAAGGCGAATTATTCCCTCAATTATTGTTTCTTGCTCATGATGGCTTTACAAGATTTGGAATGACCACGTCAAATTTGGCTGAAAGTCTAAATAGCTTGTTGAAGGGGGCTCGATCATTACCCGTGCAAGCCTTAATTAGTGTCAGCCACATTCTACCGGATCATCAAATTCTTTGTGAAGCGACATTCGGCCGGGTTGGCCATGGGAACCCCATACACCCCTAGTATTGAGTTGAAGATTAAATAATAGACGCACCTTATTGGTAGCAGTTGAGTTGATCAAATCAATTGCCACGTGTATGAAGTGAAACATTGGCTGGTAGAAAATATGTGGTGGATGCCCGCCGCCATCAGACATGTACTTGCAATTACCCTCAGGTGTACAAACATCCTTGTTGCCATCTAATTGTTGTGCAATTAAGAAGAAAATGGCTCATCGGCGATTTAGTTGGATATTGGTATACATCTGATGCATATAGAAATGTGTATGCCGCGAAATTATTTTCTGCTCCTGATCGACAATTTTAGGAGGAAGAGTCACCGATATTTGTAGTGAAGCCCCCAAGAAGAACATGAAAACCTGATCGTTCACGCAGTAGGAGAATAATGAATGCAATGGATAGTGTGGCCATGACGAAATATGGTCGATCACAATACCATTAGAATTGTAACCAAGGAAAAGAAAAGTTTCCGATTTTCTTTGTTTTTCTTTTCTTTTTTGTCTAACCAAACACACCCTATACTTTATTATTGTACTTCTTACACATCATCTATCTTTGCTTTGGATCATACCTAGTTCAGATTTCTAGTACGCATTCTAGCGCATCGCTTTCACAATATAGGCTATATTATATTTGAATTCAGTTATTACTAAATAGACATACAACACATAACGTCATATCTCATGGAAATTCACCTTCTTAAAGCGCATCCATTCATGCTTTGGGAATACTATATGCTTCTGTTGGGTTCATTTGAGGACTTATTGGGCAATGCTTAGCAAACTTGATCATGTCTGCCATAAGTTATATCTAAATTTGACATACAATTAACTATTCCTCCTTTAACATGTTTTTTAGGACTATAAATATCCCACTATCTTCTCTCCTCGTCCAAATGTTTCTGAGTGACCACGTAGTTAGTCTAATTGGATTTTCAACAGTTTGTCCTAATTTGAGTTGTTACTATTTGTTTGCCCGCAGCAGTTCTAGATCGATATTGAATAACTTATCTCATTCGTCTTCATGCATAATGAGCATATACTTTTGGTCAGAATGTTTCCACAATTGAAATCAAAGGAATAGGCAAAAAGAAAATAGGTCATAATGTTTCCACTATAAGCGTCTTTCATCAATTAATTTGCATTTTTCATGACTTGATTATGTAGGCTTTTAAAAGCTGCTCTTCTTCCAGGCAGATATGGATGAACTATTGATACAAAGAGTGTTCAACTTTAATGCATATACAATTATATTGATATTGTTAGAAGTGAGCATTAGAACCCACTTTGTTTTGAATGAGTGAATTGGTTGAAGGAATGAATAGTCCCACATCCGCACAAAGGAGGTGTTGAAGATGGTATATAAGGCCCAAGTTTGGCCTTTGAAGTTAGGCCCTCAGGCCACCTCACTTTTGTAGGGGACAGAGATGTTGGACCCATGCACCTAGGTGGGCTAACTCACACACGCGCGCTGGCCGGCCGGTTCGGTTCGGTTCGCATGCGCGATCGGCCGAGCTGGGTCGAGTTGGGTTGGGTTGGGTCAACAAGATAATTAATTTTTGGGATGAATTCATTTGGTTTGGTTCGGTTTGTTTTCTCTAAAAGAAATGATCGTTAATGGATGGGCACGTCCGTTTAATGGGATTTCTATAAAGTCATGAAAAATGGGTTTTTCTGAATACTTTTACTAAGTTTCTTCTTCTTCCCCTTCCTTCTTCCTATGAAAGCATTACGTATTGTGGTTTGCTGTGTGTGTGCTGTTTGGAGGTGCTCCTACAGCGCGTGGTTGATCGTCTTTTCCTGGGAGGCAGACGCCTAAGATTCCTAAGCACCGTTAAGGAGGGTGAATTCTGTCTTAAGGACAGAGCGTTTTGCTTGATTCGATCATCAACACTTTAACTCACAATTTTCGTTGTTCTGTTTGCAAAGGTACGTAATTTTACATTACAGTAAAGATTGGTTAACAATATTAAGATAGATTCCAATATTTCATTTTGCTACTGTGTTAGTCTTGTTTCTTAGACATCAAATGATTATTGCATTTGTGATGAATACAACGAGGAACCGAGTGCAAAGTGAGATTTCAACAATTTCGATTAGAAGTGATGATGGAAGACAGCAATCTCAAGAATAAATGTATGGGCCGGCGCGACAGGCCGAGTGGTAGACCGCCGTCACCTGCTGCGAAGGTCTGATCGTTGAGGACTTTGCAGTCCTTGCCGATGTTTAGGACGAAGAGCTCCACCAGGCCCTTGGTGTTCATTAGGAATCCTAGAGCCAGTGACTCCAGGAATGGTACCTTGAAGAGAATGAACGCCATCGAGGGAGTCTTCTGCATCGCCTGAGCCCAAACCCTCATCGCGCTCTATGGCACGGTCCCCGGCTACAACAGCACCAGTGCCAGCCTCACCGCGGCCCTCACCGCCAAGTGGGAAGCGTCCTCCGACACCCAATACGGCAAGCCCGACCCAGTCCCGACCACGTCAGACCCTGGCGGCTCATCGAACTAGACGAACCCACGCATCGCCTACCAGAGCTCATTGTATCGCCGGCGCTCCGGCCATGTCTTCGCTGACCCACTGATGCCTAAGTGCATGTGCGAGATGGTGGTCATCTTGTTGCCGCCATTGGTGGAATCACGGGAAGCATATCCCAAATGAATGATTTTGTGGTTTTGGCTTTGAAACAGAGTAGAAGCTCCTCTGTTTTCAGAAAGAGTATGATAGGGCCTTGGAAACCATGGAGGAATCCTTGGCGAGCCACCACCGCCGACAGGATCAAGTCCATCGGAGATGTAGCCCAATGGCTACCTGTTGAACCAAGTATGGGTGAGCAACGGCAACCCGCCGAAGCAGCACTAGCAGGACCCCGACCTGTGAACTTCGACAGCGGGACGACTGACATCGGAGTAGTCTCCCCATGGCGATCCGAACCATTGCGTCCCTTTTCACTTGATGCGGAGGCCGTTGCAAGGAGCCGGCAACTCTACCTCTGCACTTTCGTGCACGGCGGCCACAGTTAGGCCTCTCTCTTTTGAGGCGGGCAGTATCCGCCGGGATGCAACCTCTTATTTCCCGGCATGAGGCCACGGTTGGGCCGATTGAGCTCGGAGAGAGGCTGGGATACACCCCTCTGGCTCTCTTTGTGTCGTTTCAGAAACCCAAGAACGAAAGTTCTGGTTGGGGAAGATGATGGTCCGGTTCAGGATTTTAGGTACGGTTCAGCCAGATTTCGGTTTGGTAAAAGAGACCCAGTTCACTTGAAGAAGAACCAATTCGGTTCAAGGGATCTTGGACCAGTTGACTTTAAACATGGGTTGTCAAGGCTAGAGTTTTTCCATATTACCTAGCGCCACTACCCATCTTCTCATATTACCAGTCGGTAAATACTTCTTCCTCTTATATGATTGAGTTATTTGATGTGTGGCATGGTAGATTAGGACATGTTAATTATGACACTTTAAGAAGATTGATTAATATGGAATATCTGCCTAAATTTAATATTGACTCTAATCATAAATGTGACTTTTGTGTGGAATCAAAATTAATAAGGAAATCTTTCCAAAGTATTGAGAGGTGTATTGAACCTCTTGAGTTAATTCACAGCGACGTCTGTGATTTAAAGCTTGTTCAAACAAGAAGAGGTAAAAAGTACTTTATTACATTTATTGAAGATTGCTCTCGTTATTGTTATGTATACTTGCTGAGAAGTAAAGATGAGGCAATAAACATGCTTATATTATATAAACAGAGGTTGAGAATCAACTTGGCAAGAAAATAAAAGTTCTAAGAAGTGATAGAGGTGGAGAATATGAATCACATTTTGGTAAATTCTGTTCACAACATGGTATTATACACCAAACAATGGCACCTTATTCACTACAACAAAAAGGAGTTGTTGAATGAAAAAATAGAACTTTAAAAGAAATGATGAATGCCATGTTAATAAGTTCTGGGTTACCCCAGAACATGTGGGGGGAAGCTTTGCTTTCAGCAAATTATATTCTAAACAAAATACCTCATAAGAAAACCATGCAGACACCATATGAATTATAGAAAGGTCGAAAGCCTTCCTACAAATTCTTAGAAGTGTGGGGGTGTCTAGCGAAAGAGCCGGTCCCTAATCCCAAGAGGATTAAGATTGGACCAAAAACCATTGATTGTGTATTTATTGGTTATGCGAATAATAGCAGTGCATATCGTTTTCTGATGTACATGTAAATATTGTGATTGAATCTAGGAATGCTTCGTTTTTAAAAAATATTTTTTCGTGGAATTTTACACAAACAGAAAGTTCTCTTAAAAGAACTTTGGATGTTGCAAAGGACACTAGTGAAGACCAAGAGGGAGAAGATGATGAACCTAGACGTAGCAAACGTGCTAGAACATCAAAATCCTTTGGTCCAGACTTTCTAACTTATTTGTTAGAAAATGAGCCTCAAAGCTTTAAGGAAGCCATGTCCTCTTCTAAAGTACAATATTGGAAGGAGGCCGCAAATAGTGAAATTGAATCCATTATGCAAAATCACACTTGGGAGTTGGTAGATCTACCACTAGGGAGTAAACCTATCGGATACAAGTGGATATTCAAGAGGAAGATGAAGGCTGATGGATCAATTGACAAATATAAAGCAAGACTTGTTATCAAAGAATACAAGCAAAAGAAAGGTCAAGATTATTTTGATACATATTCACCAGTCACAAGAATAACTTCCATTATGATGTTAATCGCTATGACTACTTTGTATAATCTTGAAATACATCAAATGGATGTGAAAATACCATTCTTGAATGGTGACTTGAATGAAGAAATATATATGCAACAACCTGAAAGGTTTTTTGTACCGAGTCAAGAAAACAAAGTGTGCTGACTGTTAAATCTCTCTATGGGCTTAAACAAGCACCAAAACAATGGCATTAAAAATTTGACAAAGTGATGATGTCAAATAGATTCAAAATCAATGAATGTGACAAATATGTTTATGTCAAAGAAAGACCTGATGGCTATGTTATTGTATGCCTATATGTGGATGATATGCTCATTATTGGTAGCAATGATAATATCATTAAAGCTACTAAGAGGATGTTAAACAAACAATTTGACATGAAGGATATGGGTGTTGCAGATGTTATACTAGGGATGAAAATCACTAGAACATCTGATGGATATGTGTTATCTCAATCTCATTGCATTACAAAAATCCTAGACAAATTTAATGAGAATGATAATCGTCCATCGATAACACATGTAGATGTGGCATTGCATTTAAACAAAAATATGGGTGAGAGCATATCACAACTTCAATATTCTCAAATTATTGGAAGTCTCAACTACCTCATGAATTGTACGAGACCGGACATTGCATACTCAGTAAGTAAACTGAGTAGATATAATAGCAACCCAGGGGCAGACCACTGGAAGGCTCTAATCAGGGTTCTTAGATATCTAAGATATACCTTAAACTATGGACTGCACTATACAAGGTATCCAGCAGTACTAGAGGGGTAGTGTGATGCAAACTGGATATCTGATACAAAAGACTCCAAATCCACAAGTGGATATGTCTTTACTCTTGGAGGTGCAGCAGTGTCTTCGAAATCTTCTAAACAAACATGCATTGCAAGATCCACCATGAATCAAAATTCATTACACTTGATAGAGCAAGCAAAGAGGCTGAGTGGCTTCGTCATTTTTTAGAGGATATTTCAATGTGGGGGAAACCTGTGCCACCTATATGTATCTATTGTGATAGTCAATCTGCTATAGGAAGAGCACAAAGTAACTTGTATAATGGTAAGTCTCGACATATGCGTCGGAGGCATAATACCATAAAATAATTTCTCTCTAGTGGAATAATTTCTATTGAGTACGTTTGTCAAAAGAAAATATTGCGGATCCGCTTACTAAGGGTTTGACCAAAGAACAAGTGAACAATTCATCGAGGGGAATGGGCTTGAAGCCTATACATTAAGAATCACCATAATGGCAACCCAACCTAGTTGATTGGAGATCCCAAGATCTAGGTTCAAAAGGACAACTGAATTGTAGGGGATTCAAGGGGAATCACTATAGAGATAAAATCTCGTTCTCATTCCTTTGATAAGATAGTGATGCCTGCAGAATGAATCAGGATAAGCTTTCTTTTTAATGGTTCTCATAGCTTGAATTAGTTCGAATTGGGTATTGCAGGACACTTTTAATGAGAAACACCTATATAAGTGTGAAGGGGCCACTTCTATAAGGATTTTAAGCTCTAAATCTTCTAGAGCACTCATGAAAACCAGGTTTGTTCAGGGCCAAAATGAACACAATCATGAGAACCACAAAACGTCTAAAAAGTGATTGTGTGAATTCTGTTGTCTTGGTTTACACAAACGCCTGAACAGTTCAAGACATCATGTTCACTGATTAGCCAGTAAACCCGATAGTTTTCACAAGGGAAGGTGCAAAGTCAAAAACTATCTTTCCCTCATCCGTGATCTTTTCAATATTTGTTTTCACAATTTATCTGCATTGTTTTGCATAGTTATCCAGCCAATTCTCATTCATGTGGGGGATTATTAGAAGTGGACATTAGAACCCACTTTGTTTTGAATGAGTGAATTGGTTGAAGGAATGAATAGTCACACATCTACATAAAGGAGGTGTTGAAGATGGTATATAAGGCCCAAGTTTGGCCTTTGAAGTTAGGCTCTTGGGCCACCCCACTTTTGTGGGGGAGAGAGATGTTGGACTCATGCACCTAGGTGTGCTAACCCACACACGCGCACGCGCACCACTGCCAGCCGGCTGGCTCGGTTCGGTTAGCATGCACAGCCAGCCGGGCCGGGTCGGGTCGAGTTGGGTTGGGTTGGGTCAAAAGATAATTAATTTTTGGGACAAATTCATATGGTTTGGTTCGGTTTGTGTTCTCTAAAAGAAATAACCGTTAACGGATAGATGCGTCCGTTTAACGGGAAAGGGTGTTTTCAACAGGCCTTTAACGGGATTTCTATAAAATCATGAAAAATGGGTTTTTCTGAATACTTTTACTAAGTTTCTTCCTCTTCCCCTTCCTTCTTCCTGTGAAAGCATTACGTATTACGTATTATGGTTCGTTGCGCGTGCTGTTTGGAGGTGCTCCTATAGCGCGTGGTTGATCGTCTTATCCTGGGAGTCAGACGCCCAAATGTCCTAAGCACAGGAGGGCGAATTATGTCTTAAGGACAGAGCGTTTTACTTGTTTCGATCATCAACACTTTAACACACAATTTTCGTTGTTCTATTTGCAAAGGTACCTAATTTTACATTACAGTAAAGATTGGTTAACAAATATTTCATTTTTGAGTTCCTATGCAAGGAATATAACTCAATTTTATGATTTGGAATGCCTTCATCTGCTTATTTTGGTGTCATTGTCAGTATTGTTGTTAAGGGTTCTTACCTACTCATTATATGATTAAGGATCGGTAAAAAATCTAAAGACGGTGCATGTACCTGTGCAACCTCTAGTTAAAAGCGCAGCTCTTTGGGGTATGTATATTGTACCATTTTGGCACCTTAATGTTGATTAGTTACGATTTTGGTGCCCAAATGCTTTGTTTGCTGTACTATGACATGTTAGAGAATCACTTACTTTCTTGAAACATGGTGTTTCTAGGCAGGTGGTGGAACCACCAAAGGAAATTTTTATTTTCAACAAAAACCGTGATATCATTTCTCCAGTGATTGAAGAGTTATAACCTTCTGTTTTATGGGGTTGCTAGGGATGATGCACCGCCAAATAAATCTTACTGCAGATGAACCTTGACTTAATTGTTCGAATGACTGCCAATTCATGATAACCTTCATTTGTACAAAGAGAAATTCTTGAACCTCATCTCGTTTAACAAATCTGTTGCTTGGGGTTGATTAAAATTAGGAGTATGGTTTTGTGAGATAATTTTAATTAGTGGCATAATCATAGTGCACGTATAGTTTCTTGAAATGATTACCCTTGGCTATGCTAAATGATAAAGCAATGGTACAGAATGGAATCTCACACATGCACTTTGCTTTCAGGTATAAAAGCCTCTTATTTTGTGGAATCCTTGCAAATCAATATATGAATCTGCTTTTTTTTTTTGCTAAACAATTGCAACATCTTTTAATGTATCCAATTGCCGACTGATCAAAAGATATATTTTCTTAATTTCTGGATGGAAGATGGCAAAGATTCATTATTTTGACATCTATATCTTGCAAAATTTGTGGCATATTTTCCCACAAAGCTACAAGAGGCTATCAATATTATGCATCTTCTTTAATCATCGTTGCAACCTTCAGGTGTTTTTCTTGGAGTTTCTTCCAACACTGTATACCAGATTATAAATGGACTAGAGTATCTGGTTGAATCATCACCTCTAGCAAAGCGCTACCGACATGTATTACAGGGTTTCACCATTCCTGTGCGATTTTCCAACGACATTTATGGGGGCATGAGTTCATTGATTGGGCTTGGTGGAGTGGAGTGCAGTAGCATAGTATGTAATGTATAGAGTTTGCTTGTGCTCTTAATTAAATCTTAAGGCAATTTATTTCATCATTATTTTGATGATCCAGTTGTTGTTCTCTCTTCTTATTTCATCATTATTTTGATGATCCAGTTGTGTTTTCTTCACAGATGAAAATCTCATTGCGGGTGGTAAATTGTTGCTGATGAGTGTGAAAACGATGAAAAGGCAGTAAGGGCTCTTAACTTCATAGTTGGAGATACACTTGCTGATGCCTCTATTAGGATAATTCGGTGAAAAAAAAAGAGATTGGGATATTCTGTATTACAGCCTAATTTGGCAATTACAACATTGAGGGAAGAAAACACAGATTGGGATAATTTCTGCCCTCTCTATAAATGCCATTTGTAGACATGCATATAAATTTTTTAAACCATGCCTACATTCACGAACTAAAAGAAACAAGAGTTATGGACCACGAGCAAAAAAAGTAATGAACAAAGATTAATACACTCTGTCATTCAAAATGGATTCAGGTAATTGGGAAATGTATCTAATGGTCCATATTCGACATTTTGGAACAACATATTCTGTCCGAATCAGACTTGAATGCCGCATCCCGCGGATGCGGACAGTGACGAACCGTACAGCCAACACTTTAGATTACAGCCGTATGACCAATGGCAGAGGCATTTGAAGTTTTTCCGTCTCAAAAGGTGTTCTTCCAAGTTCCAACTAATGCTTCTCGCCCACTAAATGGCAATGAAGTCTCTAAGACCACCAGAGCTTGAATTAGCATCCTTTTTTTTGTAATTAGGGACTTGGCATCCTTTATACCTGCTTATTAAGCCTTGAAGCTTCATGCGTCTAAGAGACTAATTTCCAATAGCTACGATTGTTGAACTGCATTGAATTACACCCCATCCCACATTAATTGTCTGGATTAGAAAGGATTTCCAGTTCATATAATCAATTTAGGACAGAGGGAGTATATTTCATGCGCAGTGCACCAATCCAAGTGCCATTTTTACTCTTGTCAATAATTTTTCACTTTGGTAGCTATGATTATTGAAACTGCCACAGGAAAGATACATCTACATGCCCAATGCTTTAATCCAACTGCCATTTTTCTTGTCTGAGGACTGAGGAATCATGTTTGGAATGTAGCAGTTGAGAGTTAGTGACAAAGAAAAGCTTCTGACTGCAACATGTGAGTAGTGCCAAACCTGCCTAGTAAATGAAGGGGTAGGGTTGCGGTGTTTGAGCCCATCAGAATTCCTTTCTTCAGAATGGTCATAAGCTAGGCAGAAAAACAGATGGAGTGTGGACCTCACTCGTGGATGGGTTATTGTGTTGGCTTTCTTCTCAAGTTCTTTAATGATCCATGCTATAAGTATATTATGAAGCAGTGATTTAATAAGGTGTTTGGTGCTCACATATAGCCTTGGAGTAAATGTCGTCAGTGGAGATCCCGAGGACTTAAATTTCAACTTTCAGCTTCAATTTCAACGAGGTGCTAAGGGAGAAGGGAATGAGATGTTTTTCCTTGCTTTGATAATGACTAATGTATAAAAAAAAAAGGAGATAAAGACTGTGAAGGGCCTCACAATCACATCAGGGGATCAAAGTAACATGTGATTCCCTAGGGAAGTAAGGATGGATAACTGTATATTAATTGCTTAATCATTCATATATTAGTTATACCCTAATTGGCTCAATATTATACAAGGCATTTGTTGATTTTAAAAAGCAGTTTATGTCACAAGTCTGATTGAAGTACCAACTTTGGAACTTGATTCCTCGTTACAAGCAGCCCATTGGGCTGCGCTTAGCTTGAGTTTTATCGACTCCTTTTCTTGTAGCTTCTATGAAGACAAGGACTACCAAAGTGTAAAAGATATTACAATGTACAAAATTTTCTTCTCTTTATTCTAAAAGAATGGACTGAGACTGACTCATATAATATTGTCTAATTGTGATCTCATAAAATGAACTCAATTGTAGCACTTGATCTGTTTTTAGGGAGTCCACGTGGAGGGGAGGATCACCGCACACTACATTTAAATGTACAGGACAACATAACAGTAGAAGGAACAATCATACAACATAACAATACGAAAGAAGATAGCACTTGATCTTGGCCTGGTCTAAATGGAAACCAATTTAATTTGCAAAGTCTACACCAGAGTATAGCATAACTATTGTTGTACATGGAAGAGTTGGAGAGGAGAGAATTATGTAGTGCATCCACAGTGGAATCTTTTCTTTGGCCCCTCACAGTCACTGTCAAAACAACAGAGGCCGCTTTCTAAAAGTACTTGAGGTTTCCAGAAAGACAATTTGTATGTCACTGAATATCTCACCACAAAAGTTGCCGAATGTTTTACTAATGACTTACATGGGCCACTATTCTCCTAGCTAGACCAGGATTGCACAGAGATGGCTGAATGGTAGTTCACGAACACTATGTTTAACATGACCCTTTTTAAGAGTGTAACATGGTTTTATTCCTAGTAAGGTCTGTCCTTTCTATGTACACATCTACATGGAAGATTATAAGTTACAACTTAGGGGCCGTTTGGATCGTGGAAAATCCCAAACATTAGCTAGTTAGTGGATAATCCCAAAAATTCACCAAGTTGGTGAATTTTTAGGAGTGGATGTTTCCGATTTTTTACGCCCCAAATGGCCTCTTAGTTTGGTTTATATACAGTGTGGTACAGTCTCCCAATCAGTGTGGCTAAATCAGATTGTCTTAGTTGATATATTGTGGTTTTCACGTGGTCTTTCTGTTTTTTTTAGAAATAATAATTTACTAATGCGCGTCACTTGTCCAAATATTTAAATGAGTCAAAAGATCACATCGAAAATTTAAACACATGTTAATCAATTTGATTTTAATAGTTACTCCCTCCGATAGATTTAGCTCTAAGGAAAACTAGATAATTAATAAGCTATGAGAGCCAATAGTTTGCCCGCTCGATTCTTGAAGAATATATTTACCCATTTGTCTTTTCCAAAAGATGATAATAGCTGCAACTTGGATATTTTATGTGAATGTGCATCATCATTCTTATCCACCCCTCATGGTGGGTGATCATTCATTTATTTCCACAGTAATATCTACAAGAACAAATGATTTACTTCACATAGATTCTAGAAAGAGTCACATTAATATGCGCAAGGTGCAATGGGCGACGGTCAATTGGCAAGTGGTTTTCCATCGTATGGTGTGAATTAATATAAGGGGGTGGGCATATTTGAATGTTATAACCCTATTCTAATTAGGTTAGGATTAGTAGTTTTCTTCATTAGTTGGATTCTTAGAACTAGACTCATATGGTAATTAAGATTATGGTTTAGAGTCTATAAATATATAAAGGGTCTTCCCTAATTGATGACCAAAAGAATATAAAAAAATTTATTTATTAGTTTAATATTAGTTTCTTAGCCCTAATCCTACTTTTTCTCTCATTTCTCCTATAATAGAATTACCTATAAATTATGGTCTACATCATTGAATCATCCACCCTCCATCTTATCGTGCTCATCCGCACCTTAACATGCACCAGCAGATCGACATCTGCCCGTGCATGATGCGCCTGGGCAGCGCCAAGATGCACCAGGCAGATACTAAACTCTTTTCCTTTGAAAAAACCTTATACTTCCTAAGAGGATCTATAGAGGATGTCAACCGCACTGTCATTAATGTTGCAACCCCCCTTCTATAGATTACTTTTTACAAAATAAAATGAATTTTTTTGCAATGTACTTATCGTCTACAATAGCATAATAGCCACCATAAAACTCTAATCTGCCCTATCAGACATTCAGTTGTTTTTTTTTTTGTGCTAATCTATCAGACATTCATTTGTTGGTCTATGGCAGAGAGTTAAAGAAAGAACAAGATGATACGCCTTCCCTCGGAATATGTTAACATCTTCAAATGCCAAAAGACTTGCAAGTATACAAGTTGTGATTAGACATATTTCTAGAAATTTCTGATCATATATGATGAAAAAATGCCTCTTCTTTAGCTTTTTTTTTGCCACGGCCAGCCTCACGGGCTAGTCATGGAAATGCTATGGACCCACATTGCATTTCCTTTCACCACACTAGCCCGTGCGGTTGGCCGTGATAAAAAAGCCGGAGGAAAAGCATTACTCTATATGATTGTGCTCATGTCTACCTTAATATGGATTCTATTTCCATCACATTATATTATTATAAGCTTCACCAAATAATTTCATTCTCAAGGAAAGTTAGGTTGGAGCAGTAATGTTGGACCTACTGGTCTGGGTCCCTCAAGGCCAATCATAACTTGATTGCTACCATGACTTGTTTGTCCTGAGTCACCTGACTTATCGTTAGGCACAAAAATTTTGAAGGCTCTATTCTTTCTTGATTTGATTTGAAACTGCATATAAGAAAGATTGAATCATGTGTTGGGATCTATGAGTGTTTTCTTTGGTTAGAAAAGAAGAGGAAGTACAAGTAGTATATTGAAATTCTTAAAATCAAAAAAAAAATCAAAGCATAGCCTGTTGAACATCAATGGAATTTATAAATATCTTTGATTTCATATATATTTGCCTGGCCATGTAGGAGAGCTTTTAGCTATAGTGCCCTTCTTTGACAAAATTTACATTATCCAAAGAGATGTTATATTAAAGTTTGACTTTGACTTTATCCTGAAAAAAATCTCTTGCCTGTCAAAAATCTCAATTCATAACATACTTCTCATTTACACTGCAAATGTCAATCCCAATTTACTTGCTTATTTGAGAAATCTCAATCCCAAATTAATGAAGGATAATGGATGACACAAGGTTATTTTCTATTTAAACTACTAAAGACAGCTAAACTCATTGGAAAAATTACTATTTGAATCTGCAATACATTTATTAGTATGACTTTCCTAATCAATAAGTCCAATTTGACACAAACAGAATGCGATTCTTAGTTAATTTTACAAGCCAAAACAAGCAATGATAATTATAATTATAAAAGAAAATTACCAAATTAAGATACAATATAAATCTCAACGGTCATTAATTAGCACATCTTAAACCAACCAATTATTGATTAATGCCAATTAATGAATTGGGTATGGGTAGTCCACACATATACGTGGTCTGTCAGTGTCCGAGGACAAAACAGTCAAAAACTGCAGGAAAATTGAAATGTCTGGGATACCCACATTTGTCGGTGCACAAAGCACGTGGAGGAGAACGCATCAGAATGGAGGACAATTTCGTTATTCAATGCAATTTTTGTGTCTAAAAAGGACAATTCTTAATTCCCTCGCGGTCGGCAACGGGTATCCGTACATTGGACGGGGCCCACCTGAGGGAGGCGTGCTCTAACGGACGTTGCCAGGTCGACTTGGTCGGCATTTCTCCGGGTTTGCAAGAAATTCGGGTAGCACTGGTTCAGGCTCCAGAATTGCGTGAACCGGGATGACCATTTAAGCTGTTTTTTTGGTTATTTTCATCTCCGAGTCCAGGCATAGTTTCCTCTTATGTTAGGATTTTCTATAAATTTCGAGTATAATGATTATATGTCTTAGTATGGTAATCTACCATTTTGTTATGCGTTATAATGGTTACGTTTTATTTTGTTACATTTAGGAAAGGGAGACAACCTGTGTTCCCCACTGCTGGCAATTGTAATGTGGGATGTCTTGATGCAACTAATTATAATTTGCTTTTAAGTGGTCTCTACCATCTCAATAACCTTGAATTTCATATCTATTGCCTTTCTTAACATGCATCTGATGTAGACACGGTGTCTACAACGGAGAAGAACGAGGCTAAACTAGAACAAAATAAATAAACATAAACTAATCTGTGATTCTCATTGATAATCCCGTTTTAGCTATAGGCCTTATATATATAAAGAGTAAAAATATCTTAATACTAATAGAAGTAGTAAATCCTAACTAGGAAACACTATTAAATAAGAAATCCTAGTCCTAATAGAAGTAAGAGGTTGTAATTGAGTCCATAACATTCCACCACGCTCCGCATCGTCTTGTCCTCAAGACGACCAACCTGGATACTACTCCAAAAAATCATCCTCGCGCATCCAAGCAGCATCTTCAGGAGCACGGTGTAACCATGCAATGAGAACTTCAGTAATAATACGCCCACGACAACGAACACGGCAGCGCTCAAGGATAGCATGAGGCACTGGGCGAGACTCATTGAACGGCAACGATGGCGGAATAGGCTGCGGAAGAGCAGAAGGATCACCCATAAACTTCCTGAGTCGAGAAACATGAAACACAGGATGAACCTGAGCCTCGGGATGTAATTGTAAGCGATATGCGACGGGACCAATACGCACAAGAATAAGATATGGGCCATGGAAGCGATGAGAAAGCTTCTCATTGTTCGGCTTATGTACCGAAGTCTGCCGATAAGGCTGGTGGCAAAGATAGACAAGATCGCCAACCTCAAACGCACGATCGACATGGTGCTTATCATAAACTTGGCGCATGCGGTTCTGGGAGGCTGCCAAGTTAAGGCGAAGCTGGCCCAACACCTCATCGCGAGTCTGAAGGGTAGTGTCGACCTCCGCGATAGAAGAGAGAAGACGCACATAGTGAAGCACTGTAGGTGGTGGTCGACCATAAACAATTTGGAACGGTGTATAACCCGCTGATGTATGGAACACAGTGTTATAAGACCACTCTGCCCAAGGAAGAAAAGATAACCAAGTGCGGGGCCTATCTCCGGCGAAACACCGTAAATATTGCTCAAGGCAACGGTTAACTACCTCAGTTTGTCCATCCGTTTGAGGGTGATAAGAAGAACTCATCCGAAATGTAGTGCCCTGTAAACGGAAGTACTCTTGCCAAAAGGAAGAGATAAACACCCTGTCACGATCACAAACAATAGACTTGGGCATCCCATGGAGACGAGTGATATCACGGACAAAAAGTTCAGCAACACTATTTGCCGTATAGGGATGGGAAAGAGCAGAAAAATGTGAGTAATTGGATAGCCGATCAACCACCACAAGCACAACTGATTTACCTTGAACTGTTGGCAAACCCTCTATAAAATCCATACTAATATCCTCCCATACCAGTTCGGGAATAGGCAATGGCTGGAGAAGGCCAGAGGGAGTGGTAGAATCACTCTTAGCACGCTGACACAAATCTCACTGGGCCACCAAAAGTTGTACGGAACGTTTGAGACCACGCCAGGCAAAACTTTGAGAGACCCGTTTATAAGTATGAAAAACCCCTTCATGGCCAGCTGGTGGAGTAGAATGGAAAAGATGAAGAATATCAGTGCGTAGCTTCTCAGAGTTAGGCACCCATAGCCGCCCATGCCAGAACACAAGACCATCCTGCAAAATATATCCTGGAGAAGAAGAAGGGTTGGCCTGCAGGCGGAAAATAAGATCACCCATGTCAGAGTCCACCAAATAAACACCCCGCAACTCGTCCAAAAAAGGAAAAATAGGAGTGGAAAGGGCATGGAGGGAAGAATCCTTACACTGTCGGGATAAGGCATCTGCAGCGCGGTTCTCAGAACCCCGCTTATAGACCATCTCATAATCATATCCCAGTAATTTGGAGACCCAACGTTGTTGCGCGGGAGTAGACACTCGCTGATCCAAGAAGTACTTGAGCGGTTGGTGATCAGTCCGAATAATGAAGTGATGACCTAAGAGGTAGGGGTGCCACTTAGTCACTGCATGGACGATAGCAAGCATCTCACGCTCATAAGCAGATAGAAATAAAGACCAGCCCGACAAAGCCTTGCTGAAAAAGGCAATAGGACGCGCATCCTGCATAAGAACGGCTCCAAGACCAACATCGGATGCATCACTCTCAACAACAAAGGTCTTTACAAAATCTGGTAAGGCAAGTACAGGGGCAGAAATAAGCGCTGCTTTGAGTACCTCAAAAGCGCGCTCAGCAGTGTCAGACCAACCAAAAGCTCCCTTTTTCAACAACGCAGTCAAGGGTGCAACAATAGTGCCATAAGAGGAGATAAAACGCTTATAATAACCTGCAAGTCCCAGAAAACCACGTAATGCCCGTGGGGTAGAAGGTCGAGGCCAATCCCGAATTGCAACAATCTTGGTGGGATCCGTAGCCACACCATCGGCAGAAATAACATGCCCCAAATACTCAATCTGATGCAACCAAAGGAACACTTTGAACGCTTTAAGAGAAGACTATGCTCATGAAGGAGAGAGAATACGGACCGTAAGTGCTCCAAATGGGTATCCCACGTAGGGCTATAAATGAGAATATCATCAAAAAATACCAGCACGAAGCACCATAGACAAGCCCTGAAAATATCATTCATCAAATACTGGAAGGTAGAAGGGGCATTAGTGAGGCCGAAGGGTATGACAAGAAACTCGTAATGGCCGTCATGTGTGCGAAACCCTGTCTTGGAAATATCGTCAAGGTGCATGCGAATCTGATGATAACCCGAACGGAGGTCCAGCTTCGAAAAGAATTGTGCACCGGCCAACTCATCAAGTAGCTCATCAATAACTGGAATAGGGTACTTATCCTTAAGTGTAATAAGATTAAGTGCCCTATAATCCACACAAAAGCGCCAAGAACCATCCTTCTTGCGAACAAGGAGGACTGGAGAGGAATAAGAAGACTGACTGGGATGAATAATGCCAGATGAAAGCATCTCGCGAACAAGTCGCTCAATCTCAGTCTTTTGAGCATGGGGGTAGCGATAAGGCCGCACATTGGCTAGAGGTGCACCCGGCTGGATAGGAATCCGGTGATCATAAGCACGAGGAGGAGGTAGTCCACGAGGCTCCTCAAAAAGAGCATGATGCTCCTCAAGTAAGGTGGCCAAATCCGGTGAAACAGCCATGGAGTCAGGAACATCAACTACCGGGCGGTGCTGCAACAAGTAGCCATGACATTGATAATGACAAAGTATTGCGGCAGATTCTGCAGACTGAAGACGGCCCAGTGGTTGAGCAGTGATACGGACCGGTTTGCCCTCATAAGTAAAATCCATCGTCATATGTCAAAAATCCCAAGAAACAGGGCCCAAATCCTCAAGCCATTGAACACCGAGGACCACATCAGCCCCCTTGGTGGGAAGCAAGTATAAGTCCATAATATAAGATTGGCCCTGTAACTGCAAAGCAACATTAGAGCAAACATCAGAACTCTTGAGACGATTTCCATCACCAATCTGCACATCAAAAGTCGCAGAGTCCTGGATAGGGTAGCCCAAACGGCGAGCAACACGGTCATTAACAAAATTGTGGGTACTACCACTATCAATCAAAACTGAAACCGGTTGTTTTTTAATCAACCCTTTGACGCGCATAGTACGTGGAGTAAAGGTACAGAAAAGGCCTGCAAGATAATCTCCATCTCACAAGCCTCAATAGGGGTCAAATCCTCCTCAACAATATCAGCACACATGTCATCCTCATAATTTGTATCATAACACTTATCCAGCATATATAACCGACGTGTAGTGCAGCGATGGCCAGGGACATATTTTTCATCACAATTGTAACACAGTCCTTTGGAACGCCGATCTGCCATCTGCGAAGGAGAAAGCTGAGTAATAGGAGGAGTTGAGGAATTACCAGGGGGTCGAGTCGCACGGGGCTGTCCAGATGACGGAGGCAAAGGGGAAGGAGAAGGGAAGGCCTAGAGAAAGAACGTCCCAACTGAGTCAGCTTTTCCTCACAAACACGAGCCATACACATCGTTTCTGTCAAGGAGACGCGTGGAAAAGACTGCAACTCAGCTTTAATATCCGCCCGTAAGCCTGCTTCAAAAACTCCCATAAGTGTATGCTTAGGCCATCCCTGAACACGGTTCACCAATCGCTCAAACTCATCCTGATAGTCCTGAACTGACCCACGCTGGCAAATTTGAGGAAGTAGGCTATTATAAAGGGAAGGCCTAGAGAAAGAACGTCCCAACTGAGTCAGCTTTTCCTCATAAACACGAGCCATACGCATTGTTTCTGTCAAGGAAACGCGTGGAAAAGACTGCAACTCAGCTTTAATATCCACCCGTAAGCCTGCTTCAAAAACTCCCATAAGTGTATGCTCAGGCCATCCCTGAACATGGTTCACCAATCGCTCAAACTCATCCTGATAGTCCTGAACTGACCCACGCTGGCGAATTTGAGGAAGTAGGCTATTATAATTCGTATAAGCGGTTTGGCCAAAGCGTAGGCGAAGGGCTTGCTCAAACTCGTCCCATGTAGAATCAGGGTGACACTCCAAATACTGGTCCACCCAATGCATAGCACGCCCTTCCATATGGAAGGAAGCCAACTCGCAACGCTCATGAGCGGGGGTCCGATGAAAGTGGAAGAAGCGTTTGGCACGTGAAATCCACACATCTGGGTCGCGTCCATTAAAGACAGGAAATGTGACACATACTGGCCGAGCCTGGACTGTGCCCTCACGAGTAATAGGGGCATCCGCGTAGCGACAGTCCACATGACCACGACCATGATTGTGCTGTCCACGTCCACGATAGTTCACATGATCTGGAAACTCTTCATCAGAGGCATAATAATCATTCGCATTAGCAGAAGCAGATGCGTGTGGAGGCTGAAACCCAGGGTGCACCGGCACATATAGAGGGGGACCCACAGTAGGGCCCACGTGGGGAGGTGGAACGCCAGTGCCCAACAGATGATCGGCCGTCTGAACCCGTGTGCAGAAAGCTCGAAGGCATGCCCAAGACTAGCTGGGAAGCATTTAGGGCAGGGGTGGTAAACACGATCAGGGCGGCAGGGGCGGCTAGAATCCGAGGCGGCGACATCTCCGGCGGTGGCAGCTAGTCTGGCGGTGGCCACAAAAACCCCCCAGAGGCACCGATCGAAGGGCGGTCCTCGACGAGAGACTGTAGGTGGGGGCCGACAGAAAGCAAGGTGGAAGCGGCTGGAGGGGAAGGGCCGAAGGAGGGTTGTAGCCGCCAGGAGGATGGTGGTGAGGCATCGGGAAGCGAAAAGGCGCCTCCTTTGGCGAGGGGGCGCTGTAGATCGAGGGAGGCGGCGGGATGCGAAGGAGGAACCGCCGGCGCCATCGAAGGGGGAGGCCGATCCACGGCAGCAAGAGACGGGTCGGACACCGCTGCGGTCTCCGACATGCCCGACGGAGATGGCGCCGGCAAGGAGGCGGCGGCCATGATGTCAGTGGTCGAAAGAGCGGCCGAAAACAGAGGCGCCAATGAGCCTAGGGCAGCCGAACCAGACGAAGCCGAGGCCATCGCAAAAATGCCCGACGGCGTGAGGTCCTGCGAAGGCGACATGCCGGCCAGCGGCAAATGGGTGCCGACGGGGAAAGATGGCGGCGGAAACCAGGATGGAGCGGCTCCATAGCTCGGGGAAGGAGCTGACACAGACAACCGATGCAGGAGTTCCTCAAAGCGACGATCGTGAAGATGGTTCTCCTGATCGCGATGACGGTTGGACTCTGCAAGCTCGGCAATCACAGTCTTCAAATCGGTAAGTTCTCGCTCTAATTTCGCCTCTAATTGTGTAGTTCGGGTAGTCGCATGGGGGAGAGTAGTAATGGGGACGTCGTGAAAGTTCGAGGCCGTAGTCGTCACGGACGAGGGTCCGGAGGACGTCGGCGGTGGGTCGGGACTCACCCGACGGTCGCCTGTCATGGCTACAGTAAGGGTGGGTGGGTGGGAACAAGGGTCGAGAATGGCTCTGATCCAATGATGTAGACACGGTGTCTACAACGGAGAAGAACGAGGCTAAACTAGAACAAAATAAATAAACATAAACTAATCTGTGATTCTCATTGATAATCCCGTTTTGGCCATAGGCATTACATATATAAAGAGTAAAAATATCCTAATACTAATAGAAGTAGTAAATCCTAACTAGGAAACACTATTAAATAAGAAATCGTAGTCCTAATAGAAGTAAGAGGTTGTAATTGAGTCCATAATAGCATCTTAATATTACAATTTCATCTACTCCCTTGTCTATATTTGAAAACGAGTACAATTTATTCGACTCTAAAAATAGAATTCTTCTCCCCTCTCTTCTGTATTTTTAGATATCAGGGAGCAAAGTTACTCATATACATCCTACCTAACCTTACAATTTTATCTACTCCCTCCATTCAATGAAGCCGGTCTATATTTGAAAATGAGAACAATTTATTCTACTCTAAAAATAGAATCTTCCCCTCTCTTCCGTATTTTTAGTCATCAAGAATCAAAGTTAGTCATATAATCATGGATCCATCCTAGAAGAACTCAAAGGTCTTAAAATTCAAATTTTACTCTACTATCGCCATATCCCAACTTAAATATGTGTAATATACATGTGCATTATGCATGCTCGAAGAAATACGATAATCAAACTAAAAAAAAAATGATGTTGTTCCAAATACTTACATAGAATAAGAAATGGCTCCTGAATGCATTACCTTGGTATAGTCAATTAGAATTTCACCAGCAGAAATATTGAAACATAAAATTGCAAATATTAAATTTCATAGAAAAAAAAAATTATGAATCGAACTATGAAGTTTGAATTTGAAGTACGACTCTTAAATTGAACCAAGCGGTGCTAGGTTAACCCGCCGTCGGCCGACAGTCTGACGGTGGCCGAGAAAATGGAGGGGACGCGAGAATCTGAAGAATATCTCGTCAGGAGATCCGCCCTCACACCCACCAGAGATCGTGTCGGTATGTCGTACACCCTCCCGTCCCTTCCGCCGCGTGTTCGCACCCACCCCTCTGGGCCCCAATCCCCTAAAGCCCAGCTGGCCCGCATTTATTGGCACCATCTGGCCTCGTCAGGCCCAGGCCCAGCCTCACACCATTCCAGTATCGAGCCGGACCGGCCGAGGCCTTCTTCATAAAGAGCCGTCCCGGCCCAGAAGAAGTCCCGGAGCTTGGCCATCCCCCTGCCACAGAAGAGAAGCCGGCGCCGGGAGACCTCCATTTTTCCGGTGATCGGCGGGCGGGTAGCCGGGATCCATTTGGGCGTGGGTGGGGTCGATCTTGTCCGGATTTCGTTTTGACATTCCTTCTGGGGGCGTTCTTGTCTGTCTTGAGGCCTTCACCGGAGAATGCCTGTGGGAATACAGAGAGATTTGCGGTTTAATGGTGGGATCTTGAAGGAGGTTCTGCAAAAGGAAGAATTGGATTTGTAAGTCTCTTCTGGGGGAGTTGTCTTGGAATGTTTGGATTTTGACAAGTTTTCAGCATATTTCGGACGCTGTTGTACGTCCACAATGAATTGTCTGAGATTCTTAAGATCCATTGTCCAAAAATGAGCGTTTTTCCGCAGTGAAGGCCCTCAAATCTGTTCTGGGTATCTCGAATTTTTTCCTTTTTTAATAAAGATTGTGTATTTGCTTTTATTTAATTGCTCTATTGATCGGATTCAAGGAGTTTTTCTGCAGTTTCAAGGCGTTTTTTGTGCTTTTTTTTTTTTTTTTATGAGTCGTCTTGTTTCAGCAAGAGTTGTCAAACTGGCACCTCTTTCTTCTTCCTCCCATTTGGCCGTCTTTTCTTGACCATATTCAGGTCAGACCCAACATACACAGATTGAATTTTCGCCATTTTTGGATGTTTTTGAGTCCAATGGAGAGGAGCATTGAGGGGGTTAAAGTGTAATGGGTGGTTGCAAGAATGTGCCAGGCAGAGAATTTCGGCAAGTCTAAGCATCTGGTTGTTGACGACGAGGGGCGGCGGAGGGTGGGGAAGATGGGAACTAAGTATTTGGGGGATTCGAGGATGGAAAAGCTGAAGGGGTCAAGGATGAAGATGTGGATGATTCGGGTGACGACCACGGTGTTGCTGTGGACTTGTGTGGTGCAATTAACGGCACTGGGGGAGATGTGGGGTCCGAGGGTGTTGAAGGGGTGGCCGGCTTGTTTCATGCCCGGCGAGGCGCAGTTGGCCGTCAAGTTACAGTTGGCGGTGCAGGAGAGGACTCCTCTTCTGCCTCCGCCCAAAAGTGAGTGACTTGTTATTGGATTAAACTGTTTTCTAGAATATGTTTACTGAGTGTTTGTAATTGAATTAAATTGTTTTTAGGATTTTTTGGGGGTCTTTGAATCATCGGCAGTATGATTTTCATGATATATTTTTTTTTTAGATTTAGGGGCTGTTTAGGAGGCCATTTGATGACTATAGGAAAGGTAAATTTTTCCATTTTCCTTTCCCCAAATGAAATGAAAATGGTAGTTTGTTTGGGGGGTGGGGCTATTTTTCAATTTTCCTTTAGATCATTTAGGATGTAAAGGGTTGTCTGGGAAGTTTATTTAAAACCCATTTAAGGTTATGCTTGGTCTATTTTTACCATTCTCATTCTCACTCTGTTTTAACATTTAAATGGCCTCATGAGGACATTCACAACGTAAATGAGAAATAGCCCTTAAATGGCCTTAAATGATACTTTGCCATTTGATTCACTCCATGAATGTGCCTCCCAAACAGATTTTAGTGGGAAATTACCTCCCAAACAGCCCCTTATAGATTGGTAGTTTGAATTCATGGTAATACTCAGATTGTTTTCTAACTGATAAGTAAGTTTTGCTAATCCAAGACAACTTTTCTAATTCAATTCTAGGAGTGTTTTTCCAATCCGGAAGTTAAACATGTTGCCTCTAGGATGATAGTCTTTGATTCAGTTATGGGTTTTCGTGAATGATAATTTTCCTTTCATGTTTTCCTCACATAAGATTCTTCGATTCCGCTTTACTATAGGGCATATGAATTTGATCATAGTGGAAAAATATAGTTGGTTCGTTGGTTGGTATTATGTTCACATGAGTTCACATGCAAGCTTTCTGTTTTGGTTTTTGAAACTATCCTCTCTATATTTGTCTCCTTTCATCACTATCAGTAGAATATGTATACATTTATAATTCTCAATTCCTCCTTTTGTCTTTCTAAATATTAGTTATGCTGACGATTGAGGATGCAAACATGATTATTTCTCAACTATGGATTATCTTAAATTTATACTTTGGCTTTCAGGAGTTTACAAAAATAACGGTTACTTGATGGTATCATGCAATGGAGGACTTAATCAGATGCGTGCTGCGGTGAGTCAGATTATTTATGACATTCTTCCAATTGGTATATAGCAGCACAAGTTTTTAAATTTCCACCATGGAAATTGAATGGTTAAATAAATATTCCTGATGGCAAACTCTCTGCCTTTTGTTACACAGATATGTGATATGGTTGCAATTGCGAGATATTTAAATGTTACTCTCATTGTTCCGGAGCTTGATAAAACTTCTTTTTGGGCGGATCCAAGGTCTGCTATTTTTTATACGTTATAATTTTTTTCGATTTCTTGATCCCTGTGTGTTTAAAAGAATTTGTATGTTTTGCAGCAATTTTAAGGACATATTTGATGTAGACCATTTTATTACTTCGTTGCGAGACGAAGTTCGAATATTAAAAGAGTTACCACCAAGGTTAAAGATGAGGGCAGAGCAAGGATTGCTCTATTCGATGCCACCAGTTAGTTGGTCCAATATTACATACTATGCTCAACAGGTTGATGAACTCTATGTATGTTTTGTCTTTGCCTATCACATACAACAATATATTAGAGAAAATACTTATGATGGTTTGGTCCTGTTTTACAACAGATTCTCCCTCTAATCCAAAGGTACAAAATTGTGCATCTGAATAAAACTGATGCACGCCTTGCAAATAATGGATTACCTATTGAAATTCAGAAATTGCGTTGCCGAGTTAATTTTGGGGCCCTAAGATTCACACCAATGATAGAAGAGTTGGGTCAAAGAGTTATCAGACTACTAAGGCAGAACGGCCCCTTTTTAGTCCTCCATCTTCGCTATGAAATGGACATGTTGGCATTCTCTGGTTGTACCCATGGTTGTAATGATGAAGAGGTTGAAGAGTTAACTAGAATGAGGTATTATTGGTGGTAGTTTCACTATATTAGCATTGTTACCTGTGTTTCAATGTTTCTTTACAGATATTTTCATGATTTAACAGGTACGCTTACCCTTGGTGGAAAGAGAAAGTGATCAATTCGGATCTCAAAAGAAAAGATGGTCTTTGCCCTTTAACTCCAGAGGAAACTGCCCTTATACTAAAGGCTTTGGATATAAATCAAAATATTCAAATTTATATTGCTGCTGGCGAAATTTATGGTGGCGAAAGGAGAATGGAAACATTGGCATCAACCTTCCCCAACTTGGTTCGTACTTATTGTTAGACACGTGACTGAGTTGATGTGTATACGCTACTGTATTTCTTTTTTTTTTTGGTAATGAGGGGCTATCAGAGTCCTTAGGACCCAACTAGAAGGGGCAGGGCAACCGACCTCTTAAGAGCACCATATCCCGCTGCCAATCCCCTCGGGTGCGCACAAGGCCCACTCAACATACGCACCGGTTAAATCGGGAATATAATCCCGGTGGGTAGCCAATTCAGTAACCTACTGTATTTCTTACTGAGTCAATTCCATATCAGGTGAGGAAGGAGACCCTATTGGAGCCAACGGAGCTGACAGTTTTCCACAATCATTCTTCACAGATGGCTGCACTGGATTACTTGGTTTCACTTGAAAGTGATATTTTCGTCCCCACATATGATGGTAATATGGCAAAAGTGGTCGAAGGCCACCGCAGGTACGATTGCAGTCATTGTTGGCCAATGTATTAGCCCAAGTGACTATTGTACTATTCACAAGTGTGAACTTTAAACATATGTTTATGCTATCTTGCTTCAGATTCTTAGGTTACAGGAGAACTATTCTATTGGACAGAAAGCTCCTTGTGGATCTTATTGATCGGTATGAAAATGGGTCACTTAGCTGGGATGAATTCTCCAGCTCTGTAAAAGATGCTCACATGAATAGGATGGGAAATCCTACGAGAAGAGCGGTGATACCAGATAGGCCAAAGGAAGAGGATTACTTCTACTCCAACCCGCAGGAGTGCTTGCAACAATCATATAATTTGTTAAGCGCCACATAAATATGATCTTTCCAACATATCCAATTCTTTTCTGCTTACAAACCCACAGAAGTGATTGCGCTTCACGGCTTCATGGAGGTGCCAAAGCAAGATAGGAAGCACTCGTGTTTGCATAGCCAACGCGACAGAAGTCTGTTGTGCAGTGCAGCTATTTCATCATGGTCGGCATTCTCTTCACTTCTTGAATCAGCTGGTATATATATGATATATCATATATTTATTTCTATTTCAGAAAATAATGTTCTGATTTCATTCTATGTATAGCCGATGGAGCTTCTTCCCCTATTAGGTATTTGAGGGGAGGCAGCCCACTCCATGTGTACAAGAAAATAGGAAAGAAAGTTTCAAATGACAATAGAAATTTAAGATTATTGAAACATGTTTACTCTTGATTTCAATAGTTGCAACTGTTCAAAAGATCCCAAGGATGTCATGTACACCAGAACTATGTCCCTTCTGCAGTGGGACCCTTCTAATGTAGACCTCTATTAATGTGATTGCGCCGTTAGGAATGTGTAAAGTTGGGACCAGTTCATATGGGGGACCAAAAGAGGCCCTCGTGAATCTCCTGCTACAGTCAGGACAAAACGCCCGCTGTTTTGCTCTGTTTTCGTTAGGACCCAGCAACTTGGATAAAAGGGAAAAATAAAAAAGAAACTGGGATGTGGATCATGTTATTTGTACACGAAGGTTGGATGCTGCCTTCATTGTGATATATATGAAGTGCAGAATGAATTATATTTTGTAACTAGTTCTTGCATAGTACAGGTAGTAAAGACAGCATTGAGTGGTCTCTTTCATGGCTCTCGTGTAAGTATTGCTGTTGAACCACTCTTTACGCTATGTTCTTGGTAGCGAATCATTTGGGGTAGTTGATGTTGTACTTTTGTGAGTATATGTTTGTCAAACATCTGATTTGGAGATTGTCTCCTGATATTAATTATTATCTTCAATGACATGATGATTCCCTGAATTAGGGGGTGCACATGCTTTGTACATTCTATTCGCAAAAGAATTTGCTAGTTGAAGCCCTATCAGCCTGGCTTAGGTATAAGCTTTTGTTGTATATATCCTCTTTGAATGATTTGCAACTTTTGTTTAATAAGAAGAGTTTAATTTGGAGGGACCTGTTTTGTTATTTTAAAGCTTGTCAAATTGGCATAACTCGAATTATCTGAGGGTCATAGTATCTGAACTCCTTTCACCAAAGGTCTCGCCTAAAAACTTGTTCAATAATTCAAAATACTCCGTCCAATGAAACTCGTCTGGTTTACAAGTTGAGTGAAGTTTATTGAAGTGTTTGGACCGTACAAAAACATAATTTTTGCTTCCCCTTTATCGTTTTGGTCTTGTTGGAGCAAATCCAGCCATGTACTGTGGGACCTACTTTTTTTTTCAAAATGCAGACCATCTTCATTGGACTGAGGGAGTCCTAACAAATGGTTCCTGCTTTCTATTTGCAAACTCAACTGATAGAATTAATAAGAGTGCCTTGCACAAATCCGACAATTGGGAAAAGTAAATTGGATCAAAATTTAGCCTGGTCTTGTTTATTAGTTTTAACTAACATTCCTGCTGAAAGCGGACAATTGATGATGTCCTTAGCTCATTCTGACATGAAAGAATAATTTCTTTTAGAGGGCTCTTAAATATGCATGGCTTGATTGAGCTTTGGGATGCTTCAGAATATGGGGAAACTTTAATTGACTCATGGCTGCCTCTGCAATCTAAATACAGAAATCTTGCAGACAGAGCATGCTACTATTGGTCGCCTTTAGTTTCTGCATTTGACGGACAACTTTGAGTTGCGTGCTCTCCATTATCTAGATATCTTACTATAATATAGTATATTTTCTTGGGGTACATTATAATGGCATATCTTTTCATTAATAGCTTGGAAGCATTTAATTGTTTACTAATCACCATGATCATCTTATCTTATGTTAAGACAAAAAAAAATATACTCCCTCCGGTCATTTTAAATAGATACCATTTTTTCAAAATGAACTGAAAAATTGGTCAATCTGAAAAAACGGTATCTAATAAAAGTGGCCAGAGGGAGTAAATTTTTAGTGTATTTGAAGAAAACTGTATCCATTGAAAGTGATAGGAGGGAGTAGTGCTTCTTGGTCTATTTTAATTGAAATAATAATCTTCTTATTGGTTGATTCTACTAAAAGAACTCATTCATGAAAATTGAATTTAAAATCATCGAGTTTGATTGTCTTGATTGGTCCCTGGCCCTTGGCTCGGTGCATCGCCCCTTGACCTTCTTATTGTTTTCTACAATGTTCACCATTCAAAGTTAAAATCATAAGTTTGCAATAACCTTGCTTGTCACAGTAGCATATACGCCTTTAGGCAATTGTTGTAACATGGTCAAGATCAAAATCATTTTGGCCCTTAATGCAAAATTAGGTTGATGGACTTACATTCTTCATATCATTATCAATTGAATGCTCAGTCAATCAATGCAAGCGTAGACCAGTACTAAACTTGAGAAGAAAATGATTCAGAAGATGAGTAGATGGCTCTAATTGGGTCCCAACCAACCAAGTCCCTTCTTGTTTAATATTTTTAGATTTCTTTCATTCCGAACAAACCCAACTTCTCAATTGTCATTAAAATAACTGATGACAGCATAGCATCCCGTTCTAGAGTACATAAAACACTCTTTTGGCTTTGATTGCACAAATCTGCCAAGTTCAAACATAAAAAAACAGAAAAGGCAAAAGCCAATAATCATATTATTGTTGTTTAAACTAATGGTCTGGATACAGAAGGCTGCAGGATTAGTTCATTACATGGACCAGGATACATTTCACTCGGTCATTTGTTCATCAAGAAGTCAGGCACACAAACTTGGAATGCCAATTAAGTACATGTGTAAAGCTATTCTTACACGGGAGTGCTACCAACAAATCTCCTAATTATTTTCAGTGACAGAGACCTGAAGCTCGGAGAGGTCAATGAAGAGAGAGCTCTGCTTTTTTCTTTTTTTTCCTTTTGTTTTATTTAAGAGATCTCTGCTTTGATAACATGGGCTTGAAAAACAAATCCATTTGTCTAGGCCCAGCTTTATGTAATTGGGCCATAAGCATTATTAAATGGACTTATTGAACGGCTTACTTTCCTTCAAGCTGTTTCTACTGTAGACATGAGCCCACTGCCTACATTATAATGTAAACGGGGGCTTGAAAAATAAATCCATTTGTCTAAGGCCCAGCTTTATGTAATTGGGCCATAAGCATTATTAAATGGACTTGTTGAACGGCGTACTCTTCTCCAAGCTGTTTCTACTGTAGACATGAGCCCACTACCCACATTATGATGTACACAGTAATCTATAGATAATTCCATTATAGGAGAAAGGGAAGAAAGAGTAGAATTAGAGTAAGAGACTAGATTAAACTAAACTAGAAAATAACTATTCCATTGATCAAGCATAATGAAGTAAGGAAAACCCTTTACATATTTATAGATTCTAAACTATAGTCCTAGTTGACATAGGAGTTTAGTATGAGGAATCTAATTAATGAAGGAAACTAATCCTAACTTAATTAGCATAGGGTCATAAAGGTGGCGGCTTTGGGGGTGGTCACGGCTCAGTTGTGGCTAAAACACTCGTGAGGCAATCGCTCTGGATTTCAAAGAGGGTGATGGAGGAGGAAGAGCCGGAATGTTGGTCGACGAGCTTTGACGGCTTTTCGGCCCTATGATGGTGACTCATACCTACAAAAGCAGGAGGCGTGTTCTTCTTCTTCTTCTCACCGGATGCCTCCTTGGAGAGGCGCTTCTCGGCCTTGCTCACCTCCACCGGCTTGTCGAACACCACCTTGTGCAAGGTATCGCTGCCGAGCGAGGAAGGCGGCGTGGTGTGGGTGGGCCTGAAGGTGGTGGATTGGGTGGCGGTAGCACAACTGGTTGAAGAAAGCTCACGGCAACTGTGTGCACGAACATGGCAGTGGTGTACATAGGAGGTTGTGGTGAAGTTTGCAACGGTGGCGACAGTGGAGGGTCTACAACAACAACCATGGTGGTGGCTGTAGGGTAGAAGGGAAGCCCCTCAACGGCGGCGCTCGGGGCCGAGACAGGGTACGGGCCGGCTGGAGGTAGTGGTGACCAGCGCTCCTTGTGGGCCTTCCACCACTAATCATGTTCTTCGTTTTGAAGTTTCCATTAGGCATGCATCTCTTCATCACGTCGCTCCCACTCTGCTTCAAGTGCGTCAAGTGATCGCAAGATATGTTGTACGTTCAATGGTCCGAAAGAACGATTGGTCTGATACCAATGATATATATGGTAATCTACATGTAATTTCAGTATAGGAGAAAGGGAAGAAAGAGTAGGATTAATGCTAAATGACTAGATTAAACTAAACTAGAAAATAACTATTCCATTGTTCAAGCATAATGAAGTAGAGAAAATCCCTTATATATTTATAGACTTTAAACTATAGTCCTAGTTGACATAATGAGTCTAGTTCTAGGAATCCAACTAATGAAGGAAACTAATCCTAACCTAATTAGAATAGGGTCATAACCACCAAAACAGTAATAGATTATACTCTTCAGAAAAGGGTTTGTGACAAAAATCTTTCACGACTGAAATTTGTCACCTCAAAAGAAGAGCTAACTATAATAAATGGTTTTTAGTTGTGAAAGATTTATGTCATAGCTGATACTCACGATTGTGTATTTCAAAGTTTTCACATCTTCAATAAAACCACGTGTAACTTTAATGGATTGATCTGCAAGTTGTAGTATTATGGTAGTTGGTTTTAATTCTCCCAACCCAAGTTGCTCATACACAGAGTAAGGCAACAAATTTACACTCGCTGTTGTGAACGCCTGGCCCAACAGGGGGGGCCCGTCAGCAGCCCAACAGGCCATCATGTCAGCATTAAGTCATTAGGATCTTTGATTGATTATGTATCTTATTGTAATCAGACCCGTTTAGGCTAATTGTTAGGTAACGGGCTGACTGAGAATAATTAGGCTAATTAGTGGCCCATCAGCGGCCCATCAGCTTGGCCAGATGGCGCCCCCTAGGCAGGAGCGCCATCTCCCTTCTTTATATGCTGGACGTCTTCCTCAGTGGGAGGTTATGCAATAGAAATCCATTTTCAGTTTATCACTTTTCTTCTTCCTTTTACACTTTTGCTGTCGAGATACCTTGTGACCATCGCCGGTCACAACATTGGTATCAGAGCGGTGCCGATCTGAGAGCAATCATGCCTCCTCGCAAACAACCACTTGGTATGCCAGAAATCCGGGAGGAACCTGAGACGGTGAAAGAGGTGACTAGTCCACGACCAACGACGGAATCCAACCAGGAGGTACTGATCGCCATGATCAGTGCGCTTGGTGTTCGACTGCAGAATTTGGAAATGATCCAGTCCCAGAACCAGGCGCAGAACCCAGCCAGCCAGACAGCCACAATCACTCCTCCACCGCCACCACCAGGAGTTTTTGGTGGTCCAGTTCGACAAGGGGGGTCCAGTGTGTTTGGCGGCTCTACGCAGGCCCTGCACGCTGGGTCTTCCATCGCACATGGAATCCAACTGGGTTCCTTTAACCCAGGCACTGACGAGGGCAGATATGGCCTTGAGGGACGAGGCACTCAAGGTGTTCGAGGAAATGACACAATGAATCCGCACCTGCGAAATGTCCAGCGTGAGTTGGACGCGGATTGGGAGGAGTCTCTAGGCTATCGTGGAGGCCAGAGGGGTAGCGCAGAACCCAGGTTGGCGCGGCTCCAATTTCCACGATTCAATGGGGAAGAGGACCCCGTGGAGTGGCTATACAAGGCGGACAAGTTCTTCACCTATCAAGGGACTTTTTCAGATGCCGAGCGACTGCGTGTGGCCGCTTTTCATTTAGATGGAGACGCTTCGGTCTGGTACCAGGCCTTTGAGAAGGAGGTATGATTCCCTACTTGGGCGTCGTTCTCAAATGAGTTGTGCATCCAGTTTGGGCCGAACGAATTTCAGGATTTCAACGAGATGCTCTCCACCATCCGGCAAACAACAACTGTGAGGGCGTACTATTCGGAGTTTATGAAGATTGCGAACCGCTTGCCAGACTTGCCGGTCGCAGCATTGGTTGGCACTTTCAAGCGCGGCTTGAAACCGGAGATAGAGGACGAGATGCGGCATTTTCCTTGTCACACGATGAGAGATGTGGTGCGTCATGCACGCATCGAAGAGGAGAAGCTGGCCTGACAAAGGAGGGGGGACGTGGGAGTTTTCCAGCAAGGGCCCCTGCTGGCCCAGCGCTGGGGCCGCTGCCGTCTCCTGCTCCAAATCCCAGTCGACCTATGACGACTGGCTCCGTTGTTCACCCTGTTCGGCGCCTCACACCTGCTCAGATGGAGGAGCGTTGCGCCAAGGGGCTATGTTACAGATGCGATGAAAAGTTTGTTCCCGGGCACAGGTGCGCAGTACGGGGAAGCTTACTAATTGAAGAAGTCGACGAAGATGTTGCTTTCCAGGCCAAGGAGATGGCACCAGAGTACCCCGACGTGCAACCTGAAATCTCCGTGCACGCCTACTCAGGGACCTTCACCCCACGCACCATGCGGGTACAAGGACTCCTTAAGCGACAGGAGGTTGCGGTATTGATTGACAGTGGGTCGACCCACAATTTCATCAACGACAAGGTAGCACAGCGATTGGGCTGCTATGTGTCCGACGCCAAGCCTTTTGACGTGCTCATTGGGGACGGCAAACATCTCAGGAGTTCGGGGGTATGCGCCCAAGCCGCCCTTACTATCCAAGGCCACACATTCATCACGGATTTGTTCTTGCTGCCAACGAAGGGGGCGGATGTGGTCCTAGGGGTCCAATGGTTGCAGGACCTCGGGGATGTGATCTGGAACTTTAAGGACCTCATTATGGATTTTGAGGTGCACGGACAGCGGGTTCGCCTCCAAGGGGCCCAACCAGGTGCTTTGCATACGGCCCAGGCTATAGGGTCGCTCTTCAAGTTCGCGCCACAGGGGCTCTTGTTGCAGCAATGGGCAGTGGTGGATGTCGAGCAAACAGACATACCTGAGGACTTGCGTTCTTTGCTCGATGATCATGCCGACATATTTTCGGAGCCAACCGGCCTACCACCTGCCCGATCACACGATCATGCCATTCCACTACTACCTAATGTTGCGCCGGCCAATGTGCGCCCATACCGCTACCCTCATATTCAGAAAGCGGAGATTGAGCGCCTTGTGCATGACATGCTACAGTCCGGTATTATTCAGCCCAGCAACAGCTCCTTCTCCTCGCCGGTTCTACTGGTCCGTAAGAAGGATGGGTCGTGGCGATTTTGAGTCGACTATCGCGCCCTGAATGCTATTACAGTTAAAGACAAGTACCCCATTCCAGTTATAGAGGAACTGTTGGATGAACTGGCCGGTGCCACGGTATTTAGCAAACTCGACTTGCGCGCAGGATATCATCAAATCCGTATGAAATCGTCAGATGTTCACAAAACTGCATTCAGGACACATGACGGTCATTTCGAGTTCTTGGTCATGCCCTTCGGCCTGACAAATGCTCCTGCTACCTTCCAAAGTCTCATGAATGATTTGTTCCGGCCATTTCTTAGACAGTTCGTCCTGGTTTTCTTTGATGACATCCTTATATACAGCCAGTCGTGGGACGCACACTTAGAGCATTTGCGGTCAATTTTCTCCATTTTACGGACTCATTCCTTATTTCTTAAACGGTCAAAGTGTTCTTTTGGTAGCAAACAGGTGGAGTACTTGGGTCATGTCATTTCGCATGAGGGCGTTTCCACTGATCCCTCGAAGGTAGCTGCCATGCTATCCTGGCCGGCACCCACCTGTGTCAAGGGCCTCCGAGGCTTTCTGGGGCTGACGGGGTATTACCGCAGATTCATCAGCCAGTATGGGATTATTGCCAGCCCATTGACCGCACTCCTCAAAAGGGGGTCTTTGCATGGACAGAAGAAGCGCATAAGGCTTTTGAGCGCCTAAAGCAGGCTATGGTTACTGCACCTGTTTTGGTCTTGCCAGATTTCACTCTTCCCTTTGTGGTGGAAACGGATGCCTCGGATACAGGCATGGGGGCGGTTCTCTTGCAGAATGAATGACCGGTGGCCTTCTTTAGCAAATCTCTCGCCGGCCAGTCTTTGACACTTTCGGCCTATGAGAGGGAAATGCTGGCCATTGTTCATTCAGTAACCAAGTGGCGGCCTTATTTGTTGGGTTGACGCTTCATTATCCGCTCCGACCATCAGCCATTGAAGTATTTTCTTGAGCAACGGGTGTCTACACCAGCACAGCAGCGCTGGGTTAGTAAGCTTCTCGGGTATGATTATGAGATCGTCTACAAGAAGGGGTCTGAGAATACGGTCGCGGATGCTCTTTCACGGCGCTCGATGGCGAGTGCCTGTATGGCTATGACTGGGCCGACTTGCCCCTTTCTTCCTGACCTGCGTTGCGCCTATACTGAGGACCCCGACACTAGCCAGTTGATCGAACGTCTCCGCGGGCATCAATTGGATGATCCGTCCTTCACTTGGCACGGTGACACTTTATTTTGGAAAGAAAAGCTGTGGGTGCCTAACAGCGGGGACTTGCGTCGGCGTGTTCTTTCTCATTTTCATGACACGCTCATGGCGGGACATGAGGGTGCCTTCCGGACCTACAAACGGGTGAGCCAGAGTTTTCTGTGGCCCGGTGTAAGAAAGGACATTCAAAATTATGTGGCTGCTTGTGACACTTGCCAGCGCGCCAAGGCTGTCACTACTTCTCCCCAGGGTCTCCTTCAACCTCTCCCCATTCCGGATCAGATATGGGAGGAGATATCTCTATGGACTTTGTGGAAGCCTTACCCGTGGTCCAAGGAAAGTCGGTCATTCTTGTGGTGGTGGACCGACTCTCAAAATATGCTCATTTTTGTGCTTTGAGCCATCCTTTTACAGCACGGACGGTCGCTGAAACCTTTGTCAAAGAGATCGCTCGGTTACACGGCATGCCTAAGACTATCGTCTCGGATCGAGACAAGGTTTTCATCTCTGCATTTTGGCGTGAGTTTTTTGCTCTCCAAGGTACGAAACTCACCATGAGCACAGCTTACCATCCCCAGACAGACGGCCAGACGGAGGTCGTCAACAGGTGTGTGGAGCAATATTTGCGCTGCTTTGTGGGGGACCAGCCCCGTAAATGGTTACAACTTCTTCCCTGGGCTGAGTGGTCTTATAATACGGCTTATCACACACGAACGGGGTTTACGCCATTTGAAGTTGTCTATGGTTGTCCACCTCCTACCGTTCTCTCTTATGTGCCCCACAAGTCGTCCGTTGCTGAGGTCGACTATTTGCTTCAAACAAGGGATGAGGTACTCCGCCAGCTGAAAACCAATCTCGCCGCCGCTCAGAACCGTATGAAACAAATTGCTAATAAGAAGAGGACCGATCGGACCTTCCAGGTGGGGGAATTGGTTTACGTGTCCGTCCTACCACAGCGCCAGACCTCTTTGTTCAGAACGGATCAGGCCAAGTTAGCACCTCGTTATCATGGGCCATATTCTGTGCTCGAACGTATCGGGCCCGTTGCATATCGTCTGGCTCTACCTCCGGGGTCATTGGTGCATCCAGTTTTCCATATTTCTCGCCTCCGTCGTTTTGTGGGCGATGCTTCTTCGGTCACTCTAGGTGGGCCCTTGTCTTTTATGCCTTCAGTGGATTCGGATACTCCAGTGCCAGCGTCTATCATTGACAAACGACGCGTTCGTAAGGCGGGCTGCATTATTACAGAACTCTTGGTGGCGTGGAAAGGCCATGCACTTGAAGATGCTACGTGGGAAGTGGAGGACGACGTTTTGGCTCGTTTTCCAGACTGGTCGCCTTGAGGTCAAGGCGATAAGCGGAGCGTGGTGGATTTTTGTGAACGCCTGGCCCAACAGGGGGGGCCCGTCAGCAGCCCAACAGGCCATCACGTCAGCATTAAGTCATTAGGATCTTTGATTGATTATGTATCTTATTGTAATCAGACCCGTTTAGACTAATTGTTAGGTAATGGGCTGAGTGAGAATAATTAGGCTAATTAGTGGCCCATCAGCGGCCCATCAGCTTGGCCAGATGGCGCCCCCTAGGCAGGAGCGCCATCTCCCTTCTTTATATGCTGGACGTCTTCCTCAGTGGGAGGTTATGCAATAGAAATCCATTTTCAGTTTATCACTTTTCTTCTTCCTTTTACACTTTTGCTGTCGAGATACCTTGTGACCATCGCCGGTCACAACACTCGCCCCCAAATCTAATAATGCCTTGTCAACAGTATGGTTACCTATAACACATGAAATTATTGGACATCCTGGGTCCTTATATTTCGGTGGAAGGTTATGTGTCAATAGGGGACTCACCTGCTCAGTATGGAAGACCTTTTTAGTCACATTAGATTTAGCTTTTCGCTTTTGGGTACAAAGGTCTTTCAGGAATTTGGCATAGGCAGGCACCTGTTTTATTGCATCTAACAAAGGGAGATTGATCTTAACCTGTTTAAACACCTCGAACATCTCCTCCATCTTTTGATGAGATTTATTAAATGGGGAGGGTTTGTCCATGCATTGAGGGAATAGTACCCTGGGAATATAAGATCTCTCTTTCTAGGCCTCGGGTTGGTTATCCGGTTGGGTATTAGAACTAATAGGTATTGTTTTGATGGAATTGGGTTCTTTCTCTTCCTCATGGAAAGGTGTCTCACTCAAAGGGCCAACAAATGGATCCCGAACCCTATTGTCAACTATTTTACCGCTCCTCAAGGTAGTTATGGCTTGCACTTGTTTAAGAGGGTAATGGGAGGCCTCAGCTACAAACTGGCCTCGAGGGTTTTGTTGAGGTTGGCTCGGCAAGGTTCCTACTTCTCTGCGGTTCATGGATTGGGCCAACTGTCCTAATTGGGTTTCGATCTTGGCAATAGATTATGTATGAGAATGGACCAACTGGGCTTGTGTTCGTAGCTCTGCTCTTATCTCCTTCTGTTCAGTTTTAATCTCGGTTAAGTGGGAGAGGAGCATTTGGCTCATCTAGTCTTCTAATGAAGGTCGCCTATTAGATTGGCCAAAGGAGGCCGATGTGGGTTGGTTAGATTGGGGCTGGCTTTGGAATTCTAGTCTTAGGGCTGGATTGAAAGCTTGTCCCTAGTTAGGTTATTTCCAGGCGAAATTTGGATGATTTCGTCACCCCGGGTTATAGGTATTTGAATAGGGGTTATTAGCTCTAGGGTATCCTTGTGCAAAGTTGACTTGCTCCTGTACAAGATATGGATACTGGAAAGCAGAGGGGCAGTCAACTTTGGTATGCATAGGGCTGGCACAAATGGTGCAGGCATCATGAGAGGTTGGGGTATAAGGTGGAGTCTGTGAGAAAAACCTGTTAAACCTCTCTGGCAGGGATGCCACTTGGTGTTCTAGGTTCGTGGTAGCTTTAACATCGTACATGCCTCCCCTTGAGACATTCCTACCAGACATATGGCCTTCAGATCTATAGAGGGTAGTACTGTGTAAAGAATTTTCGCTCAGGTCCTCTAGTAGATCCCAAGCATCATCCGGGGTCTTTTTCATGAATGTGCCTCCACAGAAGGCATCTATTAGGGTCTTGTGCTGATCGCACACACCCTCATGAAATCTCTATACTAATTGCCACTTGGGCACATCATGGTGGGGACAGGACCGGAGTAGAACTTTCATCCTCTCCCAGCTTTCATGGAATTGTTCATTAGGTAACTAGGTAAATGTGATGATTTCATGGCGGATCTTATTGGTCTGCCTCACAGGAAAGTATTTCTTGAGGAATTCGGCCTGAAGTTCCTCCCAGGTGGAAATAGAGTTATGCTCAAGGGAGTATAGCCATTCCTTGGCCCTATCTTTTAAGGTGAAGGGGAACAACCTAAGGCGCACCTGGTCATCAGACAGTGTAAGTTTAAAGGTCGTGTTAACCTCTAGAAAATTTTGGAGATGCATACAGGGGTTCTCATTTAGTTGGCCATGGTAAGTGGGTAGCATCTGGATGATGTTGGGCTTAATTTCAAAATTAGCCACATTTTTTGGTAAGATTATGCAGGAGGGAGAGGTGTAGGTGGTAGGCCTGTAATAATCCTGTAGGGTACGGGCATAAGGCACTACTGGATTCTGGTTTAGGCCATTCCCACCCCCAAGGTTCATGTTGTCTGCCATATGATGGGTTTCTCTAGATAGTCGCTCAGGATCAGGATAAAAGGCCAGGTCGGGGTTCATGGAACGACGACCATGCATGCACAATATAAAATAACAAAACCTGTAACAATCCTAATAGCGACAACTAGTAAGCATCAACCCTAGATAGCGACAACTAGCAATCCTAATAGCGACAACTAGCACGTCATGCAATCCCACAAAGAAAATTGAAAACACCAAACACCCAAAGTTACTCTAAAAGAAGGTTAAGAGAGTGCAAACAGTGGGAAGGGATGGCCCTTCCAATGATGACGAAAATCAGCGTCCTCTCTTAATGGCGCCAAAAACTTGATTGTTTAAATATAAAACCCTTGCAAGTGCACAAGGCAATTGTACTATGGTGAATATTAAATAGGCTTATCGAACCTCAGGGGCGGATTAATATTTTTACCAAATTCAAGAGAAAATGGCAATGTTGATTCTAGACTAATAAAGCAATGAATTTTAACTAAACTAAGTGAGACTTAATCAATATGGAGAAGACCAAGGCTTCGAATCCACCACAATAAACTAGTGTATCGTTTTTCTCTCTCTTTTGAATAAAGATTTCCAATTGGCTAGCATATTCCTCTCGGATATACACTTGTCAACTCAAAATATAGTGCTCTCCTCTTGGATGTAACACATAAAACGGTTAAACATGGAATTGTGATCTATCTCTCTCGAGTATAAACCAATGAAATTTTATTGATATATAACACCTCAGTCTACTCACGTTCCTCTCGGATACGCAAGTATTCTTCGGATTTAAACTTACAAGAATTGACTCTTGTCTCTCTTGAGTACAAAGAACAAACCTTTATTGAATTAACGGTGATTACACAATAAAATCCATACACCAACTAAATTAAAAATATAAGATGAGAGAAAAGAATCTACACAACCAGATTATTGGACTTCATCTATGCCTTGGAAAGGTGTTTAGCCTCGCACTGGAAGAGAAATCACCAGCGTATTCTTCAAGTTCTTCATCTTCTTCTCTCCTTTGCTCTAGCCTCCAAGGGTGTCTCTAAAGTCTCCAAGGGTTTCTCCAAGATTTATTCTCTAGTGCCCAAAACATTCTCCCATAAGGCCTATTTATAAGAGTGAAGAGAAACCACGAAGTCCCCTTCCAAATCCGAGTCGAAATAAGTCTTATTTCGATTTTTCGCACACGGCGATCGATCGCTCCGTATTGACGATCGTTCGAATAATGATCGATCGCAATTCGTTCGTTATTTTCCTCCGATCGATCGCTTTGCTGATCGAAGCCGTATGATACCGATCGATCGTACTTACTGTCTTGCGCGATTGAAAAATTCCAGTAGATACGATCGATCATTTTTAGGTCTGATCGATCATTTCCTTCAATACACTGCTTTTGCGGCTCTGGCAATCGATCGCAATGATAGCTGATCGATCGTGGTTACTGTTCATAAATTTTCAAATGGCTATAACTTTCTATCCCGAACTTCGAATTGTGTGTGGTTGGTGGCGTTGGAAAGCTAACTTCTTGACTTTAACATGGAGCTTTAATCAGTCCAATCTGATATTTGTACAAGAAGTTATGATGATTTAACCATTTGAGTTACTTTTCACCTCATTTCTGTGTATTACTCTTGTTTCCTACAAAAACCAAAAACTATATTAAAATAGTAGAAATTCTAATCAAACACTTGCATAATCATAAGTTTAGGAGATAATAAAATGCATAATTCATGTATAGATCAGCGATCGATAGCATTGATAGCCGATCGATTGTAGTTACTGTTCATAATCTTCAAATGGCTATAACTTTCTGCCCCAAACTCCGAATTGTGCGTAGTTGGTGGCGTTGGAAAGCTGACTTCTTGATCTTTAACATGAATCTTGAATCAGTCCAATCAAACATTTGTATACAAAGTTATGATAATTTAACCATTTAAGTTACTTTTTACTTCATTTATGTGTATTACTCTCGTTTCCTACAAAAATCAAAAACTATATTAAAGTAGCATTTATTCTAATCAAACATTACCATAAACATAAGTTTAGGAGATAATAAAATGCATAATTTATGTGTAGATCACACCCCCAAACCTAGATTTTGCTAGTCCCTGGCAAAGCAAAACAAACTAAAGGAATTAATGCATAAAAGTAAACACCACTTTCGTATGGAACACGATTGCATTGAGCGTATGCAACAAGCCGTTAAATCTCTAGGTGTCCCTAGTAGGACGAGTTTTGTCTCGTGAGGGTTTGCAACCATGCTACCCACAAACATGTATTTATTAATCTAATTAACCTAAGTGCAAAAAATAAAGCAAAAATTAAAACATTGCAAAACAAGCAAACCTATTATCCCGACAAATACATACTACAATGCTTAAGAAAATCAACCACATGTACTTGGTTCATAATCAACAGGAATATAGAAGCTCTCAAGTAAATGGTTTTATTCCACACTTTCATCTTGGAAATTTTTGCTCAAATATTATATAGTATGATAATATGAATAGTAAAAATGTAGAACATGTAGCAATACATTCTAAATTTCTGTTTTATATATCCAATGTTACCCATTAACCAAAGAACATCAAAATCTACATAGTCATCGTAATCTATAAATTCATGATAGCACAGATCTGCGCGCCTCCTTCGGGTCCAACATTCTAGATTTGAGAGGATAATACACCATAGACTTTTTTTTTCTCGCTAGGACTGTGTAAGGCCTGACTTCAAGATGCTTAGGTTTAGGAATGACTCAGGCCAATGACTCCCAACCAATTTGGCTTAGGGCATTAGGTTTTAAGAGACCGCTTTGGGCCCTAGCATGAGCCTAAGTTAATCCCATAAAGTCAAACAGCCCCTTTGTTTCATTTTGTTTTCATTTTTTTTGCATTTTAATTTTCAGCACATATATTTTCAAGCACATCTTTATTTTGTCCAGGTTGTATTATACTCTCAACCTATTTTCGGTTCCAATCCCTTGCCATAGCCAAGTAAATGGTCTATCATGATCTTTTAAGCTCAACAGATAACTACACATCATCCAATGACTATGACTAAAGACATCCCACTGTAAATTAGCATTCAACAAATCTCTAGATGGTATTACTTTATGTGCTTAGTGTGTGTGAGTGAGTTTTCTTAGTTCAAGCACTTATTCCAAGAGGACTGTAATAGAAAGGTATGCTCAGTTAAGTGTATCTATCCTCCAGTATACTTACTCACACTTCCAATGCAAATTAATCTCCTAAGAATTGCAACATGCATTATTACGGGATAAACTATAAAAACCTAAGAAAAAGTACTAACAAATAACTTAAAACTACTCAAACAAATTTAACTCTTTTTTTTATTTTCCTTTTTTGATTTTACAATGAAGCACATCCTCTCCCCCAAACCTAATATAAGCACTGTCCTCAATGCACAATAAAGACAAAATACAATGATCACAAAAGGTAAAAAGAGAAAGAGGAAGGAAAAACACCAGAGGAAGTGGACTAGAAATCCCGATCATCGCCATCACCATCGCCTAGAGGAAAACGCCATGCATGAAGAAAATCGACTATGGAGTCGAGGCGTTCTGTAATAGCATGCTGGGAGTCCATAAGCACCTGCTGTGACTGGCGAATCTCCTGCCGTGACTGGCGAATCTCCAGCATATGGCCAGTGAGATCGCTGATCTGCTGCTGCATCGTGGCCCATGGTGGTTGAGCAGGCTCACCCTCAGGTATCTCAGCGTGTTCCTCAAGACGGGGAGCTCGTGGCCACCTGCGTCGTGTATGGCCCATCATACGGTTATACGCATCCACTCCAATGGGCCCCAATCCATGAGATACTCGAGAATGCTCAGGAAAATGCACCCCATGGGTAAGAAATACCCGCTCTAAAATGTAGGGGTACTGTAACCTCTTATCTTTTCGGCCCACCATCATTTGCTTCATCTGGCCAAAGACGAATGAAGGCAGGTCAAGATCACGGCTCTGAGTATCATCGCCGAATACATAGAGTAAATCAGTCATGGTTCGGTCGACTTTCTCTTTTCGAGCCGACCATACATCATGCTGTAGAATTAAAAAGGCAAAGCGGAACTCAGCTCGCATGCTGATGGCGGCCAGGTAGGTAGAGGTTCCAGGTCCTACTGCAGATCCCATCAATCGCCCTGTGATATTCCGGTACGAAGGAAACTGATATCCATCAAAATCAGGGTGATGAATCGTACCTCTGTCACACCCCATGGCGCTAGCAATATTGGCGACCCGGACCCGGATAGGAATACCACATACAACGCTCTGAATGGTCACCTACTCTGGATTATCATTGTCCTCAATGGTGCCATTTGCATAGAATTCCCGAACCGGGTCCTCGTGGACCATTGCAAATACATTCTGCCTCTTTGCAGCGATATGGGTGAAATAGTGCACCCAATCCGGCCGTTCCTCAATCCATCTCTGAGTCGGAAGATCGGGAATAGACGGGTTCAGGACCACCTGCCTCTCATATTGTATGGGTCGTGGCTGTGTAGCAGGTTCAGGTGGAGGGGTGGAAGGAACAGGGCGTGATGAAGAAGCTTCACCCCTTGAACGTTTGTGAGCGACTGATTTCTGAGGCATTGTACCTGAAAACCAAAGATAATAGTGAAAATTAAATCAAGGTACAAAAATATGCAGCATGTAATTGCAAACTTAAATATCACAGCAAGCATGTAATAGCAGATCCACTTCACAATTTTCGGTTTTTTTTTAAAATAATAATGAATTTCCTAAAAATAAAAAAAATAAAAATTTTATGAAAACTTAGGAAATCGAAAGGAATCATCATGCATAACAAAAATCGCAATCAATATAGAAGTATGCATGAGAGGGATATATATCCCCCAAATCAGATTTCAAATTTTTTTTTTTTTAAATATAGCAAAACACTGTTCACCGCAAGAACACAAATCCTAAAAATTAAATAAAACATCTAAAATCAAAGAATTAGAAGCTGAAAGTCATGCATAAGCATCGCAATAATCAATATAAGGGAATGCATGAGAGTAATCACAACAATATCTACCGAAAACTAAGAAAAATCGAGTTTTTAAGTTTCGGCTTACTGGAAGAAAAATGAGTGATTGCGATGAAAGGAGTGGGAAATCACGGAAACAGACACCGGATCTGGATTCTACGTACAAAAATCCTTCGGGGGCCGGAGTTTCAGCTCAAACAAGGGTCGGAAACGGCGGCGGCAACAAGCGGAAATAGATTTCTCTCGCCGCGGCCGTTCGGATTTTATGCGCGAGGAAGATGACCCGCGATCGATCGTCTTTTTAGCCGATCGATCGTTTTATAAATCGAGAAACAGCGCTCGTTATATTGAAGATGGACGGTGTTGATGTACCGCAGAGCGATCGATCGCAAAGATAAGGCGTTGATCGAATAGCGATCGATCGTTTACATCCGATCGATCGTATCTACTGTTCTTCAATTTTCTTTTTTTTGAGCATATCCTCTCCCCCAAACCTAGTATGAACATTGTCCTCAATGTGAACAAAATATAGTATGACAATGAGCATGTAACAAAGAAAATCAGATAAAAGAGAGAATACACCTAAATACGTGGGTTGTCTCCCACCAAGCGCTAAGTTTAACGTCTTCAGCCAGACAGAGCCATGATCCTCTGTAGGGGCCAGATTATCAAGTCATCAACCTGGATCAATTAAATGATTACACCACACACTCTTATCCTTATTGCCTAAGTATGGAGCACATCGTGGAATAAAAGGATGGAGTGGTGAGTGGGGAAGCTTTGGAAAGAGGGGTCCCAGCTTTAACAATGAGAAAAGGTCATCAGAGAATTTTAATATAAAGGGAACCTCCTCCCCCACATCAACCATTTTGGCCTTAGGGGCCTCTTCTAGTAACCTAATTGGGAAGGCTTCCTTAATTAGTGAATCAACTAAACTATCTATGAAACAGTCTAAGTTACTGTCTATAAACAAAGAGTTAGATTGAGCTAGACAAGGTATGAATGGTGCTTCATGAACAAAAGGTTCCATTAATAGTGCCGCAGACTGCAACTCCTAAGATATAGAAGAAGGTTGAAGACTTGGTTCTATCAACACACTCACGTCTTCTTTAATTTCTACACCCTCTTGATCATTATGTAAAACTCACTCAAGCTCATTGTTAAACCTTTGGGCATTATGAAGGGATGTAACATCATAGTCAGGGGAAAAACATATCCCTTCATCAGAAAATTGGCCCATCGGATATTGGGGCTCGACAGGTAAAATGCTTTCTTCGTTCATATTCATGGCCTGTGCCAGTTGTTCTAATTGTGTTTCAATGTTGGCAAGAGCCTGTGTGTGGGAATGGACAAGCTGGGCCTGGGATTTTTGGTCTGTTTTCATCTCCGTTAGGGTGGCTAGTATTTGGGTTATCTGATCTTCTAATGATGATTGGCCAAACTGAGGAGTAGATGCTGGTTGGTAAGGTAGTTGTTGGCTTAGGAAGTCTTGTCTAGGGGCCTCATGAAGAGTAGGCCCAGGGTTAGGTTGCTCCCAAGGGTTGTTAAGATGATCCTCCCACCTATGAAGACTTTGGGCCTCATTAACATACTTGCGTATAAAATCAGGGTACTCATGGGCCAAAGGGCACTCCACTGGGGTATGAATAAGACTTAAACAGAGGGCACATGGTTCCGACATATAAGGAGTTGTGTTTTGTAGGGAAGATATGCCACTCCCAAAATTAGGGTGATTATCCCAACCACGGTTGTAAGTATCAGCATATAAGGGATGTGGGTGGTAGGGCATTTCATAGGGAAGGGGATTAGGTGTGTGTGAAGAACAATAATCATTAAAGCTCCTATATGGGTTCTCATGCCTAAATCCATAGAAAGGTGAAGACATCTCTTCACCATGCATTCATCAACCGAACCAAAATATCACACATCCACAAATCAGAGAAACAACCCTAGATATCTACAACTAGCAATCATCAGTCCTAGATATCGACAACTAACAGTCCTAATAGCCATAACTAGCACAACATGCAGTCACAGAAAGAAAAGAAAAATACCAAATACACAAATTAATCTAAAAAGGGGAAAGATAAGAGAAAGCAAACAAGGGGAGGGGGTGGCCCTTCCACGTTGGCGAGAATTCCACGTCTTCTCTTAATCCTTGCAAAAAAGAAAGAAAAACACAAATTAAACTACTGACAAATAATCTAAGTTAAGACTCACTAAACTACTCTAACACTAATTATACTAAGAATCTGGTAAACTATTGTGCCGTCCCCGGCAACGGCGCCAAAAACTTGATCGTTTAAAATTAAACCCTTGTAAGTGCACAAGGCAATTGTACTACAGCGAGTATTAATAAGGGTTGTCGAACCTCAGGGACGGTGAATACTTTACTAAATTCAAGAGAAGAAAGTTGCAGTTTTTGTTTAATCTAAATAAAGCTATGAACTTTAACAACTAAGCTGAGTTTTAATCAATGCAGAGAATTATCAAGCCAATGAATCTACCACTAGACATGCAATTGCTACTCTCAATTATTATTAAGCATACATTGATATGATATGGTAATTCGTGTTCTTGATCAGACACACGAATTACTAATGAATTCACTAACGTTCTTGATCGGACATGAAAGTTCATCCACTATTGTGTAATCAATCCTATCCTTGATCGGGCATAGAATCAATCACAACTCTATTATAATGCAATTAATCTTATCCTTGATCGAGCATAAAATCAATCGCAATATCTAATTCCATTCATAATCAATCAAGTCTATGATCAAGCACTCAAAAGAAACTCATGAAATCGCATTAAGCATGAATCATAATCAACTTTATAGAATTAAACTATCAAGAGTAGCAATACACATCTAGGGCTTCATCAAGCCTTGACAAGGAATTTAGTTGCACATAGAAAGAGAGAAAAGAAAAACCAGTTTATGTAGATCCATCGTCATGAATCCTTCTTCTTCTTTGCTCCAAAAGACTCATTCTCTTGCTCCTCTCTAGCCTCCAAAGTATGCTCTCTAGTCTACCTTATAATGCCCAAAACGTTCCCTCATAAGGCCTGTCTATAAGAGTGAAGAGAAACCATGAAGTCCCCTTCCAAATCCAAGTCGAAATAGGTCTTATTTCGGTTTGCCGCACACGGCGAACGGTCGCTCCATATTGCCGATCGTTCGCTGGCCGATCGATTGCAATTCCTTCGTTATTTTCCTCAGATCGATCGCTTTGCTGATCGACGCCGTATGATACCGATCGATCGTAGTTACTGTCTTGCGCGGATCAAAAATTCCAGTAGATACGATCGATCGTTTTGAGGTCCGATCGATCGTTTCCTTCAATACACTGCTTTTGCGGCTCTGGCGATTGATCGCATTGATAGCCGATCGATCATTGTTACTATTTATGAATTTCAAATGGCTATAACTTTTTGTCTCAAACTCCAAATTGTGTGTGGTTGGTGGCGTTATATGAGACCTGAATCAGTCCAATCTGACATATGTACACAAAGTTATTATGATTTAACCATTTGAGTTACTTTTCTCCTCATTTTTGTGTATTACTCTTATTTCCTACAAAAACCAAAAACTATATTAAAGTAGTAGAAAGTCTAATCAAACACTAGCAGAAACATAAGTTTAGGAGATAATAAAATGCATATTTCATGTATAGATCAGCATCGGCTATGGCTAGGAAAGGGCGGCCAAGGATATCATGGATATGAGATTTGGAGTTGGCAACAGGTTCCATGTCTAAGACGACAAAATCAACAGGGAAATAGAACCGGTCAACTCCAATAAGAACATCTTCTGTAATACCCCTAGGGTGACGAATGGATCGGTTTGCTAACTGAAGGATGACTGTGGTGGGCTGCAACTCTCCTAGGCCATGTTGTTCATAAACTGAGTAAGGGAGGAGGTTGACACTTGCCCCTAAATCCAAGAGAGCTCGGCTAATGGTATGGTCACCTATGACAATAGATATAACAGGGACACTTGGGTCCTTAAATTTAGGTGGCATATCACTGGTCAGCAAAGAGCTCACTTGGTTAGTCAAAAAGACCTTTTAGGTGACATGGGATTTGGTTTTCCTCTTTTTGGTACACAAGTCCTTCAGGAACTTGGCATATGCAGGCACTTGTTTGATGGCATCTAAGAGGGGAAGGTTGATCTTAACCTCCTTGAATACCTCTAATATTTTCTCCATTCGTTGGTGGGACTTACTAAACGGGGAGGGTTGGTTGAGGCATTGAGGAAAAGGAGCCCTAGGGATATAAGATTTTTCATTGGTGGGCTCAGCTGGGACATCCTTCTGTGGCAGGAGACTAACTGAGACAGGTGTGGTAGGAGTGGGTTCTGTAGCTTTATTTGGGGAAGTTGTTTCACTCGCAATACCCATGGATGGGTTCCTAACCTGATTATCAACTTGCTTACCACTCCTTAAGGTAGTGATGGCCTGTACCTGCTCATTTGGACAATGGGAACCTTCAACTGCAAACTGTCCTCTAGGGTTCTGCTGTGGTTGGCTTGGCAGGGTACCTGCTTCCCTACGGTTCATGGATTGGGTCAACTGTCCCAATTGGGTTTCTATTTTGGCAATGGACTGTGTATGAGAATGGACATGCTGGGCCAGGGATTTTTGGTCTGTTTTCATCTCCGTTAGGGTGGCTAGTATTTGGCTCATCTGGTCTTCTAAGGATGGTTTCTTATTGGATTGGCTAAATTGAGGAGCTGAGGATGGTTGATAAGGTGAAGGTTGGTTTTAGAAATCCTGTCTTGGGGCCTGATTAAAATTGGGCCCCTGGTTAGGTTGTCTTCAGGCGAAATTTGGATGATTTCGCCACCCCAGGTTGTAGGTATTTGAATAGGAGTTATTGGCTCTAGGGTATCCTTGTGCAAAGTTGGCGTGCTCCTGTACAAGATCTGGATACTGGGAGGCAGAGGGGCAGTCAACTATGGTGTGCATAGGGCTGACACAAATGGCACAGACATCTTGAGAGGTTAGGGTATATGGTGGAGTCTGAGAGAAAAACATGTCAAACCTCTCTGTAAGGGATGCCACTTCGTGTTCTAGGTTCGTGGTAGCTTTAACATTGTACATGCCTCCCCTTACGGCACTCCTGCTAGGCATATGTCCTTCAGATATATAGAGGGTGGCACTGTGTAAAGAGTTTTCGCTCAAGTCCTTTAGTAAATCCCAAGCATCATATGGGGTTTTCTTCATGAATGTGCCTCCACAAGAGGAGTCAATTAGGGTCTTGTGCTGATCGCACACACCCTAATTACCACTTGGGCACATCATGATGTGGGCAGGACTGCAGTAGTGCTTTCATTCTTTCCAAACTTTCATGAAATTGTTTATTGGGTAGTTGGGTAAAGGTGATAATTTCATTTCGGATTTTGTTGGTCCACCTTATAGGAAAATATTCCTTAGGAATTCAGCCTAAAGTTCCTCCCAAGTGGAAATGGAGTTGTGTGCAAGGGAGTATAGCCATTCCTTAGCCCTGTCTTTTAAAGTGAATGGCAACAACCTAAGGCGCACCTGGTCATCAGACAGTATAAGTTTGAAGGTTGTGTTAACCTCTAGGAAATTTTGGAGATACCTATAGGGGTTTTCATTGAGTTGGTTGTGGTATGTGAGCAGCATCTGGATGATATTTGGCTTAATTTCAAAATTAGCCACGGTTGCAGGCAGTAGGATACAGGAGGGGGAGGTGTAGGCAATGGGACGGTAGTAGTCTTACAGGGTACGAGTATGGGGCATTAGTGGATTCTGATTTAGGCCATTCCCACCCCCAAGGTTCGTATTGTCAGCCATTGGATGGATTTCATGGATTGGTTTGCTAGGGGTTCTACAAATTCTATATAGGCGCTCAGGATCGGGATCAAAGGCAAGGTCGGGGTTCAGGGAGCAACGACCATGCATGCACAATAAAAATCAAACAAAACCTGTGCAATCCTAATAGCGACAACTAGCAAGCATCAATCCTAGATAGCGACAACTAGCAACCTAATAGCGACAACTAGCACGTCATGCAATCCTACAAAGAAAATTGAAAACACCAAGCACCCAAATTTACTCTAAAAGAAGGTTAAGAGAGTGCAAACAGTGGGAAGGGATGGCCCTTCTAACGATAAGAAGATCAGTGTCCTCTCTTAATCCTGTAAAAAGAAAAAAATGTAATTAAGCTACTAAAAAGAAATCTAAACTAAACTAAACTACTCTAAAACTAACTATGCTAAGAATTTAGTAAACTATTGATCAAGTTTAGGCCGTAGATCAAGTTTTTGTAGTATAGCCTTGTATCTCCTAAACTTATGTTTATGCTAGTGTTTGATTAGAATAAATACTACTTTAATATAGTTTTTGATTTTTGTAGGATACGAGAGTAATACACAGAAATGAGGTAAAAAGTAATTCAAATAGTTAAATCATCACAACTTCGTGTATAAATGTCTGATTGGACTGATTCAAGCTTCATTTAAAGATCAAGAAGTCAGCTTTCCAACGCCACCAACTACGCGCAATTCGGAGTTTGGGGCAGAAAGTTATAGCCATTTGAAAATTGTGAACAGTGATTATGATCGATCGGCTATCAATGCGATCGATCACCTCTGCCGCAAAAACAGTGTATTGAAGGAAACGATCGATCGGACCTCAAAATGATCGATCGTATCTACTGGAATTTTTGATCCGCACAAGACAGTAACTACGATCGATCGGTATCATACGGCGTCGATCGCCAAAGCGATCGATCGGAGGAAAATAACGAAGGAATTACGATCGATCGGTAGGCGAAAGATCGGCAATACGGAGCGATCGATCGCTTGTGCGGAAAACCAAAATAAGACCTATTTTGACTCGGATTTGGAAGGGGACTTCGTGGTTTCTCTTCAAACTTATAAATAGGCCTTATAGGAGAACGTTTTGGGCTATCTTGGAGACCACCTTTGGAGAATCTAGAGATAACCTTGGAGGCTAGAGCAAAGGAGAGAAGAAGATGAAGAACATGATGATGATGAAGCTAAATAATCTGGTTGTGTAGTTTCTTTTCTCTCATCTTATGTTTTCACTCTAGTTGGTGTATGGATTTTATTATATAATCACTGTTAATTCATTAAAGGTTTGTTCTTTGTACTCGAGAGAGACAAGAGTGAATTATTGTGAGTTTCAATCCGAGGAATACTTGCGTATCCGAGAGGAATGTCAGTAGACTGAGGTGTTATCTATCAATAAAGTTTCATTGGTTTATACTCGAAAGAGATAGATTACAATTCCATGTTTTAATTGTTTTATGTGTTACATCCGAGAGAAGAGCACTATATTTTGAGTTGACAAGTGTATGTCCGAGAGGAATATGCTAGCCAATTAGAAATCTTTATTCAAAAGAGAGAGAGAAACGATAGATTAGTTTATTATGGTGGATTCGAAACCTTGGTCTTCTCCATATTGATTGAATCCCAGTAATTTAGTTAAAAGTTCATTGCTTTATTAGTCTAGAATTAACACTGCTACTTTCTCTTGAATTTGGTAAAATATTAATCCGTCCCTGAGGTTCGACAACCCTTTTTATACTCGTCGTAGTACAATTGACTTGTGCACTTGCAAGAGTTTTATATTTAAACAGTCAAACCAATGAACCAGGGGTTCAAACTGAAGACCTCGGCTTCCTAAAGTGTGGTTTACAACTTACACCATCCAACTGAAAATCCATGTACTTATTTAGATTGATTTAACAAGTTGGACTGGTCTTTTAAAAGAATAACCATATTTTAGATTGATTTAACAAGTTATGTGAAGTTATGTGAGCTTGTACGAAGTATGGATGAAAATTTGGAGCTGAATTCAGCTTTTGCAGGGAACACATCTCTCAAAGACTAATAAATGAAGATAACATGCCTGCTCTTTCAAACTCAATGCCTCCTTTCCTCCTATTAGCTAATTTACATGAAGCCCCTTAGAGCTTAAACCCTACCTAGTTACCAGCAGCTAGGTGGCTGGGCCTGGGAGGCATCAGGTCAAGACTCAAGACAATGATGAAGGTTTCCAAAGGAGGAAGGGGAAGTTGTTTCCTACCCAGTCCATCATGTGCACCACTCATCACTGGCTTGCCGTGCTCCACAGCCACTTTCGCTGGGTGCGGCATTGAGCATATTTGGTTTCATAAAGCATACCTGTCTTTAAAAAAAGAACAAAAAGAAAATAAAGTGCTCGTGTGATGGCCAGGACACACTTCTTGAAACGCGGCTTACCAAAGCTAAAATCCCCACTCCACATCTCGTTTTAGCTAGTAGTGTGATAGGTGGCTTTATACATGGGGGATGGGATTGACAGCAAGATACATACAGTAATCTAAGAGGCCGGTTGCCTTATCCCTTTAGTTGGGCCCTAAGAACTTGTTCCGGAACACCGACAAATAAAAAAGCTCGAGTAAATGCTACTCCCTCCGGTCACTTTTAATTAAGGGTGGCACATAATTTGTCAATTTTACTAAGGGGCTGTTTGGGGCGTGATAAAAACCAAATATCCATTGTGGATAATCCACTTTCAGGTGGATTTTTTGAAATTATCCACTATCCAGTTGAAACACCTCTTTTAATTAAGGTTGCACATAATTTGTCAACTTTACTAAGGGGCCGTTTGGGGCGTGATAAAAACTAAATATCCATTGTGGATAATCCACTTTCAGGTGGAGTTTTTGAAATTATCTGAGGTGTTTCAGCTGGACAGTGGATAATTTCAAAAAATCCACAGAAAAATTAGAAATTTTCCTTTTCAATTTTGGTTTCCTTAGGTATATAAGGCCATATTGCAGCCGCTAGGGGTGAAGTCTTTTGCATTCACTTTGTTTTCCATTACTCAAAACATCACTTGCAATATTTATTCTGACTGTTTGAGCTGGACTATATCCTTGCCGCGTTATAATCAAACTTTTTGAACCCAGAGAGAGAACCTCCTAGGGGATTCGGAGTGTTGTTCTCCTCACTGCCTTACAACAAGTTTTGGCCCCTCTCTCTACCACGACACGCTTTTCTCCCCCTCCAAGTTCCACGCTTTCTCCTCTCCACCTCTTGACTTCATTCTCTCCGGATCTGGTGTACGACATCTCTCTTTGGTGCAAGGTGTGCAGCATGACAAGCGGCTGGGATCCGCCGAGCTGCTGGGGAGGGCTCGAGATCTCGGTTGTAAACCGGTTCCTGGTTTGGTTCTGGTTCCATATCGGTTCTGAAGGATCTGGTGTTTCCTTACTCGGTTCCGGTTCAGTTCTGAGTTTCGGTTCCCATTTCGGTTCCTGCAGGAACCGCCCTAACTATCGGCTCGTGCCACTAGACGCTCAATCACATCAGTATCAAATACTCCCTCCGGTCATTTTGATACATACCCCTTTTTCAAATGAACTAAAAATTTAATTTTGGAAAAAACGGTATCTATTAGAAGTCACCAGAGTACAATTTATTAAAAAAAAACATATGGTGAGGGCAAATGCCTCATTTTATTTTCAGCTTTAGAGATTGTTCAGAAGTACATAATTAGTAGAAGATAGCATATTCCTCTTAAAACCTAAATCCATTCTCTTCATCGAAAATCATCCCCTCCATTTCCAATTAACGTATGTACGGGCATATTGCCATGCTTGTTACTGTGTGTGTGAGAGAGAGAAAGAGAGAACCCGAAAACAAGATATTGATCAGCATACAATCTCTTAGTACAACAATTCTCATCATACACCAAGTTCTGTAACAAAGAGAAGACACCCCGAAACTAAATCATGAAACGGAAACCTTTGACAAGAAAAGCAGCTTCTCAAATTTCCATGGTAGCTTCTGTCAGTAAGGTAACAGGAAAGAAGAAAAAGAAACAAGGATACTACAAAGAAAAGAATATCTAATGCCTTGCCTTGCTAAGCACGGCCCATACAACGCAATAATATACACTAGCAATATAAATTATGCACCGTGGGATATAAATATAAGGTAGTACTTATTATTAACTCGAAAATTAATAAGGGTTGGTGTGCTAGCTGCTGTCGAATCTCGGCCTCTTTTGCGCAGGATCTGAATCTTCTCCGCTACTTGCAGCTCTTGAGTGTGCCATGGCTCGGTTGCTTGAAGAGGGCTCTTCCTGATCCTGTGTTAATCAATGAATGATAGTCAAATATGGTTCTCAGGATAGGGCCAAAAACATAAAAAATGGAGCAGACATCTGTTATGACCCTATTCTAATTATGTTAGGATCTCTTATTAGTTTCCTACTCTAATTAGAATTCTTAATAAGTTATTGCTTTCCTTCATTAGTTGGATTCCCAGGACTAAACTCCTATTTCAATTAGGATTATGATTTAGAGTCTATAAATATGTAAAGGGTCTTCCCTAATTCATTACCAAAGAAGTCAATGAAGTTTATTTAGTAGTTTATTGCTAGTCTCTTAACCCTAATCCTTCTCTCCCCTTTCTCCTACAATGGAATTACCCGTAGATCCTTTGATCTACAACATCTCCTATTTGGATTACCCCCTTTTAACTTCATAAATATTTTTATTTAAAAAAAAAAACAGCACTGAACTCTGTTTTATTTTTTATCCTTAATAGGTGTAAAACATGCTCCTTTATTCCTACCCCCTCTTAGCCCCTCTTCACTTATAGGAGGCACAATCGAATGCAAGGATGTAACAAATAATTAGAATTACCTTTCCACTACATGCGGTAGGTCTGAGAGCTCGTTTGCCGAGATCAATTTGGACAGACACACTAGCCTGCGACAAATCAATGCCTGAGTTCTGCAGAGCATGTGTAAGAGAACTCATTAACCTGTTCCATTCAATACGTCACTTTAATTAGCGCATATATCATGGACAAGAGGAAATAATAAAGATTAATCTGAGAAGGAAAAGGAACTATCACAGAAGACAATACCCGCGAGAATAAACACTAGAGATACGTATGGTTCCGCCTTCAATAGTCATCTCCTCCTGTTCTGTTATGTTATTATCACCTTCTGTTGTGCATGGCCTGTGCCATTGAGGTGTCATGTTCTCAACATCAGACATAGATCTCTGAGGAACTTGGGCAAGCCCACCACCGCTCCTTACAAATGCTGAAGGGTGCATGCCTGGTTGTTGTTGCTGTTGCTGCAATGGCACTGAAACGACCTTGCCTGCCAAACCTGGGTGATGGTGAGGCACACCCGCGCCTGCGTTTACGGATTCTATAAATTGATGAGCAGCAGCCACAACTGCCGGAGGGACAGCAACACTATTATCATCAAACTTCCTGCCAGATAGTATCCCACCGACGGGCCCATTCTTCATTAGATGAGGATGGTCAGGCATGCCCTCCCCCGGTCCTTGACTGTGTTTCTGTTTGCAATAAAAAGGCAGAAGTGCGTCCACATCTCATTACATTCCATCACACCAAATAGATAGAACAAGCCACTATTATAATAGCTACTTACCCATGGCACTAGCTTCTTCGCGCTCTCCTGATTCCAGCCTGGGTAAGCACTTTCATACTTATGCACCTTCTCTTGTAAAAATTGAATGTATTCAATGACCTCTAAAAGGAAGGATGCCTTGTCCCTCTTCTGGTCACTGTTTGGAATAAGCTCTCGCAATACCTGAAATCTGCAAATGATAGAACACAATATGGCAGCCAGATATGAAAGAATCAGCAACACTTCCACAAATAAACATTGTATTCTAATGTCCTGTTAACGTCTATATTTTTATATAACCTGATTGCAGTTAATTCAGAATAATGTATTTCAAAAAAAGAACAGGAACAAGTAACTAATTATAAGACATCAGTACAAATCAAGCTGCAACCACTTAAAACTGATACCTACTAGTAAATAATCATAAGACAATAACTACAAATGAAGCTGCAGTCTATCAAAGTTGATACATACGTAACATGACTAACCAAGAAAATGAAATTTTACACTATCCCTCCCCCCCAACCCAAAAAAAAAAAAAAAAAAAAAACAGAAAATCAATTCAAGACTGTAATCAGCAAATACGTCGCATGCTATAGGTTAACCATACAAATTGGAGCTTGTACTTGTGTGGGCTTATACGAAAAAAATGAAACAAGTTACAAGTGAAAAATATAAAATCAATACTTAAAAACAATTTCTCACCTATCATTGATTTTACTTCTCCTCCGCTGCTCTGTAGCGGAGTGCTTCGACCGCGGTGTAGCCGCTTTCGGATCACCACCCTTGGCATCCCCTTTGCCACCCCCATCCCCTGCAGGAAAACAAACAAAAGCGTAATCAGACGACAGAAAATCAGACAACACGGCCGTACAGCTAGAAGTCCGACCGCTCAGCCTCCCGCCAGCGTAAAACGCAAAATTCAAAAGCTCAGTTTACTTACCTCTCTGAGATGAACCCTCCTTCTTCGTAAACTCCTCATCATCGTCGTCGTCCTCCTCCGGCCCCCCCTTCGACGACCTCATCATGTCCATAAACACCCGGCTCTTCTGCTGCCTGCCAACAACCAAACCGCCCAAAAAACGCAAAATCAGCCACCAGAAACCCCACAAATTCAAACAGATCCCAACTCCAGACATGCAGAGGCAAAAGCCCTAGAACCCCAGAAAATTCGGAAAGAGAGGAGTCGAGAGAGAGAGAGAGTCACCAACTTTGAAGACGGAAGCGAGCCAGCGAAGCCGCCTCCAGCGCGGGCGGCGAACGGCGGCGACGGCCTCTCCGACGACGGCCACTGCCCTAGCTTCTCCGCCGGCTCCGCTGCAAAGAGAGAGATGATGAATCTTGGCGTTTGACTAATATGCGCCCCCGGAGGAGACGGAGCGTGCTTAACATGGGCACGAGTCCGGATCCGCTGGTGAAGTGATGTGACGGCAGCCAATCACGTAATACGAGTCACGTGAAAGCACGTGATCCGCCCAGGAAACGGCAGTAGTGAGGATGATCACGTGCTCTCACGTGAATCGTATTATGTGGTTGCCTGGCATCACTTCACTAGCGGCCTCTCGCTAGATACGGATTCCCGCTGGGCCATGCGCTGTTTCGGCCCGTGGGCCGGTGAGGAGGTATACTGGGCGGCACGTCAGATCACGTGTGGGAAGGTGTGGGTTCACGTGTGTGGAGTGACGTAGGCGGTAGGCCTGACGCTGGTTTTGGAAGCCCACTCACGCACTAGTTTGGGCCCACCAATAGGAGTGGGCCAGTCTGCCAAAGGTCCCAAAAGAAAGAACTTTTTATCTATTGAGGCCGGTGGAAAAGGACAGGAGAGTACCAGGGTGGCATAGACTCATAATACGGACTATTAGGCACGTGATGCACAAAACAAAGATAAAGCAAATAGATTATGAATAGTTTCATCAAGGTTGGGGGATTGTAGGAAAATTAGGGGGAAAATTAGATTAAGCTTAGTTAGGGAGTAGATGGGTTAGTTTACATGATTACAGACCGCAAATTAAACTAAAATATGTATTAATCAAATGGGTTATATCATAATAGCACTACATGAACGACAGAGTCACATGTGGGTTATTTGAAGGGGCATGGAATATTTTGCCAAAATATGTCAATTTTGTACTCCGAAGCGCTTAGCGGAAGTGGTAGAAGCCTCGGTTAGCACAGAGGAGTTCCGGGGTTTGAGTTTGGACTCGGACAACTTTGAAGAAGAGGTATTGCCCATATGGGGCCTAGTTAGGGTGTGAATGTGTGGTGTGTGGGCCTGGTGTGAATGTGTGGGTCACCGCCCAGGGGCAGTTGTAGTACAAAAAATATGTAAATTTTATTTCGTAAGCTTAATAATATTAAATGACGGGCTTCTGCATAACCGTTGATCCAGGCATGAGGTTTCAACATAGGGTCATGATCAATCAAATTCACTGACCCTGGAATAACAGCCAGTAATTGCATTGGCACTTCTTAGTTAGCAGTCCTTTTCTCTTGATTTATAGTATATCTGTTGAGATGAAATAGATGTGTCTTTTTTTGCTGAGATTCAGATCAAATAGATATGCAAGTCTTTTTACGGGAAGATGTTATTCTTGCATTTTCATGACAAGGCCCACAGACCAGAGGTCTGGTGGGCCAAGTGATTCATAAGAATTGGACATCTATAGGTACCATTTCATGGCAATTAGTTTGGCTCAAAGGAGTATATGAGGTTGTTTTTTTTGCTAAAGGTTCATGAGTTTATCAAGAAAACTCTTATCACCTAGCTATACAACCCACGTATTGCCTTGCCACAAAAAGAAATTCATTTGTTGCACATTGAAAAAAACATAAATTATTGTCATAAATTCATAATGGTAACCAAATAATAATAACTATATAATAATTAGTACTTAAAATAACTTCTAGAAAATTGGATTAAAAAATTTAAATAACAAATATAGAGTACAACACTTGAAGACAAATGTGCTTTACATTTTTTTTTGGATAATAATGTGCTTGACCTTTTTTAAGACCTCTAATTTGAAAATGTTTCAACTAGCGTTTTATTACTTTAGAAGTAAAATCTGGCATTTTCTTTATGCACATTTGTAAATTATGTGGGAAAGTGATGCATGTATGTTAAAGTTCACAAAATATGAAACAAAAATATCCGAAGATACAAAGATGCACATTGTATGCAAATTGCAAGGTTGCTAACCATGATGACCTAGTAGACCATGATATTACGAGAATCACTAAACCCTAACATTTTCTTTACGCCATTTCTATGAGATAATTGACCAGTTCATAGTTGTTGTCTACTTTCCAATATTATTTTCTAGAGCTAGTTTTAATGCTATGAATGGCGATTTTCCGATATTGTTAAGTAACAAGTGTTTACCTGGTGTGAATTGCTCTCCAACCTTCTCCTTCACAACAGACTCCTCCCACAAGGTGAATGGGCTACAACCATTAGTAGCCCTTCTTGGCTCAACTTTCCTTTCGTTGACGGAAGGATGAGCCACAGAGCACACATTCCTCTCCGGCTTAACAGTACCATGGTTTGAACTCTGGCTAATAGTGTACGTGCCAATCCCACCTGGGAGTACATGCTCAACTGACTGAGGCTTCTCGGTGGTGGGCATCTCGTTTGTGGCTTCAGATATGGTGTTGCGCTTGCTCACTTGGAGAAAGTCATGGGTTTTGAGATACATGCCTGCAATGAATAACAAAAACTTCATTCGTGAAACAACATTTTACACAATCAGTGACCTCAATTTTCTTCAAAACCACCAAAGATATGCAGCTAGACTTCACTCACATTATTTAAACAAGTTTTCGTTTTAAAATTTTCATTGAAGGAAGAAGGTGAGGACGAATAATAGAGCATCAGTGCTTGTCAGACGAGCTGAAAAGAGTGCCATCAGGTGACAAAAATTGTCTGGCAACACAATTACAGATCATTCTGAAAAAGGAATCTAGAGAGACAGACCAGGGCCCAGGCTCAAGCAAACAAGAACGATAACATGTTTGTGCCAAAGAAAACGACAACATGTGAAAGTACAATAATGCAAGGATACCACAGTGAAACTTATAATCTATTCGCACGAGTCTTCAAACTGTAACGAACAACTGAAAAACCTAGAGCTTAAACAAAAATGGAAGGTATTTGACTGTATATCATAGAACAAAAAAATTTCTTTGCCATTTCGAAATTTGAAAATAGAACATACATAAATAACTGCTAAACCAATTGCAAGTAAGAAAACACACTACAATTTCTACACATGAATTGAGTGGAAGCCTATGACATTCCACACTCACTTTCAGTAGAGAAAGCTTGAAGAATGCGAAGAAAATGAGTAAACCATTTGACTAAAAGGAGATCAATATAAAATCTTGATTCAATGGGATCTGGTATAAGTGCCTCAGCAAACACCAATTTCCCCATCACATGCATTCCATGTGCTTAATGACAAGGCTTTTAATTAAGAAAGTACATAGTAATAAACTAAAGACTCGGATAAGTCTTTTAGCTCAATTGGACACGACGTACAATAAATACGAGAAAAGGACAGAAGCATAGTTATGTATGTCCCACACCCTCCACTGAGCCTGATGGTTAATACTGTTCTTTTCGTCGATGAGAACAAATACAGTAAAAAAAAACCTAGAGAAATATATAGCTCTGGATAAAAAAGGGGTATCTCGTCCTTGCAATGTCCTCGATCTCAAAACTGGACTCCCATGTCTACCATTCTGGTTCTTGTCCTCGTATGCCAGGCTTTTTTATGCTTAGAGGTGAAGAAAATAACACAAAGCTCAGGGTGATCAACCACAGGGACATCATGCAGAACTTTAAGTAAGACAAGTTTTTACATTCTACACACTAAATTCTGGAACACTCAACTTAATTGTGCTACTGCTGAAGTGTGGGACCCCCATATTCCGGGTCCCATTCATCTCAGCCATTTACAATTGAAGTATATCTAAATTATCTCCAATTGCATGTACAAAAAATGAAAAAAAACAACAACAAACATCATAGAACGAAAACAAGAAGCTTCCATATCTTATTCAGAAAACAAGAAGCTTCCAACAACTACCTTTTATTTTTATTTTATATTTTATTATTCTAGAAATTCAACAACTACTTATCAGCAATAAGTGAGGTCAGTGTGATCGGAGCCGATACGTCCCAGCCCATGCAAGTTGCATGGGCTACCTTTGTCTCTCTAATTGCGGTACCCCAGGTCCCACTCCGTTGTACCCCTTTGTCTCTCTAAGTGCCTTTGAGGAATAATTGCCCCAGTTATTGGGCTAAATATTTCTGGGCCGGGTACAAGGGCCCACAAAGCAGAGGAAAAGTAGCAAAAAAAGGCCAGTCTCTCGGCCGTTGAAATCGGCCACCAGCAACAGGCCCACATGAACCCAGCACGTGCGCTTTTTCCCTTCCCAACCCCCACCAATCTCCATTTCCTAATTTTTTAAACACTGCTCTTTAATCAATTAATTAAATTGATTAAAAATTACGGTGCCTGATCTGGACATTCGCTTCGGGATCGCCACTTAATCCAGTAATTATAAATTTATTAATTAAAACTTTAATTCTTAAATTAAAGCTTTTATACTTTATGAAACCCCATTTTTTTAATACACTCCAGAAAAAGGTGACTTGAGCGCGTCCTGACTCACACGTGATAGTGTACACCAAGGCATCATATGCCCTCGGATTGTGATCCAGCAGTATACAATTTTTTTAAAAAATTACCAAAAAAAAGATAAAAAATAAAAATAAAATTGATATACCTTGAGAAGGAGGCGGCGGCCTGGGATCCTGGTGCTGGTGGAAGGATGGATCGCTGTACAGCGACAGAAAATCCTGGGTCGATTTTTTGGCTGCAAAATGTATTTGAAAGAAGAGAAATGAAGAATCATACAAATTTTGTCCAAAAAAAAAAGAATCAGACAGATTTTCATAGAATTCTCATTCAGCATTAACGAAGAAAAATCAAGAACATGATATACCTTCAGCGTAAGGCCGGGGCTGGGGAATCTGCATCGTGGAAGAGAACCAGCAGCAGACAAAGAAACGTTAAGAAAATTCCGAATATCTAACAACCAGCTGCGTTCCAAACGATGAAGCTCAATACGATTCCCCGAAATATGTCGGAATGGAATCCGACCAAAAAAATTTCAAGGACTATGTTTCACCAGAGAAGGAGCAGGTGACTCAAATTTAGGAAGAACAAATTCTGGAATATCGCTTAAATGTCCGGAATTTGTCCAGCTTGGGAAATGTCGAACAGCGTACGAACTTCATGTACCAGAGAAACCACGACTTCTTTGCGCCGGCAAATTCCAGCCCCACGACTTCGGAATCTGCCAAGCCAAATAACCGGGAAGGAAAATCAATGTAGACAGATTGTCGAAACACGAAGATAAGCTCTGCCAGACTGCAACTACTTTAATTCAGCAAAACAAACATTCAAAAAGAGAAGACATCAAAATCCATCCGGGATTGGCAAGATCTAGAAGAGGCATACCATTCAAGAGTCCAAAAACTCCAACGCCTCTGAAAATTCAGTGACGAGATGTATCCAAGTTCATTCACCAAAAAATCCACACTTTTGCAGCTGTGGTGTAGAAGAGAATAGATTTTAACTAGAATTCTCGGGCTCTGAATATCACCTCCTCCTCAGAACTCGAATGAGAGGGAAGAAGACAAGGAGTGGGGGAGGGGAGAGGCTGGGGAGGATCTTCTCTCAGACGACAACCTCCCCACCACCTTCTTCCTCCTTTATCCTTCTTCCGTCTCTTGGTTTTCCATTTTCCCATTTTTTGTTTTCTTTCTTGGCCTTTCTGGACCAACGGAGGGCTGTCACGGCGTCTCGTCGTTAAACGGCGAGGAATTGCGACGTCTCGAAGCGGGGCCCACTGGTTGTTGTCGTCTTCGGCCGTCCATGTATAAAATTGCCCTGAGAAAAGGCCCAAGTCTCCGATACATTTCCATCAAGAAATTACAGTTTGTTAAGCCAGCTATTACCGGAGGCAGCAATGTAACAGAAAAAAAATAAATAGCCGGATGCATCAAACTTGCCGTGCTCCCCTCCCGGTGGTTTATTCACAAACTGGCCGGCTTGTGGGCATGCTCCGTCGCCAGCCTCATCCAGAGGTAGAAGCTTAATATAAGTCTAATGAAAAATCTGTAACATTTATTCTTTTGGATTGAGAGGAAAATTATTACACCCGGACATGTGCTTTTCAAAATGAACTGAAATTAGGTGATTTTGGAGAACAAGACAAGACACAGATATGGAAAGGGAGAACTTAGGAACAGTAGATAATAGTGCTGGACCTCTTCAATTGATAAGTTTAAGATCTCACATCTGCAATGTGTACGATATAGGATCATACAAACTAGCGTTTAAAGTCCAAATGGGTCCAAAGCCTATAAACCCTAACATTGAAGAAAGTGTCTTGAAAAGCCATTAAAAGCTTTCCGAATGGAGTAAGAATCAAGTGTGTTAAGTGACCTGGGATGATTAAAAGTTTTCAGTCATTAATACTAATAGATCACAGTTTACAATCAGTCTCACACGTGCCAATGTACACCGGGCACTTTTGGTGCGCTCAATTTCCATCGAAATGCAGGCTTCAAATTACTCACCCCGCTCTCTTATACGCTCGCCGTCCTACCGTGACCGATGGCATGTGATGCATCGACCAATTGGTGACAAATTTAGATTGTACGGCAGACGCAGTTAAGTCACGTGACAGGCGGAGGGATTTCAGGGGTTGAATCGGATCAGTGCGTTGACATGGAATCGGAGAGCTCTTTCATGCTAGGGCCCACACCAGGACAAACAGATGATTAGCGTAAATCCCGAGTTAAGTTTATTTTAACTTTTTCATTACAAAAAGAGGTTTATTTTATGAGTCCGGTTTATATGATACTTGTCTCATACAATTTACCGGTTGGATTTTAATTAGATAGTGGGTGTTAAATTAACCATCATTTTCGTTAGATTAGGATCAGATGGCTCAAGATTACTTGGACTTATGCGGCGTGAGACAAGTTTTATTTAAATTTTTTCTTTATTTATATATATATATATATATATATAAAGGTTTATTTTAACGTGAGTACTGGGGACGTGCGTGTTTTGAGACAGCTGGGAAGATCACGTGATGCCGCCAACTTTCCGTGAGGTGGGGCCTGCCTGTTGTTAGCGACAGCTACGCGAGATACGCGGGGCATACTTTTGCGTCCTCCATGTGCTTCAGATTCCTTCCCGCCACGCCCACACCCACCCCCACCCCCACTCGATGCGCTTCTTCTTCTTTTGTTTTTTTTTCACTTTTTTGTTTTATAATAATTTTTTAAATATTTATTTAATTAAATATATTTGATTGTTTTATTAAAAAAATTATATCTATTAAAAATTACCTTTGACGCAAGGACGGAGCCAGCCAGGAAAAAAGGGACGGGGACCACTAATCTATAAAAACCAAAGGGACGACATGGGATCTACCTAAAAAGTAATGTGACATTGCGATTGGCCGGGGACCATAGTCCCTCCGAGTCCCCTGGCTCCGTGTCTGAAAAATATGGTTGCAACTTGTACACAGGTAACTATAAGAGATGTTCATCTACAAGACTTCCATACTTTGTGACCGTGTGATTATTTTCTCAATAAAAAAATAACATGAGACTAGTTAAATTTCTTTTCATAACAGATTTATAGTCTTATAATCACTTCAGCAAGTACAAATATCTAAAATCTTGCTTTTGCCTTCTTCACCCTGATAATCATAGTTTTAAAACTTAGACAGGCCCAGCCGATTCGACCGGAGCCAACCGTTTTTTCGGGCCTGGTCTGCTGGGTGGGTTGACCCAGTTAAGTTAGTTTAATCCAGCCAATTGAACCAGTCACCCATCCGACCGGGTTTAACTGACCGGCCGGGTTTTATAACCCCCCCCCCCCCCCCCTCCTCTCTCTATCTTCCCCTCCTTTGCTCCCGTCGCCCCACCACCGTTGTCGAACCCCCCCCCCCCCCCCCTCCCCCCCCAAAGGTGAGTTCCCTCCTTCCCCCCCTTTGCCGCCGCCATCGCCCCTCCCCGCTACAGTGCCCACGTCGAGCGCCCCCCCTCCCTCCTCCCCACAAATGCGAGATCTTTGAGCTCAAATGTGTCGTCATCGCCCTGTTGACCCGTCCCCGCCGAGCAGCCACAACCCACCCCCTCCCCCCCGAGAGAATTTTTTTTTGTATAATGATGTCAGCAACCAAGTTGACCCCCGGTTGGACTTACCCGGCTAGAATTCCGAGTTAAGGACTAGCCCGGTTTTTAAAACCTTAGTGATAATAAGTCTAATTCTCTTTTGCTTTTATCACAAACAATAAATATTTACATATTAGTTATTCCTTTTGCAAAGTCAGATTTCATCTAGGAAGCATAGATACAAATACAGCAACACGATATGAACATGGGGATATGATATTTATCCATAAAATAGGATACGACACGGTTAATAAAAATATTTATATAAGTTTTAAATATATTTGGCTAATAAAAATATATATAAAAATTTTAAACATATTTTTGGTATTATAGTACCACATTTTTTCTTTTAAACCTTATAAAAATTACAACTACAAGTTTGTGATTGAAAAATTATTTTCTGCTCATAATTTCTAGCTGGTAAGAATGCCAAAAAAAAAAAAAATTATGCGCTTGCATGGACTCGAACCTGACTATTACTTAAAGGATAATTATCCTAATAATTAGACTACAAAGTACAAACACCTTTTCTATTAATTTAAGCATAAAAAAATTATTTACTTTATTTCGGATACAACATACAGTTATTAGGATTTTATTATACTCATTCAGGCTAGTAGTTCCCAATTAAGCTCTGAACTCCTTTCGCCGGCCTGCTTTGTGGTTGGTACAGCTTACATTCAGGTATCGGACTCAAGCTAACGAGGCAACAAGATAGCACCTGTCGCACGTGTGGCTGAGTATGTGGATAGGTCGGATGGTGATCTGCCACGCAGGTCCCACCAACGCCAGTCAATTTTAACCTAAATGCTCCTTATCCACAGCAAATTCTTGTGCGTTCGTTAAATCCCGCAGAAGTACGGCTCTTTTGCTCCGTCCACAGCACGGTAAAAAATAAACCGAATTTTGGAAACTAACACCGCGCGTGCAGAGACGGCGACACCCCCATGCGCAGGCTGACAGGAATGGACGTCTACGTCAAAGACTCCAGGCAAGTGTGGTTTTCCCACCCTCCGCACGTGCAAACGCTTGACATGTCTCTTCTGTGTTTGCTTGTCATCTGCGGGCCCCACCTGTGGAAGGTGGAAGCTTAAACGCATGGCCTATGCCACTTCATTTTTTTCCATGTTTACTTCATTAGTAGTTCATTTGTACACTTACAGAGGAAATCCGAGTACTGCAGAAAGTACAATAAATAAAATACAAGGAGGTGTGCGCTAAGATATGCGCCTTTGTTCATACACGTGTTAGGACTGGCGGACGCAGGATTTTCAGGGATGGGGGTCATATGATACAAAGCCTAAAATAAAATTCTTTCTATGGAAGAACTATCCAAGCTCTCTTAAATCATAATTAGCTTTACCCCATGCTTTAACACTCAATTAAATCATAATTAACCCTTCAATTCTCCTTCTAACTCTTTTATAATTTCCTAATTCTAGAATTAATATTGCAAGTCAAACATATGTTACCTTTAAGTTGAACTTTCATACAAATTCAACCTAAAACCAATGATAAACAGATTCCTTCCTCCAATAAAATGTATGCCCTAATTAGATTGTAATATTTATAAATCATTAGACATGTGGGCAAGTATCAATTAATTGACATTTCAATTCCTTAAAAGGAACTATTTCTTGTTCATCCACCCATTCAACATATTATAAATAGTTAGAAATCAATAATTAATAGAAAGGGAGTGTGGAAAAGGAAGCAAGAATGAAGCTTCAGAAGGGCGTTGGCTGCTGGGGTTTCTGGTTTGACCTTTGGGGGAGAAGCTAATTGGAAGAAGGAGATTTGATCCCGATCAGTATTTTGGGGCCATGATTGGGTTGGTTCATTAGTTGTGGTAGCTTAGTGATCGTTTAAAATTAAACCCTTGCAAGTGCACAATGCAATTGTGTACTATAACGAATATCAAAGGGTTGTCAAACCTCAGGGATGGATAAATACTCTACCAAATTCAAAAGAAAAGTTACAGTTTGTTTAATTAATCTAGAGAAAGCAATGAACTTTACTAAACTAAGATGAGATTTAATCAATATAGAAGATACCAAGGCTTCGAATCCATCACAATAAACTAGTGTATCGTCTTTCTCTTTCTCTCTCTCTCTTGTGAATAAATTCATAATTTGCTAGCATATTCCTCTCAGACATACACTTGTCAATTTCAAATTATAGTGCTCTCCTCTCGGGTGTAACACATAAATCAATTAAGCACATGGAACTGTGATATGTATCTCTCGAGTATAAACTAATGAATCCTTACTAATATATGACACCTCAAACCACTTATGTACCTCTCGGACATGCAAGTGCTATTTCAGATTGAAATCCAATAATTCACTCTTGTCTCTCTTGAGTACAAAGAACAAACTTCAATGAATTAACTTTAATTGCATAGTAAAGAGACATACACCTACTAGATAAAACATAATATGAGAGAAAAAAACTATACAACCAGTCTATTAGGCTTCATCTATGTTTTGGAAAGGAGTTTAGCCTTGCATTGGAGAAGAAATCACTATCAAGTTCTTCATCATCATCTTCTTCTTCTCTCCTCTACTCTAGCCTCCAAAATAGGTTTTCTAATGCTCTTCACGTTCCTCTTAAGGCCTATTTATATAGTTGGAAAGAAAACATAAAAGACCCGTTCTAAATCTGAGTCAAAATAGGTCAAAACTCATTTTTGCGTATATGGCGATCGCTGGATTCAAGATTCCTGCGTCTACTGATCGATCGCATTGGTTGCCAATCGATCGTCCTCTCAGTTTTGTGCTTGTAATATTTTTCCTGCAAATGCGATCAATCGTTCTTTCGGTTTTACTTTTTAGCCCAATTTTCCAATAGTCATAACTTTTTGTTCCAAACTCCGAATTGCACGGGTCGGTGGCATTGGAAAGCTGACTTCTTGAAATTTAACATGAATCTTGAATCAGTTCAATCAGAGTTATGCACACGAAGTTATGAAGATTCAACCATTCGAGTCACTTTTCACATCATTTCTACATCTTACTCTTGTTTTCCTACAAAATCTAAAAATTATATTAAAGTATCACTAAACCTAATTAAACACTAACATAAATATAAGTTTAGGAGCTAATAAAATACATATTTTATGTAGATCACTTAGGTATAAGTAAACCAAACCCAATGGAAGGCCTTCTTTAGTTTATACTTAGGTAATTGGGTTAGTTTACAAATTAAGATGTGAGCTAATGTTTATGTGATTATAGCCTGTGATTAGAGTTGGGTTAGCAATAAGGGGTCGGGCCATTTTAAGATGGGGGTCAAGTAATGGAATTAAGCCAATTTCTAACCCAACCCTATACTATTGTATATGTGGGATTTAGTGAAATGGATGAAACTTGACCCCCATGCCTTACACGTAGGTCCGCCCCTGCGTGTTAGTGTGTGCTAAGAAGACGATGCCTGTCATTTGATCAAGAATTAAACAGGGGGTGAACATGTGATTCAAACTTACATGAGTAATGCTATATCTCCAACTTTTTTTTATCATGCCCAACCTCACATGCTAGTGTGGTGAAAGCCAATGAAAATGGGGCCCACATCATTTCCATTGAGGGGCACATGAAGTGGCTGTGAAAATAAAGCCGGGGAAGAAGCATTTTCCAACTTGCATTTCCCTAGCCTAGGTGCCTATACACACACGTGTATGAGCCGGGTTGGATGTTTAGTGAACTTGAAATATAAGGACATACCAAACCATACTTACTGGAATTTTATGAGCTTCCAAAATAAAATTTATACCTTTTTAATAACTTTAAAGAAATAAGTATTGAGATTAAGCCAGTGAGAAATTAAGGATTAACACATGTGCAGAATTAGAACGATCGACAAATTGCCATTGACAAACAGAAGATCCATAAGGCAAATGCCGATGGTAGTATATAATTTTAACACTCGATAAAATATGATCAATACTAGGATGTGTCGATGGGACATATATCGATGATGGTGCAGAATCGGGCAAGTCATAAAACTTCCTTTTAAATGTAAACCCTTTATATAAATAACCTATTTGCATTTGGGAATGACCTATTTGAACTTCAATGAAAACCTAGGGAATGGAGAAGCCATTGAAGGTCGGAGAAAAATTCATCTTCACTGGCAAAGGAAGAAAAGAGTATTTCGGTCAATGTTAAAGGTAGGACCGGTGACCTCAACATTAAGAATTGATGTTTGAAGCATGGAAAATGATGTTAGCAATTGACCTGAAATTCTTGCAGAGTAAGTCAACAGGGTTCAACTGGGGGTCAACTCGGGTTGACCCGATTGCTGACATCAATAATATAAAAAAAATAAAAAAACCACATTTCCCAAAACTTTATATGCCGAGGGTCAACTCGGGTTGACCCGATTGCTGACATCAACAATCTAAAAAAAATGAAAAAACCTCATTTCCCAAAACTTTATATGATATAAAAACTTTTTAATGCTCCATGTGTAGCAATTTAATGAATAAAACAACTACATTATAAAAAGTAAAACTCTTAAATAAAAAAATAAATATCTTTTTGAAACATAAAAAGAAAAAATATGCAATATGTGATTCTACTAAGATTGATGTCGAAAGAAAATGAAAATATTGCAAAGAAAAAGATAAGAAAGAAATTGGGTTGGAAAAAGCTTAAACCGAGCTAGACCGGTCAGTTTGATCCGGTTGAACCGGGGGGGTTAAATAGGGTCGACTGAGTCAATTGACCCGGATGAACAGAAGAATTAGAACTGTCGGGTTATCGACAAAAGCATCATCGATCAATAGGTGTATCGATAGGGCTTGTCAATGGACCAACATATAGAGAAAATTGTACTCCATGCATAATGAAGAATTAAAAAACAAGTGTTTATTGTATGAAATGATTGTATAGAATTGAATATGCTATAAATGCTATCATAAGTATTGTATGATATATGCATGAATGATTATGCTTGAAGTATGTGAATTCAATGAAGTATGACCATACGTGTTGTACAATGGAATAATATGATTAAATTCAAATAGAATATGGTCACGACTGCAAAAGTATTACGCTAGAATGCATGGTAGAATTCTGGACTAATTACAGTCCCAAAAAAATATAGATGATTTTTAGGAGAAACAATCATAAGGCATATTATTTTAGTAACTAATAGGTTATTATAAAAGAATAAAGTAAAAGAATTGGGTTAGACTAGAAAAGTTAGTACCCATGGTTCAAGACAAGGACCAAGAAGTATGAATGAAAGGAATACACAACAGTAAAGAAATTAGTCTGGATCATGATTGACCATCTTGGGATCCTACAATCTACAAGAGAATCCAATATGCACACATGGGGTAACGACGAAGTTTATAGTGCCCATAATCCAACCTAGAGGGATCCATGAAGTCTCTTCGAGACTATTAATTTTCGTGGTAAACTATAGTTAAATAAAAGAAAAGAATTTAGGGTATCTATTGAGGTTATACCCCTTATTGAATGCAAAAATAGAAATTAGAGGTAGAGAACAAACATAAAAAAATTTAAGGGCTCTTAGGACAACAAGAAAATCCTAGATCAGATTCTAGGTAGTATAGTGCATCACTTATGTTGTCCTAATGGATGTTTGTAGTGAGTATTAACGAATGATTGTATATTATGCTGTCATAGGAATAAACTATCATATGATTATTGCCGTCCGACTCGGTATGTAAATACTCATATGTTTTTTTATAGTTTTGCATATACCTGGGTGCATGAGTGGAAATGCACGAGTAATATGTATTAGCTTGAAGTGCTTTTATAATTGACTGTAAAGCTTGTGAGTGCAAGGCTGTGAATGTATGTTTATTGTAAATGGATATGGACAGTATAATCGCATGCACTCTTGGACATGATCTAGGGCTTCTATTTTGGTATTTATTATTAATGTATTCCTTATTAATTGATGTATTGAAAAATAAAATTTTAAAACCCAAAGTAATGTACCAGATGCATTTTACCCATGTGGTATATATACAATGGATTCATTTTATCTCCAATTTTCTTGCATGAAAAGAAATTTTGTGTTTTAAAAATTCCGGGGTGTTACACCCTTCACTCTTAATTGTCTGTATAAGTTTAGGGGTGAATGGAAGTTCGGAATTTTGACTGGATTTTAATTGATTGAATTTTTAACTCTTTTTACTCGCAATCGCACGAGACTACGTATAGGCTAGTGGAAACGAGGTCGAACCCAAAGGACTTAGTTGATTAACCTAATTCTAATCAAAGATTTAAAATCTAATGATTTAATTAACTAAAGAAATAAACTTTAATAAGAAATCAGAGTAATGAGAATATCAAAGCATCGAATCCACCACTAAACATGCAAATACTACTCTTAATTTTTATTTTCATAAATTGATATGATACCGTAATTAATGTTCTTAACCGAACACACAAATTACCAATGAATGGACTTGGCCAGACACGAAAAGTTTATCCACTATAAATTAACACAATTAACTCTATCCTTGGCCGGGCATAGAATCAATCATAATTCTGTTATTATCAAAACACAGGAAATATCCAGATCAAATTCCATTAATCATTCATTAAGTCTCGGTCAAAGCACTTAAGAGAAACAATAATGAAATATAATCGCATTAATAATAGAAAATTATATCAAATTTCACTAAATTAAATAATCAAGAGTAGCAAATACAAATTTAGGGCCTCATCTAACCTTGATAAAGACTTTAACTAGACATAGAAATAGGAAAAGAAATAGCGTGATTCATCAGAGTCATGTCGCACTATTCACCGAAACTATGTTCAGAAACATTGTTCACCACTGTAGCAAAATCATTGTTCATAGTATTGGTTACTGTTCATTGTCCTCTCCAACGAGTCTCAGTACTGTAGCAAATGGACAGTTACTGTAGCAGCTACAAAACTTCCCCAAATCAGTCGCAAAACCCGAACTTTCTTCTTCCTCTCTTCTTCTCTCTATCTTTTGGCCTTGATGTCACCAGAATATGGCCTAAACCACACTGGAAAGTCTTTGTAAAAGCTATCCCAAAGTCTCTGTTTTGTTCTATGTTATTCTTCTAAAAAAAGTCCCCAAAATCCTCTTTTTATATGTAATTCCAAATCCGAATCCGTTTCTGTTTTGGATTTCAAGTCCGGCCAACTCCTAGTCAAGCATGCCTCCGTCCAATCCTAAATGGAGCCGGAATATGAGACTTTCCTAATCGAGTAGGAGTTTCCCTTGTTTCCCGATGGAGCACAACTCTTCCATTTTTTTGATTAAGCACGCCGTCGCCAAGCTTCACTGCCTCCATCATCAACCTCTCCCATCGCCGTCGTGGTTGTCGTTCCTTGAGGTGGCCGCCATCAGGACCCATCGCCGTTCCGCCGTCGCTCGAGTGCTCTCGGCCGCAATCGAACTAGAACCCATGTTTGTCGTCGAGCCGTTTGATCGTCGCCGTTGAACCATCCCCGAACTCGGCTCCGTCGTCGTCGACACCCAGCTCTGCCGCTGTGGTCAGAACCGCCGTCACTCATCCTTGCCTTTCACCAGCGCTCGAGCTCTCTGTTTCTGAAACAGATGCCCGAGCTTTGCTTGGGCTGTCTTTTTTTTTCTCTTCTGAACCAAACCACTGAACCGGTCGGTTCAGCTCACATTTCTTTTTTTTCTTTTCCTTCCTTAAAACCTGTCGTAACCATCTCATCCATCGGATCTTCGATCTCAGCACAGCAACGGTTTGGCGCGCATTCACTCTTGACGATCTGCATTGGGAATTCTCAAAGTCTACATAAATAAAATAAAATATTAAATGAGATGCATAATAAAATATAATCTACTAAATCCAATTAATGCATCTAAATTAATCAATTAAGCGCATTTATTTATTAAACTCCTAATTATTCATCTAATCTTGATTAACCGTTAATTATCTTTATTTCAACTAAAATTACGACTAACATATAGGCAGGAAGGCATATAAAAATATGTATATTTTAGATATCAAATACCCTCAAACCTATATTTTGCTAGTCCTCCAGCAAAATAAAATCAAGCAAAGAAAAACAAAAAAATTAAAGTAACTAAACTAGAAAAGTAAATGCCACTTTCGTAGGGAACACGATTGCATTGAGCATATGCAACAAGCCGTTAAACCTCTAGGTGTCCCTAGTAGGACGAGTGTTGTCTCATGCGGGTTTGCAGCCATGCTACCCACAAACATGTACTTATGGAATTAACCTAAATGCAAGAATAAATCAAAACACTACAAAACAAACAAACCTATTACCCCTTCAAATGCAAACTACAGTGCTTAAGAAAATCAACCACACGTACTTGGTTTATAATCAATGGGAATATAGATGCCCTCAAGTAAGTGGTTTTATTCCACACTTTCATCTTGAAAATTTCTGCTCAATATGATATAGCATGATAATATAAATAGTAAAGTGTAGTGTAACACCCGAAAATTTTACAAGTTTACAAAAGATGCTATTTTAGGAAACTGTTCTAAAATAGGAAAGTTTTGCTGCCTATTTTGAAATCTTTTAATCTCGTCTGTCGATTTGGTTTTGTGATGCTTATAGAAGAGTGGAATTGATAAACCAAATTAGGCAGGCTACCAGGGCGCGAGGACTAGCCCTGGCGCTGGGGTCAACCTGGCGCTGAGGCTGGCCTGGCACTAGGGGCGGAGTGCACCTGACGCCAAGAGTGGGGGCCAGGCGCCAGGGTATGAGACCAGTGTGTAGAGACTCCTTTGAATATTTTGATTTATTAGATTGGATTATCGTAATGCAAGATGTTATATTTGGTAAGTTTTGCGCATTGCATTCGCGGGGCATCGGAGCCGCCCATCTGTGTGCCACGCACATGACGCAGGAGCACCTGAGGGCCAGAGCCACGTGGACACAGTGCCCTGGGCACTTGCCACGTGGTTGGCATGTGAACATGTGTGATGTGATGAGATTTGGTTAGTTATGGCAAGGAGAATAAATCTTGGAAGGTAAATTCAAATTTGAAATTCTAATTAGCAATCTATTTAAATTGGGTTTAAATATGGCTAATTGAGAATAATCATGGAGATTTTGATTGGCAATTAATGAGAAGTTGATTGGACGCCAATTAAGGTGGAATTGGATAGTTAATGGCTTAGCTTGGGGAGTGTGAGATTGTGCTAAGATTTAGATTTTGAATGAAGGAGGTGACTTGGCAATTGGGAATTGATTTAAAATAACCAATTTCCAACCTTATTGGGAATGTAATTAATTGATAGTGGTGATTGACCACGTTCAACTTCTTGGTCTATCTCTTTATGGGTCAAATTGTAACCCTTAGATGAATTAAGAATCAAGGGTGGAGATGCTATGGCATAGAATTAGGTTTTCCTATTTAAACTCACTCAACAAGAGACCGGCATCCCTTTTTGGAGCTATTGGGGTCGTGCCAGTAGTAAGAGTGCTCCTTCTTTGTTCAACCAGTAGAAATTGGAGTGGTGGTGGAGCCTCAGTTCGTGTAGAGTGGTGAGCGAAAGAGTTGGTGCAAGAAGAGTCACCCGCGTAGGAAGAGATCAGATTTTTCGTCTACAAGGTAGGTGCTTTTCTTTTTCCCACGTATCCTTAATGCAATGTTTGATACCTCAGATCGAAGGTGTCCTTTGATCATGCTGCGATTGATATATATGTGCATGTGTTTATGCTGATCTGTGAATTTTGGGTGATGTTCTAGATTATGAATCACTTTTGATATTCGGTATATCCAATTTTTGAATCGATCCTCAATGTTGTAAACCATAATCATGCATGGCTCCAACTAGACCATATGGTATTCTCACTGATTGAATCGAGTTGATCTCACTTTGTTCTGTATGGTACAATTTGCTGTCCATCTAAAGCTGTCCTTTTTCCTTGTTTCTATATTAAATCTAGTCGATGATGATATGGTGTCATCCCGGATTCCAAATGTGTTGTGTTCAATCCTTAAAGTTTGAATCTTTGATGTTAATACTTGCTGTTGATCAGATGTTTCAATCTTCCAGATTAGCTTTGGGTCGTCAGATTTTCCTGTCTCAAGATAATTGTCTATTTTGGGTTATGTTAGCTGAGAAGGAGTTATGAGTACAAAACTGTTTTGATATAATGAGATATATACCTTATGACACTAAGTGTAAAGTAATAACTTTAATGAAAAAGAGTCACTGGAACTCAAAGGCTAATGTACCCTAGTTGTCTCATGCGTCAGTATTGACTGTGTCTCGAATTAATTGTTCCACTTGCAGATTTCGAGTTAAAAATGAATGTGTTGTATAAAACTGTTTTGTATACTAACACATATCTTAAGATTAATAAAGTAATAATTAGGGAAATGAGTTACCGGAGTTAGAAGATTGCTGTACTTAGTCTCTCATGGGTCAGAGTGGGTTGTGTCCCTATTTAATTGTTCAACTTGTAGTTATTAGTTTAAACCGTATGTATATGTACAACCGGCTTTGAGATTAACAACTTGGGTAAGAAACTAAGTAATTACAGAACTATTGGGAGTTATCAAAAGCTAGGAGAGTAATGTAATAAGTATAGAATGCATTAATAAGTGATTAATTAATTAATATACTGTATTGATTAAGTAAGTTTAAAAGTAATACTCTCGGCCAGACATAGTCCTGCGCCAACAGACTGTATTCGAAAAATTGTAACTAAATGTAGAAATTTCAGAAAATTATGCCGTAAAATGGTTTAGAAACTAGAGACAAAAGACTATCTGGCATAAAAATTTCGGATCAAAATATATTCTGTGTAAACTGTGGTGAACCAGAGAAGTGTGTTAATGTGCTGATAACAGTATAAATTTGGGAAGATTTAATCTCTAAAACTATATGATATACCTATTAACAAATTGAAATAATCTCATAAAACTCTGATGAAAGGAGTCAGTGGTGTTTCTAGATTGATCAAATTCAGAAAGTGAGTTTATGTCAGACCGAGTCATTCTTTTGTGGTGCATCGCACTACAAATCTGCTATTCTTTGGAACCAAACTTGGAATCTTAAGTTCTCGGTTAGGGTTTATTCTCTTAAACCCTACCATCCAGTATTCATGACATATAACCCTCAACATTGTTAGAAAACTAGATGTCTTGAATGGAGCTATGCATGGTGAAGGTGTCATTCTGTTGAATCTCAATTATGAGTCTTCCGATGATTGAATTCAGAAATTCCTTGATCACTCTTATGTGAGTCAGATGTTGAATATTACTCTTATGTGAGTCTGATGTTGAATATTACTCCTTTGTGAGTCAGATGTTGAATACTCCTTTACAAGTCAGATGTTGAAAGATGTTTGAGTGGGTCCCTAGAATGGGAGAACCCTTACTATTTCAGAATGATTCAGTTCTATGTAAACTGCTTCTCCACCAAGAGTTTTGACGAATGCTCTTTGTGTGGAATCATAGTATGCTCACGAGCCATTGCTAGATCTTGCGAGATCTCCGATGATATATGAACCTCTGTAGTTCAGCCGATGACGGCAACGCGTGCGCTTTAGATTGTATGACATTACGGAAGATCTGCAATCTCCGCCCATTGTGCCAGTAAGCACCGATGGGGCCAGCATCCCTAGACGCATGGCCGGGTTCCGCTGTAGAACCTCTAGGATGATCTGGTAATTGATGTCCATAGAAGAAATGGACTGAACAGAGAGCAGAAATTGTTATCTCCGACACTCTGTATGATTGGAGTCAGAATTCTTGATTATTTTCCTGCGACACTCTGTACGTGTGGAGTTGAGTTATTGTTTATCGATTCTTGACCGTTGATGGTTCTTGGAGTTTGAGTTATCAATTGTCTATTCTTTATCGTTGATGATCCTTGATAATGATGATTGTTTCAGGAAGGTAAACTCTGTATTTACTCATTCTGTCATTGGTAAATGTGTCTTGATATTTATACCATCTCGTCAGATTCCTATTATTATTATTATCTGTTGTGGGTTTTTTTTCTTGGCATCTACTGGGTATTTCTTTCGAAATACTCATGCATCTCTCGATGCAGGATTGAAAGTGGAGAAGAATTGACAAGGTTTGTGTTGGAAGCTCGATGATGGAAGTTCCTAGAAGTGGATTTTCTTTATCAGTTTTTAGCAGCCTGCGTGCTGTCTTTTAATTGGATGTTTGGCAGTTATTTGTCTTGGTTATTGTATCAGAGTAGTGGATCTCTTAAGGTTTGTATCATTTAAGATTTTTGTACAACTGATATTGTTTAAGCATTCTGGACAGAGAGGATGTTGTGATTGAGTATTCGGTCATGGCCCGGGTTTCAGCCTCAAGACCTTAATTGAGTTAGTGCTTCCGCGCATTTTTTGAGGTTTTGAAATTCGGGTCGTGACAAGAACATTGTAGCTATACATTCTAAATGTCTGTTTCATACAGATCCAATGTTACCCATTAACCAAAGAACATCAGAATCTACATAGTCATCGTAATCTTTTGGTTCATGATAGCACAAATTCATGCGCGTCTCATTCGGATCCAACATTCTAGATTTTAGAAGATAATACACCGCAAACTTTTTTTTTCTTCAATAGGACTGTGTAAGGCCTGACTTGAAGATGCTTAGGTTTAGCAATGACTCAGGCCAATGACTCCCAACCAGTTTGGTTTAGGGCATTGGGTTTTAAGATGGACCGCTTCGGGCCTAAGCATTAGCCTAAGTTAATCCTATAATAGTCAAGCAGCCCCTTTCTTCTTCTTCTTCTTTTTTTTTCTCAATTTTTTTGCATTTTCATTTTTTAGCATTCATATTTTCCATTATTTTTCATCAATCTTTATTCGTCTAGGTTGTATTATACTCTCAACCTATTTTCGGTTCCAAGCCCTCGCTATTGTCAAGTAAATGGTCTATCATGATCTTTTAGGCTCAATAGACAACCAAATATCATCCAATGACTCTGACTAAAGACATCCCACTGAAGATTAATATTCAACAAATCTCTTGATTTACTTTATGTACTAGTGTGTGTGAATGAGTTTTATTAGCTTAAGCACATGATCCAAGAGGACTGTAACAGAAAAATATTGCTTAGTTAAGTGTTTCTATCCTCCGGTATACTTACTCACACTTCCAATATAAATTAATCTCTTAAGAATTGAAGTATGCATTATCACGGGATAAACTATCAAAACCTATGAAAATACTAACAAACAACTTAAAAACTAATCAATTTTTTTTCAAATTTTTCCTTTAAATAAAACAGATGATAATGAAATAAAGGAAAATACTTTTCTACACCCCTAAACCTAAACTAAACATCGCCCTCAATGTTTACCAAAATAATACTACAATGATGAGTAAAAAAAAATGAGTGAGGAAAGAAATCACTTGAATGGAGAGCCTCACGGTAGATAGAGATCATGAAACACATAAGCTAAGAATGAGGAGTGAGTACAAATATGAAAAAAATTAAATACTCCCCCAAACCTAGATTATAGCATCCCCACATAGGTAATAAATAAAATACAAGAAAATAAAAATAAAATAGAAAACAAGCAAAGAAATGAAAAATTTTGGGTTGCCTCCCAAGAGCGCTAAGTTTTACGTCTTTAGCCAGACAAAGTCCTTCAATTCACTCAGGGTAGACCAGATCATTAAGATAATCAGTAGTTCCATCAGAATATGCAACTCCCTCTAAATACGATTTTGATCGCTGACCATTTACTGTGAATGTATTACCGGTTTTAGGGTTGTGAATGTCAACTGCACCATGAGAAAACACCTTGGTCACAGTAAAAGGAAAATTAGAGTGCAGTTTGCCAGGAAAAAGATGCAATCTTGAATTATAAAGCAAAACTTTTTGAGCAGGCTGAAAGGACTTCGAAAGAATGGATTTATCATGAAATATTTTAGTCCATTCTTTATAAAGTTTTGCACTCTCATAAGCATCAAGTCGCATTTCTTCCAATTCATCGAGTTTGGGGATGATATGGAGTGACAACTTTATGGGTAACAGAGTACTTTCTCAGCAAAGCTTCAAAAATCTGTTACAAAAGTAAATGCCTCCATCACTGATTATGGCTCGTGGGGTCCCAAAGCGACAAAATATGTTATCTTTCAGAAATTTTACCACAACCTTATGATCATTTGTCTTAATTGCAATTGCTTCAATTCATTTAGAAACATAGTCAACCGCAACCAGAATGTAAAGGTACCCAAAGGATTGTGGAAAGGGTCCCATGAAGTCAATTCCCCAAACATCAAACAATTCTACCACAAGAATGGGTCGGAGAGGCATCATATCTCGTCGATAGACAGACCCTAACCGTTGGTATCTATCACAAGATTTACAGAACTCATGAGCATCCTTAAATAAGGTTGGCCAATAAAATCCACTCTGCAAAATCTTGGCGGCAATTTTCTTTCCCCCAAAATGGCCCCCGCATGCACGAGAATGACAAGAATGTAGAATGTTGTGAATCTCATTCTCAGGCACACACCGTCTAATCACCTGATTCGAATATATTTTGAATAGGCACAGAGCATCCCAAAAGTAAGATTTAACCTTAGAAAAGAATAAATTTTTATCGTGTTTGTTTCAATGGGATGGAATCTGACCTATAGCAAGGTAGGATCTAAATTTATCTAGGGCATAAACTACTGCTAGAAGTTCCTTCTCCGTAGTGGGGTAAATCAATTGAGCATCAGAGAGGGTTTTACTAGCATAGTAAAATGGGGAACCTTATTCACTCTTTGGCCTAGGACAGCACCAATGGCATTGTCTGAAGCATCACACATTATTTCAAATGGAAGAGAGTAGTCAGGGGGCTAAATGATAGGTGCAGTAGACAATAAGGCATGAAGAGTATCAAAAGCTTGCTTACATGCATCATCAAACACAAAAGGCACATCTTGGGCTAGTAGATCGTTTAAAATTAAACTCTTGCAAGTGCACAATGCAATTGTACTATAGTGAGTATAGAAAGGGTTGTCGAACCTCAGGGACGGATTAATATTTTACCAAATTCAATTGAAAGAAAATTGTATTTTAATTAATCTAGAGAAAGCAATAAAATTTAACTACTTTAAAATGGATTTTAACTAATATGGAGAAGTGCCAAGGCTTCGAATCCACCACACAATAAACCAGCTTATCGTCTCTCTCTTTTGAATAAATTCCTAATTGGCTAGTATTTTCCTCTCGGACATATACTTATCAATTCAAAATATTGTGCTCTCCTCTCGGACGTAACACATAAGCGATTAAAACATGGAACTATGATCTATCTCTCTCGAGCATAAACTAATGAAATCTTATTCCTTTATAACACCTTAGTCTCTGTACGTTCCTCTCGGACATGCAAGTATTCCTCGGATTGAAATTAACAAGAATTCACTCTAGCCTCTCTTGAGCACATAGAATAAACCTCAATAAATTAACAGTGATTCTATAATAAGATTAGTGATTCTATAATAAGATTCATACACCAATCAAGGTAAAATTAAGATTACGATGAAAGAAAATGATACAACCAATTTATTCAGGTTTCATCTATGCCTTGGACGAGAATTTAGCCAGCCTTTGGACAAGGAGAATGCTACTGATTTGACGGAGTCATTTTGCACAATTCACCAAATCACTGTTCATAGCACTGTAGCAAGAAATCACTGTTCACAACTCGGGGTACTGTTCATCATCTTCCTCGCGCAGCCGATTACTGTAGCAAACCCAAAATCTAGTCTTTTCCGGCCAAAACCACGCTCTTTCTTCCCTCCTCCGGCCTCCTTCTCCCTCTCTTCTCCCTCTTCACTTCTTCCGGCCAAAGCCACGCCGGAATCCGGCGGAACAGCAGCGGAAAACCTCTGGTTTTTCCCCTGTTTTTTCGGCCGGTTGTCCACTCTAAAACTTCAAAATTTCTCCCTCTTTGGATCTGTTTTTAAGACCTCAGCTGATTCCTAATCGAAGCAGTAATCCATTCCATTTTGGACTCCAATTCTGGCACTTTCCAAATCTGGCCGACTACTCTGTTTCTTTCTCGATTGAGCATGCCAATTTTTCCACCGTCGCCGTCATGCCTTTCTTCCGCCGTCGCCATCATCAACTCACGGCCGTCCGAATCCAGCCCTGCCACCGAGACCCATCGTCGGGAACCTCCGTCGCGATCCTCGCTGGCAACCTTACCATCTCCGGCGCAGTCGAGCTCCATCATTTCCGATCGCTTCTCACAGTCGAGCAGAGCTCGACCACCGTCGTCATTCTCATCTGCTTCACCCATGGCCCAGTCCGCCGTCGGGCTCCGTCGTGATCCTCGCCGTCGTCGCCGATCACCGGCCCAGCTCAGCCTCGCCGAAGTCTCACCCCAGAGCTCGAGCTCGAGCGCTGCTCTGTTCTGGACGGCCCGAGCTTTGGCTCAGGCCGGGTCTTTCTATTTTTTTTCTTTTTCTTGAACTGAACCGGAACTGCGTTCATATTTCTTTTTTTTAATTAAACAAAAACCCGATGTATCAATCTCATCCATCCAATCTCATCTTGACGGTTCTTCTCTTAATCGTGTCTCTTTCATGTGCTATATTTCCAATGATCATAACTTTTTGCTTAGAACTCCGAATTGGGAACAGTCAGTGGCGTTGGAAAGCTGACTTCTTGAAATTTAACATGAAACTTAAATCAGTCCCATCAAAGATATGCAATCGAAGTAATGAATATTCAATCATTAGAGTCGCGTTTCACCGCATTTCTGCATCTTGCTCTTGTTTCCTACAAAAACCAAAAACTATATTAAAGTAGTAGTAATTCTAATCTAATACTAGCATAAACATAAGTTTAGGAGATAATAAAATGCGTATTTCATGTGTAGATCAATTGCTCAAGGGGCGAGCAATCTTACTAAAGTCTTTAATGAACCACCTGTAAAATCCTGCGTGACCAAGGAAAGATTTAATTTGTTTCACCGAAGATGGTGGTGGTAGGTTAGTGATGAGATCTACCTTGGCTTTATCGATTTCAATTCCCCTCTTTGAGAATACATGTTCCAAAACAATTCCCTCTTGAACCATGAAATGGCTCTTTTCCCAGCTCAAGACAAGATTTTTCTCTTCACAACGCTTGAGCACTAACGATTATGGAGACATTCATCAAATGATGGTCCAAATACAGAGAAATCATCCATGAACACTTCTAGAAATTTGTCTACCATATCAGAGAAGATGGCTAGCATGCACCGTTAGAAGGTGGCAGGTGCATTACATAGGCCAAAAGGCATTCTTCGGTAAGCAAAGGTACCAAAGGGACAACTAAAAGTAGTCTTCTCTTGATCTACTGAAAACACTGGGACTTGATTATATCCAGAGTAACCATCAAGAAAATAATAAAATTGTTAACCTGCTAGTTTCTCTAAGATTTCCTGAATAAAGGGTAACAAAAAGTGGTCTTTTCTTGTTTTAGTGTTCAATTTTCGATAATCAATACACACTCTCCACCAAGTGGTTTCACGGGTTGGGACTAACTTTCCATCAAAATTCTGCTTCACTGGGATGCCAGACTTTTTAGGCACAACTTGTACAGGGCTGACCCACTCACTATCAGAGATGGCGTATATGATACCCGCATCTAGCAGTTTCACAATCTCTTTCTTAACCACATCCCGCATGTTGGGATTCAATCTCTGCTGATTCTCTCTCGAAGGTTTGGCATCATCCTCCAAATGAATTTGATGCATACAAGCTGAAGGATCAATGCCTCTTAAAGCAGCAACAGTCCACCCTATGGCTCTCCTTTGCTCAACTAGAATCTTAAGCAGTTGACTCTCCTGGCTGCTAGATAAGCTAGATGAAATGATGATGGGAAGAGTATCATTAGGACCTAGAAAAGCGTACTTGAGGGAACTTGGAAATGGCTTCAACTCAAGTTGAGGAGGAGACTCAATGGAAAGTTAGAGTGATGGACTATGAGATATTGGTAAAGACTCTACTCTATTTCTATAAGGAAAAGAGTCATGATAGGGAGAAGAGGCTGACATAGCGTGAGTTTCTTCAATGTGTGGCTCTAAATCAGAATCATCTATCCCTAAATAGAGTTGTAGGATCTTGTGCATCAGGCATGAGCTCATTCAAAAGTGTCTCTTCCATAAGATCATCAATTTCATCAATAAGAGAACACTCTTGCTCACTTTCAATGGCTCCTTGGTTGGAAGCTTGGAACACATTGAGTATGACCTTCATATTTCCAAAAGACATCTCCATCATTCCAGATCGACATTGAATACATGCATTGGCCGTCGCTAAGAAAGGGCGGCCTAAAATGATTGGAATGATGTGAGAAGCATGAGACACAGGTTCCATGTCCAAAACCAAGAAATCAACTGGAAAGAAATATTTCTCTACCCCAACTAAAACATCTTCAAGAAGACCTCTAGTTTTTCTAATGGATCTTTCGGCCAACTGCAGATTAGCCGATGTTGGTTGCAAGTTCCCCAAACCTAATTTCTCATATATTGAGTAGGGTAATAGGTTGACATTAGCACCCAAATCTAAAAGAGCCATGTGAATGATATAGTCACCAATGACACATGAAATGGCAGGTGTGCCAGGGTCTTTAAATTTCAGTGGTGTGTCATTTTTCAGAATGGAACTGACATACTCAGTAAGAAAGACGTTTTTAGAAATATGAGTCCTAGACTTCCGCTTTTGTGTGCATGGGTCTTTGAGAAATTTAGCATAGATAGGCACTTGTTGAATGGCTTCTAGGAGTGGAAGATTTATCTTAACTTGTTTAAAGGTTTCTAGCACTTCATCCATCTTAGCTTTGTTTTGTTGAAAGGGGAAGGCATGTCTAAACATTGAGGGAATGGAGCACAGGGTACATAAAATACCTCATGATTGGCCTTAGACTTGGTTCCTGAAGAAGACTCAGAAGGAAACACAGTGTCTTTCTATTTTGGCTAACTCATAATAGGTGGTGTTTCTACGGTTTCATCAGTCTCTAGATTGTTTACGTTTTCCTGATCTGTATCTTCTCTCACATCAACACCAACCTGGTTTTCGATTTGTTTCCCATTCCGCAGGGTTGTTATAGCTTGCACATGCTCATTGGAAGTAGTTTGTTGTTCAAGCATAAACTGACCCTTAGGATGATTCATTGGTTGACTAGGCAATTGACCCTCTTCTCTCTTACTCATCGAATTAGCTAATTGGCTGATTTGAGATTCTAATTTAGCTATAGATTGAGTATGAGAATGCACAAGTTGAGCTTGTGATTGTGCCTAGGCTTGAATACTTTGTAGAGCAGACAAGACTTTGTCTTCAAATTCTGAAGTTCTAGAGGGTTGCAAAAATTGGGAAGGCATGGTAAGTTGTTGAAAACCTGGTGGGTTATTTTGAAAGTTGGCTCTCTAGGGTGGATTAAAAGGAACACCCTGGTTCTGTGGGCGCCAGAAAAAATTTGGGTGATTCCTCCACCCTGGGTTCTATGTGTTGGAGAATGGATCATTGCATGTTCGAGCAAAAATTTGGGCAGCATTGACATGCTCCTGAACAAGCTATGGGAATTGAGGGGCAGATGGGCACTCTAAGATAGAATGCATGGGACTTAAGCATAGAACGCATGCTTCTTGAGTGTGTGCAGGGGTTTGTGACTTCAGGCTCAAGATTTGATCTATCTTTCTAGACAATGATGCAACCTGGTTAGAAAGATCATCTGTTTGTTTCACTTTATACATACCACTTTTAGAGGGGGTAGAAGAGGAAGACTCATTTAAACTCTTATTGGCCATCGTATATTACAAGAATTTTCACTCAAGTTTTCAAACAGTTCCCACGCTTCATTTTCATTTTTTAATAAGAAAGTGCCTCCACATGAAGCATCTATAAGATGACAAATTTAATCAGTCAATCCTCTATAAAATTCCTGCACTATCTGCCATATAGGTATGGCATGATGAGGACACTTCCTAAGGAGGTCCTTGAGTCTACCCCAGCTCTCATGAAACTGCTTAGTCGGCTGTTGGGTAAAGGTAGTGATAGCATCTCTCATTTGGTTTGTTTTACCTATGGGAAAGTATTTCTTAAGGAAATTCTGTTGCATTTTTGCCCACGAGGTAATGGATTCGGGTTCAAGAGAGTAAAGCCATTATTTAGCCTTATCCTTAAGGGAGAATGAGAATAGTCTCAATCTTACCGCATCGTTTGTAAGATTGTTTAGTTTAAAAGTTGTGCAAATTTCTTGGAATTCATCCACATGCCTATATGGATCTTCGTGATTTCGCCCATAAAATGATGGTAGCATTTGTATTGTGTTGGGCTTAATCTCAAAGTTACAAGCTGTTGCAGCCGGCACTCGAATCCATGACGGATATATATAGGCATATGAAGTGTAATATTCTTTTAAGGTTTTCAAATTTTCATCCGTCATTTCAAACAAGGGGTTGGTTATACTTAATTTCCTTCTTTGGTTTTGTTTGAAGGTTCTCTCAATTTCACCGTCAAATGCTTCTAAGTTTTCACCCAGTGATCTACGCCCTTGCATAAACTATCACAGAAGCAAAGAAACACAAAAATAATCCTAATAACAACAACTAGCAAACAACAGTCCTAGATAGCGACAACTAGCATTGCATGCTATCATAGAAATAAAGGAAAAACACGCAACACCCAATATTGAAAAGAAAAGAGAGGTAAAGGATGCAAACGAGGGGAAAGGATGACCTTTCCACGTTGGTGAGAAATCCACGCGTTCTTGATGCCTTTCACTTTGACTCCTACAAAGTCAAGAAATCAGATATTAACATCCTACAAAGGAAAGTCTAACAAATTAGAATTAAATCAAACCGTTACCAAGTCCCCGGCAACGGCGCCAATTGATTGATTGAATTTTTAACTCTTTTTACTCACAATCGCACGAGACTACGTATAGGCTAGTGGAAACGAGGTCGAACCCAAAGGACTTAGTTGATTAACCTAATTCTAATCAAAGATTTAAAATCTAATGATTTAATTAACTAAAGAAATAAACTTTAATAAGAAATCAGAGTAATGAGAATATCAAAGCATCGAATCCACCACTAAACATGCAATTACTACTCTTAATTATTATTTTCATAAATTGATATGATACGGTAATTTATGTTCTTGGCTGGACACACAAATTACCAATGAATGGACTTGGCCAGACACGAAAAGTTCATCCACTATAAATTAATACAATTAACTCTATCCTTGGCTGGGCATAGAATCAATCATAATCCTGTTATTATCTTGACACAGGAAATATCCTGATCAAATTCCATTAATCATTCATTAAGTCTCGGTCAAAGCACTTAAGAGAAACAACAATAAAATCACATTAATAATAGAAAGTCATATCAAATTTCACTAAATTAAACAATTAAGAGTAGCAAATACAAATCTAGGGCCTCATCTAACCTTGATAAAGAGTTTAGCTAGACATAAAAATAAGAAAAGAAATAGCCTGATTCATCAGAGTCATGTTGCACTATTCATCAAAACTATGTTCAGAAACACTGTTCACTACTATAGCAAAATCATTGTTCATAGTACTGGTTACTGTTCATCGTCTTCTCCAATGAGTCTCCGTACTGTAGCAAATGGCCAGTTACTGTAGCAGCTACAAAACTTCCCCAAATCAGTCGCAAAACCCGAACTTTCTTCTTCCTCTCTTCTTCTCTCTATCTTCTGGCCTTGATGTCATCGGAATATGGCCTAAACCACACCGGAAAGTCTATGTAAAAGCTATCCCAAAGTCTCTGTTTTGTTCTCTGTTATTCTTCTAAAAACAGTCCCCAAAATCCTATTTTTATATGCAATTCCAAATTTGAATCCGTTTCTGTTTTGGATTTCAACTCTGGCCAACTCTCAGTCAAGCATGCCTCCGTCAAATCCTAAATGGAGCTGGAATAAGAGACTTTCCTAATCGAGTAGGAGTTTCCCTTGTTTCCCGATGGAGCACAACTATTCCATTTTTTCGATTAAGCATGCCGTTGCCAAGCTTCACCGCCTCTGTCATCAACCTCTCCCATCGCCGTCGTGGTTGTCATTCCTTTAGGTGGCCACCATTAAGACCCATCGCCGTTCTGCCGTCGCTCGAGTGCTCTTGGCCGCAATCGAACCAGAACCCATGTTTGTCGTCGAGCTATTCGATTGTCGCCGTTGAACCATCCCCGAACTCGACTCTGTTGTTGTCGACACCCAGCTCCGCCACTGTGGTCAGAACCGCCGTCACTCATCCTTGCCCTTCACCAGCATTGAGCAAAGCTCGAGTGCTTCTCTGTTTCTGAAATAGATGCCCGAGCTTTGCTCAGGCTATGTTTTTTTTCTTTTCTGAACCGAACCACTGAACCGATCGGTTCAGATCACATTTCTTTTTTTTTTCTTTTCCTTCCTTAAAACCCTTCGTAACCATCTCATCCATCGGATCTTCAATCTCTGCACAGAAACGATTTGTCGCGCATTCACTCTTGACGATCTGCATCGGGAATTCTCAAAGCCTACATAAATAAAATTAAATATTAAATGAGATGCATAATAAAATATAATCTACTAAATCCAATTAATGCATCTAAATTAATTAATTAAGTGCATTTATTTATTAAACTCCTAATTACTCACCTAATCATGATTAACCGTTAATTATCTTTATTTCAACTAAAATTACGACTAACATATAGGGAGGAAGACATATAAAAATATGTATATTTTGCATATATCAGATTTGTTTGATTGGGTTCATCAATGTGTTCTTTTTGGGCCCGTTAAATGTAGAGGTGAACTTCTACGTATGGTGCTAGAATAATCGTTAAAAAATACTCAAATTTCACTACATTGTAAAATCTTTTGTATTGAAAATTCACTGGTGGTTTATGGCTGAGGTGCCAATAAATGCACTCTAAAAAATTTACAAGATGAAAAAGGTGAAAATTCGTTATAACCACGAATTCTCAACCAAATTGCTCCTTTTTTTTTCTTTGTTACAATTGGTCCTAAAGCTTATTTTTCCTTAGCCACCCTTGCTAGATGATACTTCTCTAGGTCTCAATGCAAAAAAAAATAGCAATTAAAAAAACATGTATTTCACTATTTGTATAGTATGTCATGTATGCTCTTTAAAGTAATGCATGTGGTTTCGTGTATGTTCATTGAGCTAGTTGTTAGGTACATATGCAGCGTATTTTTTAAACGCCATTAGAACTAAATGAAATAACATGCAATGCACCGAGGCATATATTTGAAATATGTGCCACATGGCATATTAACTAAATTCTTGTATGAACCTCAAAGTTGTTGATTTATGAACATAAAATCTAAGGAGCATCTTCAATGTAATAATAATGCCAACGGAAGGCATACAGATATGGATGCTTTCTATAGTTTTTGCAAAAAAAATTATCTTGCTCTATTGTGGATCATTAAATTAGTCTAAAAAATTAGAATATCCTCCTAATATTATACTTAGCAAACAATACTAATATGTATTACTCCATCCGAAATCAGTATTAACATTTGGTTTTCCAATATAAATCCCTTCATTTTGGAAATCCAAATTTTAATGCTAATTATGGATGGAAGGACTAAGGAGAATACGTTTAAGTAATATCCGTATACAATCTTTCTTGCTTCACTTCCACTTCAGTCCATAAACCTATTTATGATAAGAAGACTTCACGAAAGTTTCCTCATTCCTGCCGCTTTGCTATTGGTTTTTTCCCTTGAGCTATTTGTTTCTTAGTTTTACATGCACATGCATATACAATTTCATTATTCCTGTTAGCCAATCCTATGTCCTATATAATATTCCTTGCTTATGTTTTCTTAGGAATTGGATGTATCAACTATTTTCTTTGCTTATAGCTTGTATTTATTCAACAAATGAATTAAAAAAAAAGAATAATAGGCAGCCATATTCCACCTCCTCTCCATTAAGTATCTTTTTCATTGGTTGAAGTCTAGTTTATATTTCAAGTGGACTTTCATATCAAACTCCTAAAAATATACCCATAAATAAGGAAACATATATGCAGGAATAAGTAGATAAACAAAGAGAAATGCTGTTCATCAGACTATTAATTTATTTGGTTTTTGGACCTGAATTTGTGCTAATATTCATGATATTTTCTAGGAAATAGTGTATATCATTGAGTTTCATATTCGGAAGAGAAATATGCATCAAACGCATTGAGCATGCAGGAGAAAGCCGCCACATGAATAAAATTTGCACAGCCCCAAAACACCTAATGCGTCTTCTCTCCATTTACACAAAATGGTGGATATCCACTCTGTATATTTACCATCTATGGCAAGGAAGTGGGGCTGCCTAGATAGGTGGCAAACCGGCCATCCTATTATCTATCTTTTTGTAGATTTTTTTTAACATCAATTGTTTCCGGATAATATGACTAGCAAGGACAAAATCTTGCAATCTTTACAGCATGGCAATCCGTGTGGTATGAAAAATATTTGTTTTAATTAATGACTAACAAGTGAGTAATGGTATTTGTTTGTTTAAAGTTTTAAAATATGCAAGGGTTTGTCCTTCCTTTGTCGTGAAGTTCAGCTTTTAGGTATTTCTTTAGGGATTAATTCTCTGTAGTCTCATAATTTAATCAAGCCACCCCATGTTTGTTGCACGTCTTAATAGTTTACTTTGCAAGCAACAAGATTATCTTATTCAAACATGCTGTCTTTATGGTTATGTGCAATCCCTATCATCTAGAGCATTTTCATTAAAGAAATGCCTAAAATAATAGTAATAGAAACAAAATCCTAATCAAGCAACCTATAAATTAGTACCTCACCCACAGACCAATGATACACATGTATGTTAATATCCTAAGTTTTTACCAATCATTATGATCATCTCTCTCTCTCTCTCTCTCTCTCATCAGCATCCAATTGTTGGAGATTAAGGTCGCATTATGGTAATTTAAATACTATTGTTATAAGAACATTAAGCTAATCTGGATGAACTCATGAAAGTAACTGCCAGCTTCAAATAGAGATAAGTAATATCTACCCCGAAAATTTTTAGGTTTAAATTGAACCATAAGCAGTGTCCACATTAAAACATTTTGACTTGCATCTCTTTCTTTTAATCTAAGAGGTATATAAAAAAAACCCTACATTATGATAAAACAAGGAAAAATATTTCTCCTGCATTAAGTTTCCCACAATTTCAACTACCGGGCGGGGCTGATCCAGCAGCTTAAAAGGACAATGCCACATCACCAACTTTCCCTTAGGAATTTTCATCCGTGGGTGAAATTGTAGGTGACCTAACGTAGGGTAGCATTACTCTAAAATAAAATATTATACTTCATCTGAATTTTTATCTTTTTATGCTAATTGCAATATCACATTGGTATACCTATGAAAATTGGTTAGTTTGGTAGAGAAATTAGGTTCTCACCCCAGAGGTGGCACCTTGACTCCTTGAGTAGGAAGACTAGTTTGCCAAAAAACCCTGAAGTACTACATCCATATTAGTGACCTGTTTTTCACGTTACTGACAATAAATTATGATTATAGCTTGACCTCTTTAGAAGATGGTACTATTATAGTAAACCCTAAATTTCATGCAACACCAAAAAGTAAGAGCATGGTGTTCAATGAACCTGATGCCAAGAGGACAGACACCAACATAAAAAAGCCAGCCTGCAAGGCCTCCTCACCAAGTCTGAAAGCTCCTTAAACATGTGACATTCCTTTTCTAAGGTATCCTCTTTGGGATCTGTAAATTATAATTTGTCCCCCCTCGATAAAGCGAAAGTATTAACTTAATCACACTCCCTAATCCCCATGCCAGGCTAATCATGTTTTACGGCGCGTCGTCTTCTCCGTGCGACCCCCCAGGGTCACGTGATTACAAGAATGTGGGGTCCATGAATCACGTGGCGGAGAGTCAAGTGAGGGCGGAGAGGCGCCCGTCACGTGCACATTCTCTGGCATCTTTTCTGGCGGGTCCCACCGCTTTTTTGGCAGACTGTCTTTTTCTGTTTTTAGTAATTTAAAAATTTTTGATTTTCCTTTTGCATGGACGGAACGGCGTTGACGGGTTCGGCACGGCGTTGGGTGGTAAACGGCGTAGTGTTAACGGTCGTTTGGGGGACGGGAATGGCGATGTGGGCCCCTCACGAAATTGCGCCTCCGCATGCCCTTGGAAATTTCGGTTGCTTGGCTGTAGGTGAAAGGACCATTGCACCCTTGTCAGTTTGACGCAGATTTGCGCGTGAACTGAACCGAGTTGTTAGTCTTAATGATGGTTTATAATTCTGAGAGAATGCTCTGTACGATAGCAGCTAGCTATGTGCATTGCTGTGGTCTTCTTATACAAATGTCTTTGTAGTAACACTTATTCTTTTTTTGAATAGCACCTATAAGTTATAGTCTTTTGTTAGCTAACAAGTCAAATTACCTCCTTTAAAAATGGAAAGAAGAGCCTGTGCACAAAGCTAGCCTATGGTGCCTAATTGGTGCAAAATTTGTACTGTTCCATTTGTAGGTATGGGATGGGCTTGCACGAGATCTGCTCCGTCAATGTGAGCATTCTATGGACAGATTTGGCTGCAAGGGGTCATATCATTTTCAATCTCTCTCAAATTCTCTTGACCAAGCATGAGTCCCAAATTAGTAGAGTATTTATTTGTTTTTCCATTAAGACAATCAAGACCCATGCTGCGACTATGAAACCAGATCTGCACTTTAAACCGGGGTTCAGTTCTTGTTCAAGATGATGCGGTCCCGGTTCGTAAGAACAAATAAACTACAATCCAAGGTGAATATAGGTGGCATATGCGTACAAGAACATATAATAGGGGATCTGTCGTTCATTTCATTGTCCTGTAGTGGGTCTGGAAAGCACGTGCACCGTAGGTTCACTTTCTCGTGAGGTCTCACGCGAGTGTGGGCCCAATGGAGAAGTCAGTGTGCATGGGGCCCGGGTGAGCCCGCTAATGGTGGGGCGAAAGGAAAAGAGTTGGGCATGTGCCATCTCATCCGATCTGATCTGTCAGCCATTTTTGTCAGTTGTGTTGGCTGGACGACAAGTCTGGTACGTGGCCCCACATTGCTATCGCCACGAGTCCTCTCCCTGCCGGAGGATAAAATTATTCAACCGGACAGTTTGGTATATGGGCCCATTCGATGTTTGACACATTTTAGCAGCCACAAGATCGGAGCATCGACCTTTTTAGTATTAGTGTATGTGTTAAATAGTGACCGGACTTATTTACAGGACACGTAGTAGAACAGTTTTATTAGATAATTTCTCCTGCCATAGTATTTCATGGTAGAAATTAAAATTAATGGGTGTTAGGGAATCCTCGATCTCTAAGATCGACCGTGGATGCGCTTTATACGTGCGCTTAGCTGTTTGGTAGCCAAAGAACGTGTAGTCTACCTCAGGGTGCTAGGAAGCCATTAGAGGTAGCAATGGGTCGGCCCGCTCGGGTAAGGCCCGGGCCCCATAATGAAGGTGGGTTCGAGTTAAGCCTCAATTTTAGGTCCATAGGCCCAGCCCGTCCTAAAGCCCAGAGATGGCCTGGCCAAGTCTATAGCTTAGGCCCAACTCTATCAATGCAAAAAAAAAAACATCGTTCGATGATCATCCAACCGCTCATACAAAAGAACCGTTGGAAGTCATTGGTGGCTGTTAGATGATCATCCAACGGATTTAAAAAAAGAGTTGTTGGAAGTCGTTGGCGGCTCAAAAAGAGAGCCGTTGGAGGGCCTTTGCTACCATCCAACACAGAGAGCCACTAGATGGTCATCCAACGGATAAAACTTTACCTAGACTAAATAGCCTTTAAAAACTAGATATTTTTTACTATTTTGAGGGGTATTTATGTCATTTTATTAAAATTTAAAATAAATTTATTTAAAAAAATAATTTGGGCCAGGGCCCGGACTGCCTCTTAGCCAACGGCCCTGGCTGGCCTGGCCCGATCCAATGGCCCAACCCAGCCCATAGCCAATGGCCCTAGCCCGGCCCATTGCCACCTCTAGGAGCCATCTATCTCTAAAATCAATGGCGTATGTGCTTTATACGTGCACTCAGTTGTTTGGTACCAAAGAATGTGTATGCTTTACAAGTGTGGCCAGTACGAACACAACTGAGCGCAAGCGTAAAGTGCTTCAAGCATGCAATCGTCGAGCTTGGATATTGATGGTTGACTATTATTGCCCTAGCATAAAACTGACATGGTCATGCCGTTACACCTAATAATTTTTCATTTCAAGGAGGTTTTGTAGTAGAAGTATTTTAGCGCGCTTAGCTTGTTATGCGGTATATGCGTCCACAAAACATGAGCCATTGATATTGAAAAACACTTGCGCATAGCTATTGATGTGCATAGGGGTGTTCTTACAGCAAAGAATGTTGTATCGGATATCAGTAAAATATCAGTTGACTAAAGAGACAAAATATCATAGATATGGTGTAAAAAAATATCGGTGGTCTAAAATTAGTTTTTACTATGTATTTTCACAATATAATTTCTAAAATGAGTGACACTAATTTAGACAAGCATAAATTTTAAAATATGCTTATAAATGCGTATATAATTCAAAATATGTGTTTGAGTTTTAAACCCATATCCTTCCACTTGGCATAGGATGGGAAACAAACGGGAAAGTTAATTTTTTTTTTAAATACCGATATACCGGACTGAAACCGATATATCGTTGATATATCAGCGATATTTTAAGAAAACTCTAAAATCGATATCACGCAATATCATTTTATCGGTTGAAGCCCAATATCAATATATCGCCGATATATAGTCGATTCTACTTTCCATGGTTCACATACATATGTGTTCGTTAGTTCATCCGTAGCCTAACAGACAGTACATACGAACAATGGATCAAACACGGACATGACCTATATGGCTGTGAAATAGGGTACCGTAGACGAAAAAACTGTTGTCTGTATTCGTTAACCTTTTAGGAACCTTAAATTTCTCACTTGGTTTTTATGTTTAGATGTTGAACTTACATGTGAGACCATATTTTTATTAACTATGGAAAAGTTGTAAAAGTGCTTTTTCGGTTCTCATTGGGGAGCTTATTTTGCCTACTCACTGGTAGAAGAGGTCGTATGACTCAAGAAAGTTGTCGATAATATTTGTATCTGCCATACAACATCGTCTCTCTATCGGCAAGCTTTTGCCTCCGACAAGGAACTTCCTCACTTTATGATTACTGCATGGGAAGCTTGTGTGAAATGGGGCACAGGGTGGGTAAAACATGAAGTATTGACAAGAGGGAAAAATGGGAAGACTAGGTCCCAAAACCAGATTATATGGCAGGAGCCCAGAAAACCTAGGTACTATGGCATTCCGGGCTCATTGGCAAGGTAATATGGAAAAATCTCGTTAGTATGGGAAGTGGATATTCTAAAATTTTGGACTTGTCCATTAGGTGTCCGCAGACATCCAATGTCCGCATGGATGGATGGATACAGATAAGGCTTATTATGGACAATTGCGGACACAAACGAACTAGACAAACCAAGGAAAGATTGCGGACGGACACAGACAACAATCCGTCTGTGTCTACCTGCGTAGCACTTCCAACTGGGGCACACATGAATTGATCCTGGGATTGACAACCTAGTCACGTGGTGCAACTTACACATGGCATGTCGAGCTGACATAATAATCTCCACTCTTAGGTGTTTTACTTGTGAATGTCATGAAAGGATAGCTTGGGCTTCACTTAAGCAAATAATATTGGCTTGCAGGATCTACTCTGTGTTATGCGCGTTGTCTCCAATTTTATCCTCAGTTGTTATGTGAAAGTTGCTTGTCCTACTATTTGATCATTTTAGTTAAGTTCACCAACCAGGTTACGGAGATTGTCGCCGAATTTTGAGGTTGAGGTCCTCATTGGAGGTGGTGATGAAGGGAAGGTTGTATTACCAGTTTTGAAATGTGTTGTTTCTCTATGCCTAGGATTTGTCCGGATGGTTAATCAAACCCACTTGTATATATGTATTTCGAGTCTACATATAGTGTATACTTTTTAGTTTGAAACCGGTTTATATAAGATCGTTCTTGTGTAGCTTGCATGAGCCAAGTATCTGCATCCGTCATATCAAGATCTGATGGCAGGTGTCAAATCACTGAGTAGGTAAGTGTGAATCATCACCGTCTGATCTTGATCTGGCCGTTCAATATTACTTGGGCTCATGTAAACTATATGAGAACGATTTTATTTAAACATTTACCTTTTAGTTTCGGCTTTGTGTATAGTTAGTTATACGTGCATCATAGGCTACTTGTTATTTTGAAAAAAGCAATGTTAAATAGCGTGTGCATATTTATACGATGTCCAAAATATGTGCATACATGACAACCGTTAGATCATGTAAGGCCCATGCGATCTGACAGCTGTCATCATGAACGTGCTTTAAACAGGAAAAATTATTAGGTATACGAACAACTCATGCTCACCACCAAAGGGTGATTGCTACGACCTCCCTGGTTAACCTAAGGGCCAACACATTGGATTTTGTGTCAATCACCAATTAGTGATGAGCATGAAATCCAGGTACGCGACGCGCACCTAATAGCTTCTCTTTAAACATGTTATTTGTATATAAAACACGTTCATTCCCTTTTTTCTTCTAAAAAACTTCAACTCAACTCCAAGGCTCGTAACTGAGCTTGTTGATCGAGCTCTTGCTCATCTTTGAAGTCTTGGGCTAAGATTACTTCTTTGCAAAACCTATCTTCAAAACTGAACACTACCTCGACGTGGGCCGGTTTCTTTCTCTTGTGTTTTGTCCATGGAATGTCGTCTCACCGATATATCGGTATTGGACCCCACCCGATACATCGAGACACTATAATATCATTTTTTGAAAATTTTCAAAATATCGCCGACCGATATATCGAAATTTAAGAAAAAACGTTTCTAAAAAAATTTTGAATTTTTTTTTAAAAAAGGAAAAAATAACTTTCCCATTTGTTTCCCATCCTAGTTTTGAATTATATATGCACTTTTATGTATATTTTGAAATATATGCTTTGTCTAAATTAGTATCACTCATTTTAGAAGTTATATTGTGAAAATACATGGTAAAAACTAGTTTTCGACCACTGATATTTTTTACACAATATCTCCGATATAACTCCGATATTTTGTTTCTTTGGTCGACCGATATCCGATACGACATTCCATGGTCCTGTCTCTTTAAAATGTGGCCAATAGGAAAAAACTTAATTAGACATGCATCTTCACAAAAAATGGCCCGGTGCGGCCCGTCCTACTAAAAAACAAATGGATCCATATTTAGGACTCACAGCTAGGTGTGGCAGCAATTTTCTCAAAACCTCCAGTTGTGTCATGACCAAGGAATTCCATATCGGATATCGATAAAATATCGGTCGACCTAAGAGACAAAGTATTGGAGATATATCAGAGATTTTTGTAAAAAAATATCGGTGGTCGAAAACTAATTTTTACAATATATTTTTCACAATTTAACTTCTAAAATGAGTTATACTAATTTAGACAAAGCATAGATTTCAAAATATGCATATTAGGATGGAAAACAAACAGGAAAGTTGCTTTTTTTTCCCTTTTTTTAAAAAAATTTCCCATATTTTTTTGGAAATATTTTTTTTAAAAATAACAATATATAGGTCCAAAGCCGATATATCGGCGATATTGTAAAAAAATTTAAAAACCGATATTATGCCATATCAATTTATCGGGTGGGGCCCGATATCGATATATCGGCGATATATTACCGATACGGAATTCCTTGGTCACGACCTCCCCACAGATTTGATCACGGTTGTCACTAGGGGTGTAAACGAGCCGAGCTTGGGCATGGCTCAACTTGAGCTCGAAATTTAAAATTTGAGCTCGAGCTCGGCTCGGCTTGTTTATAGCTCGTAGCCTCCCAGTTCGAGCTCAACTCGTTAAGAATTTTGGAGCTCGGTTCGAGCTCGAGTGAAAGCTCGGCTCATGCTCTAGCTCGGCTAGTTAAAAATTTTTATGGAATGAAATTAAAATAAAAAATAGTATATTTACATATATCTATATTTATATAATAATGAGCTGATCCCGATAGGCTCGCAAGCCAGCTCGTGAGCTTGTTCAAGCCGAATTTGAACAAGGTGAGCCGAGCCCAAAATTGGGCCAAGCCGATCAGAACCGGATCAGCTCGCGAGCCGACTCGGCCCGTTTACACCCTTAGTTGTCATTGCAAAGCCGTAGTCAAGGTGCACATGGTCTTCAATTATCCAAAAAGAAAAAAAAGGCTCATGGGTCTTACCATCTAGCCGTTGTTAATCCGCATCTTCACGGTGCAAAACAAGCATCTTCATCTAGTGAAAGAAAAATATGTGAAATCAAATTCACAACTATAATCGCTTAAGTAATTTCTTTGCATCGCCATTCGTCAGAGCTCAGCTCCTATAGGATAACAACATTCCTTCTTTCAACACCTTTAACTATACTAATATAGTAATCAAGATGACGTATGGCTGGAGTCAGCATCTTCTCACATAAGAATGAACCCACATCCCCTGTGCAAGAGCTCCTAGATGGCACGTGAAGTTAGAACTCTATCCAGTGCAGAGTCCATGTTTCATCCACTCGGAAGGACTGAGCGCTTCTCTAACATCTCTAGCTTGTGAATAGCCAGCGATCAAAACACTCCATGAGACTACATTTCTCTTCTGCATGTCCTCAAACAACTCTCTGTTGAAAAAAATGATGACTTGAATTAAAGAGTTGCATCCTTTCATCGATCACATGTGTCAGTTAGGGCAGTTATGTTCAAAAGTTGCATCCTTTTATACCAGAAATAACCAATTTGAGATCCTTTAAAAATAGATCGAAACAGAAAAAAATACTCTCCCAAAAATCTCTCTCAAACAAAATCTCTCGAATCATTGAGCAATAGCATCTCCTCTGACTGAGTTCGTATTGGTCTCATTTGAAGTTCACCTTTAGACTAACGAAGTGGTTCGTTGTACCTTGGGAGCAAATCGTCAATAAAAGCCTGTGCACAGAGGGCAACGTATATGTTTCAAGGACAATGTTTAACGCGCCTCGAATCCAATCACTTCTCTAGTTCTTTGTGGTATTTCATGGAGTTTTCGTCAATGGGTTGGTGGTATTCTTGCCCTAATATTTTTCTAACAATCTTGAAACAAAAATTCTTGTTGATTGAGTACTGAATTTATGGGTGTTGACAAATCTCTAAAACTTGAAAAATTTGATGAAAAGAATTTGATGAGATGGCAAACAAAGATGAAATTTTAGTTAACACAATTGAATGTGTTTTATGTCATTACTAATGCTATTGGTGAGAAACCTGTTTCATCTGAGTCTGATAAGACTGCAAGTTCTCTTGAAATTACTGAAAGTGCTAAATCTTATGAAGATGACAAGTTTAAACAAGATGATGAATTATGTCATGAACAGATTTGAAGTGTTTTAAGCAATAAATTATATGACTTGCATGTGAATACTAAATCTACTAAGGAATTATGGGATACCCTTGAAAAGAAATTTGGGAAGGAGCATGAAGGGGAAGAAAATATGTTGCAGGCGAATATTTTGACTACAAGATGGTTAATGACAAGTTTGTTAGAGACTAGGTAGTTGAAATTCAGAATTTCGTCGCTAAGATGTAACACCTGACAAATCAGTATGTTTACAAAAATTGATATTTTAGGAAGTTGATCTAAAATACGAAGTTTTGATGCTTAGTTAGATTGTTTTATTGTGTTTTACAATCTTGTATCAAAGTATGTGAAGAGAGCTTTCCAATGCCACTGATTGTTCACAATTTGAAGTTCGGAGCATAAAGATATGAGTGTTTAAAAATTTGAGCGTGATCAATCGCCAAGGATATGCGATCGATCGGGCGAGTTTCATAACCAAAAGCAAGGCAGCCACGATCGATTACCATTGGCCTCAATCGATCGTTTTTATTGGAAGTTGTGAATTTTGTATCGCGATCGATTGCCACTGAGAATGACGAGCAGTCTTAGATAACTAACCATTTATAATAAGGACTTTTAATTCAAGACAATAATTGTAACTACATGAACCAATGAGATTAAGGAATAACATAACAAATTCAGAACTTTTGGAATCAATATGATTAGTAAAGCATCAAGCTTGGATATTATTCACATCTATAGACTAGCATGAAAGTATTAGAATCACATCACAAAATGAATAACATATGGAATCATGTATCATCAAGTTCTAATTGATCAAAGCAATCTATGTAATCATGAGGCTGATTGAGAGTACTCATATATCATGAGGAAAAAAAATTAAAAGGGAAAAACTATCCTACCCTTAGTTTACGAGTATCTTGCCCTTTAATGCATCGTTCACCTCTTTCACTTCGCAACGACGCCTCCGCTCCAATCTTTGGAAGAAGACTCAAGTCAAAAAGAGGCATCAAGTAGGGGTGAACATGGGTAAGGGAAGAGAAAAAAAACACTAGCCTTCTCAAACTAAGGTTTTGGCATGAATAGCACAAACCGTCCCCTCTCATGTGTTTATATAGAATTTTTAAGATTTCTCCTCTAATGCAAATCTTTCTTTATCATGATCTCATACTCTAAGAGGAAATCTCCAAAATCTTCATATGGACATCCACTCCACGTTTGGTTAAGATTTAGTATCCGTTTCCCATCAAATTCGTAACAAAACACAATTGCCATATTTGCTTCTTGCCAGTGCAACGCGATCGATCACTGCTTCCTTTCACGCTATCACAGTACTTACGATCGATCATTCCTGGTGGTGATTGATCACTGCATGCATTATGCCAAATTATAGTACTTAAGATCAATCATTCTCCTGGCGATCGATCGCGGCATGAAATTCTCAAAAATACAGTATTATATATGATAAGAAATATGATAAAAGTGTATAATTAAGTAACTATAGAACATTTTAAGATCTGTAAGAACCTAGGAGGGGAGTAATTAAGTTTGATAGTACTTTATTAACACTAATAAGGTGTGGGTATATGAAATACTTAAGTATGATTAAGAATTATCATCTCAGTCAGAACTGTTTCTGTGCTGACAGTCACTACTAATTAAATCATCACTAATTATAGAAAAATCAGAAAAATAAACTGTCAGTGGGGTTAGAAACTAGACTCATAAGGTAATATCAATAAATAAGAGTCTCCAAGCTCCAGCACTTATCAACGAATTACCACCCTCATGGCAAGATTTCTAAATTACCCTGAAGCACAAACGGGACGCTATATCCGTTGATGATCTAATGGTGGCTATCTAGATTGAAGAGAAGCATAGGGGCAAGATGGAACTCATTCAAGGCTCTTCTTTTGGGGTTAATGATAGTGCTCAAGCCAATGTGGTTGAAGGGAAACCTAAGTTCTATAGCAATAAGAAGAACAAGAAAAATAGGGATCATTCTATCAAACCTAGTTCATAAATCCAAAAGGAAAAAAAGTCAAAGGTTTGTTGGGTGTGTGGAAAGCTTGGACATTTTGCGAACAAGTGTAGGGAGACGAAGGGTTAGAACCATAGCCATGGTAGGGCTTCATCTTCTGCTCAGGTTAACATGGTTCTTTCAGATGACGGGAAGTAAAGGGATGGAAAATAACAATTGGTAACTCCTCTCAGGCTAAAGTTTATAGAGTTGGGACTGTGGACATCCGTTTTACATCGGGGAACATGTTAACTCTCTAGAATGTTCTACATGTGCCTAATGTGAGGAAAAACCTTGTTAGTGGAGTACTTCTTAGTCGAGAGGGTTTTAAACTAGTGTTTGAATCAAATAAAGTTGTAATAACTAAACATGGTGTGTTAATTGGTAAAGGTTATGTGTGATGGTTTGTTTAAACTCAATGTAATTTCTTGTAATAACTCTTTATTTAGTGTTATGGATTCTATGATTTGCTATATTGATTCTTTTGGATATGTGGCATATGAGGCTAGGATATGTGAGTTCACAAACGGTTAAGAGAATGATGAATCTTGACTTGATTCCAAAGTTAAGTAGTGAAACTTTTAATAAATATAAAATATATGTTCAAGATAAACAACCTAGGAAACCATATAGATCTGTTGATCAGACATAATGTTTGCTTGATTTTATGCATTCAAATATTTTTGAATTAAATGGATTAATTACTAGAGGTGGCATGAAATATTTCATCACATTCAAAGATGATTATTTTAGATTTTGTCATGTGTATTTAATAAAATCTAAAGATGAGGCTTTTGAGAAGTTTAAGATTAATAAGATGGAGGTTTAGAATCAAACTGAGAGGCGGATTAAAAAACTTAGGTCTAATCGAGGTGAGGAATATTGTTCTATTGATTTCTGCAAATTTTGTGAAGATCAATGAATCATACATGAAACCACAACCCATTACTCTCCTCAATCTCATGGTATGGCAGAAAAAAAGAATAGAATTTTTATCGATATGATAAACTCTATGTTTTCCTCTTTGGGTTTACCAAAGAATTTATGGGGAGAAGCGATTCTTTCTGCGTGTATAATCTTAAACCGTGTGCCTTATAAAAGACAAAATACAACCCTTTATGAACTAATGAAAGGAAGAAAGCTGAGCTTAAAATTTATCAAGGGTTGGGGATGTTTTGTAAAAGTGAAGATCCCAAATGTGAAGATGGATAAAATAGGTTCGAAAATTTATGATGCAGTTTTTATTGGTTATGCACAAAATAACAGAGCATATCAGTTTTTAATCGTCAAGTTTATGGATCTAATACTATTAAGAAGTCTGATGATGCGACATTCTTTGAGAATATGTTAAAGTAAAGTTGTTGTGTATAAACAAGATAGTTCCTCATCTTTCATTCCCAGAATTGAAGAACCAGGTACTAATGTGGAGGTTAAGAGATCTAAGAGAACTAGAATAGAGAGGATTTTTGGAAATGGGTTTTATACTTTTATGGTGGGGAATGAGGATCCTTTAACTTTTAGTGAGACTATGTCATCTAGTGATGCTTCTTTATTGAATGAGGCGGTACAAAGTGAGATGGATTCCATACTTACACATGGAATCCAGGAGAAGATATGCTAAGTAGCTATCTGAACGCCGTCACTACCAACTCCAAATTCCCAAGTGTACATGAAGTCAATCCTCCACAGCAGCACCTATATCACATAAGGATGGTGAGTATAAAAATACTCAGTGGGATACCATAACACAATCATCAACATTATAATAAACCAGGATTTGCATTAACATATTATGCATCCTATTACAGGTTTCCACTTGAGTCTTTTATTAATCTTTCAAGCAAAGTTTTTATTGCTTCCCAAGTTCAAGTTCAATAATTAAGTCTTTGTCCCATATAAACAGACTCACTGAATATCATTCCTACATGACAGACAGTACGAAAACACCGTGACTATCACTCTAGTTAATACCGGTAATCACGGCACGCCCTGAATCCCTCAAGGCTGACTACCTCGCCCATTCCGTACTTTAGAAGGTATGACCATTGGAAGGGTTTGGCTCCACATCAGCTCCTGGGCTCGATGTGGGTTGGGAGAATGCAGCCTTCTAGGATGCTAGCGCCTCCAATGTGCACAGTAATCCACCTGGCAACCACGGCTCAGGATGAGTGCAAAGCTTCCATCAAGGGAAGATGCAAAACTCTCTCTAAAATCCATAGAGAAGAGGTAACAGCTTAAGCCTGACTAATAGAATATGTAATGCTCTCTAAAATTCATAGAAAGATGCGACATGGGCCAAAATAACATATAGTTTCTCTCTCTAAAATCCATAGAAAGATATAACAGCTTAAGCCTGGCCAATAGAAGTTGGTCCTCATCAGGTACCATGACACAGAGCTTCCACCAATGGGAAGATGTGAAAGCTCTCTAAAATCCATAGAGAAGATACAGACTGCAGAGCTTCCACCAGTCGGAAGATGCAACACCCAATCAATATCATGTGATCCTTAATAGGTATCATGGTATTACTAGTATAAACCCCTCTTAGAGTTATAGCATACAATTCACAATTGCTGGCTCAATAGCTCAGCAGATAGTCTCACCTTTAACTTAATAGTCATTCGGTCGCATGATCGGAAGTCACTCACACTCACACACTGACTCCCAATCCCAAGGGCATTTTAGTCTTTATCTTGATTAGGTTCTTCCCAACCCTCAATCTTAGCCATCAAGTCATCATTTTATTATCTTTCATAAAATGATTAAGTCTCTAAAGTAAATAGGTTTATTAGTCGGGTTTTTCCTATCCTTTAAGATCCTTTGCTATCAGTCAGCATAACATCAGTGACAAATGCCCTTAGATATAAAAGCACAAACACATACCAATAACACACTAGTTAGGGCGTGAAATTATTTATTAAACAGCCCAAAATCAATAACATGAGCCTATGTACCAAACTGGCTCTGTATATACCATACTGCACAGAAATACACAGACAATCAAGTTCGATCGTCAGTTGTAAACAGTTTTAATTGTCGGTTGAAGTCCACCGGCACTTCAAAATCCAAACCGGCTTATGAACCAGGTTTTATTATTGAACCGGATTTGGTCTAAGGGTGAACCGGGTTCAGTCTGGATTTTAAAAGAAAATATTATCTAGATGGATTCATTAAAAAGTACAAAACTAGATTAGTAGCTAAAGGTTATAGTCAAAATGAAGGTCAAAATTTCTTTGATACATATTCTCATGTAACCATGATAACTATGATTCAAATGCTTATTGCATTGGCAGTTCATTATAACCTCGAGATTCATCAAATGGATGTCAAAACATCATTTTTAAATGGTGAATTAGAGGAGGAAATATATATGGAGCAGCCTGAAGGTTTTGTAGTTCCTGGGCAAGAAATGAAAGTATGTAAGTTAGTAAGATCTCTCTATGGGTTAAAACAGGTTCCTAAACCATGACATCAAAAGTTTCATAATGATCTTCTTTTGAATGATTTTGTAATGTGTACTTCAAATAAATGTCTTTATTGGAAGCTTGTTGGTAACTCTTATGTTATATTGTGTTTGTATGTTGATGATATTCTTATATTTGGTAATAATGTTATGAAATTAATAAGGTTAAGGGTTTCTTTAACGAGAATTTTAATATTAAAGACTTTGGTCTTGCCAATGTCATATTGGGCTTGAAGATTGATTGAACTTCCAAAGGAATAGTTGTGAGTCAATCTGTAACAGCCGAAAAATCGGTATGTTTACTAAAATTGCTATTTTAGAAAATTGGTCTAAAATAGGAAAATTTAGCTGTCTATTTTGATTTTTGGTTATGTCATGTAATATGGTATTTTGATTGATTATTATAATGCATGATGAATTGGTTAAGCGATCGACCAAATTAGACAGGATACCAGGGCGCGAGAACTAGCCCTGGCGCTGGGCTCAACCTGGCACTGAGGGTGGCCTGGCGCCAAGGGCTGAGAACACCTGGCGCCATGAGTGGGGCCTGGCACCAGGGTACGAGTTTAGAGTGTTTAAACTCTTATGAGCAATGCGAGTAGTAAGATGGAATATAGTAATGTGAGAAGTTACGATTTGCAAGTTAATTACACCTCGATCAACAGACGGAGGAACCACGTGCCAGACTCATTGGGAGCTAGGGCCACCTGGACGTCAGGAACACCTGGGCTCTAGAGAGGGAGACATGGCTCATGTGGGGTCACAAGTGTGCGATTCGAGTTGGCAAAGATGTATGGTTCATGAACTACGCAAGTTCGAGTACCGGGTTATGTACGCGGGACATCTGAGACTTGCAACTATGGGACACATGCCAAGACGCAGGATATCTAGACGTCATGACCATGCCGGCACAGGTCTAGGACGTCATGCTCACATGGGTGAGGTGGCACAGAGTAGTTACCTAGATGGTTATAAGAAATCTGGTTAAAAAGATTTGTTTGGATTTATCCGGGGTAATTAAGGAGTAACCGGTAGTAAATCAAGAAACTAACCTAATCGGTTGGTGAGAATAATATGATATAATCTTGGAAGAGGAAAGAATATTCAAGAGATCAACATCAGCCAATCAAATAAGGAATTCAAATTGGTATGGGACGTCCAAGAGAGGTAAGAAAAGGATTATGCAGTTTTCTAATTGCGTGATTGATACAATTAAGAGATTTGGTCTGGATATGATACGAAATCCAAATTGATTAGAGACTCTATTGGGATGGTACGTCCTTGGCTAATTGGGAGTGTGTTTTGGATTAACGGCTGAGATTAGAAGGTAGGTGGATTATGGGGGGAAAGTAGTCTAAAGAAGGAGATTTCCTAGTTGGAATAGGATCTTGTTTAAAAGCACTCATGAGGGGCGCGTCCCTCCTTGTTGGCCGACCCAAACCCTAGTGTGCTTCATTTTGATTTTTCTTCTCCTTTCCCTACACCAAACCAACAAGCTTTTGGTCCTCTATCTCGATCCAAACCTCGTCCAATTCAAGGAATGAAGGCGGCATTGTGAAGAGGAGGCGTAGATGTACGCGAGGAACCAAGTAATGCCCATGTGCAAGTGTGGTAGGATGATTTTTCCCAAACTTTTGAATATGAATTTCATACTTTGTTCGAGTAATTCTTATGATGATATATCGATTGATAATTGTGGATTTTCATGAGATTTGATGGCTAAGTACCAATTTCTTGAATTGTCAAATTATGATGTGATATTTGCTCAATCGTGTGAATATTGATGTTCTATTCCTTGTTCGTTACACGTGCTCTCTCTTAGATGGAAAAGTTCAATTGTTTTGATACATCTAGATGAGTCTTGTGGTTTTATGATTCTGACGTTGTTGTCCAATTTGTATTGTCCTAGTTCGTCATGGGGTTATGGTGATCTAATCCATATAAGCCCTAATAGTAGATCCATTGTCATGAATCCTTCTATAGTGAACGTCAGGCCCATGACGTCAGCACGCACACGTAACACGCACGGATATCTGATGGGCTATATTTATTAGGATTAGATTGTTTTCCTTTTTAATAAAAGTCATATATTTTCTAATCGGGCCCATTTGGGTATCTAAATATGTAACAGGCTGTAATAGCGTAGTTAGTGGGTAATTAGGGCCCATCTGGCCTGCCTATCCCTTTTCCTTTAAAAGGAGGTCTTTCTCCTCTTTTAGGGTTTATGCAATAAAGAAACTACTTTTTCTTTATCTTTTCTTTTGTCTTCCTCCCTTTCTCCGGCCATGCATGTTCATGTCCTATGTCGGGACACAACATTGGTATAGGAGCCGTTCTGATCGGCAACCATGGCAGCCAGCCCAAAGGCCACCCATGCGACGGAGATGGCAGAGATCCGATCTATGTTGGCTCAGTTGTTGCAACTCAAGCTTGCGCAGGCCCAGGCCACAGCCGCTCTCAGACAGCGGCCATTCTGACTACACAGTCGGTTTCCGTTGCTCCTCCCGGCGCTGCCCCCTGGTACTCCACTTCGCCAAACCTCGGGCCTTCGCACTATCCTCAGATCGCTACTCTCGTTTGCGGGGGAAAATGGGTAAGTTCTCCATGTTCAGATCCTTTCCCTTCGGTTCACTCCCAACCACCGCCAGTGACTCCATTACAGATGCCGCTGCCACCTGTGTCCCTTCCCCAGTCGCCGTTGTGAGGTCACGTGGTCCCAGCGGCATTCTTCCAGGTGGATTGGGTTCCAATGATGAGGACGACGATGCAGCAAACTGCCTCCACCGTCGCCACCGTTCAATCGCGAGTCATCAGCCGGCCGACCGTTAGCCGCAATTCCATTCCAGTCACCGGCGGTGTTAAGAAGCCCTGCCGATCCAACTGTCCAAGGTTCAGGCGCCGACATGCAAGTATCTCCTCCTCACTGGCCACGATGTTGCAGAACCACCTGACGGCGTCGCCACCGCCATCCATACACCCCTTCTTGGGTGGGCTCGACCTCACCACCAAGACCAACTCTATCACCGCACCAGGCGACACCTCCAACAAGCAGCCTCGTCGCCCACAACGACCTAGCGACTCCGCCCAAAGATTGGATTGTTCCTAATGCTACGGTCGCCACGACGCCACCCATCTTTGTGCCGCCTCCTTCGCCTATAGAACTAATGCCGCCGTCTCCACCTACAAAAGGATTGGGTCTCTTGGAACATCATGGTCAACAGGTATGTTTGCGCTGCTCATGCTTTGTTTGATAAAATGCCAGAGAGAGACGTTGTCTGGAACAACATGCTTTTGGCGTATGCACAGTCTGGGCATGTGAATGAGGCAAGGAAAATTTTGGATGCTATGCCACATATGAATTCCATCTCGTGGAATGGGGTACTTTCGGCTTATATAATGAAGGGCTAGTTTGAAGCTTCCTGTGAATTTTTTGAGTCTAATTTGGACTAGGAAAAGATTAGCGGGAATACCCTTGTTCCGGTTGCCTCCGAGCTTCTGCCAACGTACTTTAGTGCGCCTGAGTGGCAGAAACATCACGCAGTTTTGCTAACTTTTGCATAGATAGCTGACGGTTGCTCAAAGGTTATGATACAAAAATTGAAGCCAGTGGTGAGGATGGTGTTGAATTCGTTCCAGCATCCCCATCATCGTGTGCGTTGGGCTGACATTAATGCAATTGGTCAGTTGTCCACAGAATTGGGACCGGACCTGCAAGTAAAATATCATCAAACGATGCTACCTGCACTGGCATCTACTATGGATGATTTCCAGCATCCCAGGGTACAGATCCATGCTGCTTCTGCAGTTCTCTACTTTAGTGAAAAATGTACTCCAGATATCTTAGCACCTTATTGGGATGGAGTAGTAGGCAAGTTGCTTGTATTGCTTCAAAAGGGAATGGAAATGGATCAAGAAGGGGCATTGATGGCTCTGCCATCTATTGCAGATTCTTCTCAGGAGCACTTCCAACAGTATTATGATGTTATCATGCCTTATTTGAACACTATATTGATGACTACCACAGACGAGTCTAAGCGAAGGTTCCATGCCAAGTCCATGGAATGTATTAGTTTGGTCGGTATGGCTATGGGTAAGGAGAAGTTCTCGAAGGATGCTAAACAGGTTAGGGTAGTATTGATGTCCTTGCAATGCTCTAACCTTGAAGCCGATGATTCTACAACCAGCTACATGTTTCAAGCAGGGGCTAGCATTTGTAACTGCCTTGGGCAGGTTTTCCTTCCTTATCTGAGCATTGTCATGCATCCATGGTTTTCAGTTTGCTCAGCTTCAGTCTGATGTGGCTGTTCCATTAACCGTGATGATATGTCTAACGGGGTGGTCATCTGAGCGGTTACTCCTGCTATCTGGACTTTCCTTAAATCCAAGTCTAGAAGCATTAATCTTTTCAGATCGTGCGAAGAGTAGTGTCCTTTATGGATTCAAAGGAGGAGACCCTGCAGGGCTTCTAAAATGCAAAAATGTGGAGCTGACTGAAAAATTCGTCTACCCTTACAGAAATAAGGGTGGTTTTGACATGATTCGCAGTGGACGGGCCAAAATTGAAACTCCTGAACAGTTTCAGAATGCTGAAGAGACAGCTGTGAACTGGGATTTGGATGGACTTGTTGATATCGGCAGAGATGCCGCAAATACAAATGCTTGTCTTGTTGCTGAAAATTTCAGAATGCAAAATTTGAAGTATCATGCAATTGGATGTCCAAAGCCAATTGATGGTGATCTGAAGTGCAAGGAAGTCCCAACAAGTTTTGGATTTGATACAACCTGCAGGCTATATGCAGAAATGTTAGGGAATGTTATGACTGATGCTCGGTCCACAGGGAAATATTATCACTTTGTTAGACTTATGAGCCGTGTAGCTTCTCCCATAACAGTGGACTATGCTTTACAGATACATCCAAACATCACAATGATCAGAGAGGAAGTAGCTGCCAAGAAGTAGACCCTGAAAAGTGTGACCGAATATATTACTGATGTAGTATGCAAGCGTACTGAACTTGGTTATAATTATGGCATCATACTCATTCCAGAAGGTCTACTTGATTTTATTCCTGGGGTGCCACTGTCACCAGCTTCTGATGATAAACACTTGCAAGGATCATTTTTAAAGAGCGGCTTGCTTGAATTCGATTCTTCTTCTTTAAGGGGTTGGACGTCGTCAAGGTATAAGAAGCTCTGTGAATTAGTTATTTTTCAGGCTCTTTCTAAAATTTCATCTTCCTTTACAAAACTCTTTCAATCTTTCCACGAAGATGATGAACCCATTTCTCGGGTCATATTATTCGATGATATTGGTGAGTCCTTACTTTCTTTGTGCTCAGAGGAGGCTAAATATTCCTTGGTATCTCAATTTCGTGATTTTTTTTGGGGGAATATTTCCAAGAGGATATCCACTAATAGTGAACGTTGGATGGAATACATACTTGGCTTAGATATCCTTCCAGACCACTTGCTAGAAGATTTGAGAAAAGTGCATGATATAGTTACCCAAATGGGAACTGTCTCCGATCAGGATAAGTTGGAATGTCTTCTAAAGAGTTCCGTCATCTCAGTCAAGCAGACTAGTATTTTGAGATTTCTGCAGATTGCGATCTTGATTTGCCGAAATGTGTTTCCATGGGATTATATTTTGCTAGCAGCTCTTCTCTCTGTAAAAGAATTATCTGCATGGCAGGCTAAACCGTTTGCTATAGTCAACCCTTCTCGCACTTTGGCCAATGGTCTCTTGACAACTAACTGTCACGACTTGTTACTTTGTGAGGTATATTCAAGAAGTGAAGCTGCTTTGGAATTCTTGATGTTGCGAGGACGGATTTGCGAGTAAATACACCATTGTTGTATTTGTGGTATTCAGAGATAGAAGTGGCTCTCTATCACGAAGTATGCGACACTTCGACGCATTTAGTGCGGAATTTCATTATGAAGCACTTCGTTCCTTGGCCGCCTTGAGGACAAGGCGGGAGCGGAAGCATGGTGGATTGTTGTGAACGTCAGGCCCATGACATTAGCATGCACACGTCACACGCACGGATATTTGATGGGCCATATTTATTAGGATTAGATTGTTTTCCTTTTTAATAAAAGTCATATATTTTCTAATCTGACCTGTTTGGGTATCTAAATATGTAACAGGCTGTAATAGCGTAGTTAGTGGGTAATTAGGGCCCATGTAGCCCGCCCATCCCTTTTCCTTTAAAGGAGGTCTTCCTCCACTTTTAGGGTTTATGCAATAAAGAAATTATTTTCCGTTATCTTTTCTTTTGTCTTCCTCCCTTTCTCCGGCCATGATACCTGGCCATGTTCGTGTCCCATGCAGGCACACAACACCTTCTTCTTCTTTGCTCCAAAAGACTCCTTCTCTTGCTCCTCTCTAGCCTCCAAAGTATGTTCTCTAGTAGCCAAAACGTTCTCTTTTAAGGCCTATTTATATGTTTGAAGAGAAACCACGAAGTCCCCTTCTAAATTTGAGTCGAAATAGGTCTTATTTTAGTTTTGCCGGATACGGCGATCGATCGTACATATTGCCGATCGATCACAATTTCTTCGTTATTTTTTGCCGATCGATCGTTCTGCCGATCGATGCCATATGACCCTGATCAATCGCTGTTACTGCCTTGTGTAAATAAAAAACTCCAGTAGATACGATCGATCATTTTAAGTGCCGATCGATCATTTCCTTCAATAACACTGTTTTGCAGCTTAGGTGATCGATCGCGTTGAATAGCCGATCGATCGTAGTTACTGTTCACAATCTTCAAATAGCTATAACTTTCTGCTCCAAACTTCGAATTGTGCACGGTCGGTGGCATTGGAAATCTGACTTCTTGAATTTTAACATGAATCTTGTACCAATGAGAGATTTGTACATGAAGATATGATGATTTAGCCATTGAAGACATATTTCACCTTTTTTTGCATCTTGCTCTCATTTGCTACAAAAATAAAAACTATATTAAAGTAGTAATAATTCTAATTAAATACTAGCATAAACATAAGTTTAGGAGATAATAAAATACATATTTCATGTGTAGATCACACCCCCAAACCTATATTTTGCTAGTCCCTAGCAAAACAAAATCAAACAATCAACTAAAGGAACTAATGCATAAAAGTAAACACCACTTTCGTAGGGAACACGATTGCATTGAGCTTATGCAACAAGCCGTTAAACCTCTAGGTGTCCCTAGTAGGACAAGTTGTATCTCGTGAGGGTTTGCAGCCATGCTACCCACAAACATGTATTTATTAACCTAATTAATCTAAGTAAAAAAATAAAACAAAACAAAATAAAACACTGCAAAACAAACAACCTATTATCCCAACAAATGCAAACTACAATGCTTAAGAAAATCAACCACACGTACTTAGTTTATAATCAACAGGAATATAGAAGCCCTCAAGTAAGTGGTTTTATTTCACAGTTTCATCTTAGAAATTTCTGATCAATATGATATAACATGATAATATAAATAGTAAAAGTGTAGAACATTGTAGCAATACATTCTAAATTTCTGTTTTATACAGATCCAGTGTTACCCATTAACTAAAGAACATTAAAATCTATATAGTCATTATAATCTTTAGGTTCATGAGAGCACAAATTTGTGCGACTCATTCGGGTCCAACATTCTAGATTTGAGAGGATAATACACCATAGACTTTTTTTCAATAAGACTGTGTAAGGCCCGACTTCAAGATGCTTAGGTTTAGCAATGACTCAGGCCAATGACTCCTAACCAATTTGGCTTAGGGCATTAGGTTTTAAGTAGACTGCCTCGGGCCTGAGCATCAGCCTAAGTTAATCCTATAAAGTCTAGCAGCCCCTTTTTTCATTTTGTTTTCATTTTTTCACATTTTTATTTTCAGCATTCATATTTTCAAGCATCTTTATTCTATCCAGGCTGTATTATACTCTCAACCTATTTCCGGTTCCAATCCCTTGCCATAGCCAAGTAAATGGTCTATCATGATCTTTTAAGCTCAATAGATAACTACACATCATCCAATGACTCTAACTAAAGACATCCCACTGTAGTATTTAACAAATCTCTAGATGGTATTACTTCATGTACTAGTGTGTGTGAGTGAGTTTTCTTAGTTTCAAGCATCTATTCCAAGAGGACTGTAACAGAAAGATATGCTCAATTAAGTGTATCTATCCTCCAGTATACTTACTCACACTTCCAATGTCAATTAATCACTTAAGAATTATAACATGCATTATTACAGGATAACTATCTAAACCAATGAAAAACAACTAACAAACAACCTAAAAAACTAATCATATTTTTATGATTTTTTCATTTTCCCTCCCCCAAACCTATTATGAACATTGTCCTTAATGTGAATAAAAATAGAAAAATAACAATGATCATATAACAAAGAAAAAAAAATAAAAGGAGAGAATACACCTGAATATGTGGGTTGCCTCCCACCAAGTGCTAAGTTTAACGTCTTCAGCCAGACTAAGCCATGATCATTCTGGAAGGTCTGGATTATCCACGTAGACAGCCACTGCATCCATGTCTGCAATAGTCTCTATATAAGGTTTCAATTGGTAGCCATTCACTTTGAATGTACTCCCATTTTTTTGGATTATGAATCTCCGCAGCGCCATAGGATAGACATGTTTCACAATAAAAGGTCCATACCACCGAGAACGAAGTTTCCCAGGGAATAGATGTAGCCGAGAATGGTAGAGTAACACTTTCTGCACTGGCTGAAAAGATTTCATGGAAATCATCTTGTCATGTACAACCTTGGTCCTCATTTTGTAGAGTTTGGCATTCTCATATGCCTTAAAATGCACCTCCTCTAACTCACTCAATTGGAGTCTTCGCTGCTCACCGACTTTATCCATATTGAAGTTGTACGCCTTAATAGCCCAATAAGCCCGGTGTTCCAACTCAACAGGGAAATGGCAAGCTTTGCCATATACCAATCTATAAGGAGACATGCCAATGCTGTCGGTAAGCCCATAATGCATCATGCAAGTGCAAAGACCAATCCTTTCTATCAGGGCGAATTGTCTTCTCAAGAATCTGCTTGATTTGGCGTAGGAGACTTTCACTTGGCCGCTCATCTGAGGATGATATGGTGTGGCAACCTTGTGGGTGACAGAGTATTTCTTGAGAAGAGCCTCAAAAGACCTGTTACAAAAATACGAACACTAATGATAGCACAAGGAGATCCAAACCTGCTAAAAATGTTAGATTTCAGAAATTTCAGCACAACTTTATGATCATTGGTCCTAGTGGAAATAGCTTCAATCCACTTAGACACATAATCAACAGCAACAAGAATATATGTATGACCAAAAGATGGTGGAAAAGGTCCCATGAAATCGATACCCCATACATCAAATATTTAACCAATCAAGATAGGTTGTAGGGGCATCATGTCTCTTTTAGAGAGGGCTCCTAGTTTTTGACACCTATCACATGATTGACAATAAGCATGGGTGTCTTTAAATAGGGTTGGCCAATAAAAACCACTTTGAAGAACTTTGGCTGCAGTTTTCTTTCCACCGAAGTGTCCACCACAGGCTTGAGAGTGACAAAAAGATAAAATGCTATGAAACTCACTCTCTGGGACACATCATCTTATGACTTGATCAACACATATCTTAAACAGGTCAGGGTCATCCCAATAGTAATGTTTGACTCGAGAGAAAAGTAAGTCTTTATCATTTTCAGGCCAAAAGGTTGGGATTTGACCCACAACAAGATAATTCACAATATGTGCATACCAAGGTGGAGCAGTAGTGGAGGCAGCAAAGAGCTGCTCGTCAGGGAAGGAATCCCTCAAAGGTTCGTGGCTGAACAATGCAGGGGTAGGAATTCGGGATAAATGATCAGCCACGACATTTTCTGATCCCTTCTTATCTTTAATTTTGAAGTCAAATTCTTGCAGGAGTAAGATCCAACTAATCAGCCTTAGCTTGGCATCCTTCTTGGAAAGAAGGTACCGCAAGGCTGCATGATCAGAGAAGATGATGATCTTACTACCCAGGAGATATGACCTGAACTTATCTAAGGAAAATACAACAGCAAACAACTCTTTTTCTGTGGTAGTATAATTCAATTGAGTATCAGTGAGTGTCTTGCTAGCATAGTATATAACATGAGGAATTTTGTTGAGGCATTGGCCTAACACTGCCCCTACAGCAAAATTAGATGCATCACACATTATTTCGAAGGGTTGTGTACAGTCAGGGGGCTTAATGATGGGGGAGCTATGAGATGAGGGTTTCTAATGTGGCAAATGCTTCTTTGCATGACTCATCAAATTCAAATTGCACATCCTGACCGAGAAGGTGACATCGTGGGCGTGATATCTTGCTAAAATCTTTGATGAATCGACGATAAAACCCTGCATGGCCAAGGAAAGACCGTATTTGCTTAACTGATGTAGGTGGTGGTAAATTAGCAATCAGGTCAACCTTGGCCTTGTCAACCTCGATACCCCTTTTTGAGATAACATGTCCAAGCGCAATCCCCTGTTGAACCATGAAGTGGCTCTTTTCCCAACTTAACACTAAGTTTGTTTCCTCACAGTGTTTTAAAACTAAAGTAAGGTTGTGTAAGCAATCATCAAAGCAAGCGCCAAAGACAAAAAAATCATCCATAAAAACTTTCAAAAATTTGTCAATCATGTCATAAAAGATTGACATCATGCAGCGCTGAAATGTAGCAGGGGCATTGCGAAGACCAAAAGGCATCCTACGGTATGCAAATGTACCGAAGGGACATGTAAAAGTTGTCTTCTCCTGATACCCTAGAAAGACCGGCACCTGATTATATCCCGAGTACCCATCTAAAAAGCAATAAAACTCTTGGCCCGCTAGCTTCTCCAGGATTTGGTCAATGAATGGGAGAGGGAAATGGTCTTTACGGGTGTTAGAGTTCTGCTTCCTATAGTCAATGCACACCAGCCATCCTGTGATCTCTCGCACAGGCACTAGCTCACCATCAGAGTTTGTTTTCATGATTAAGCCTGACTTCTTGGGTACAACCTAGATGGGACTCACCCACTCACTGTCAGAGATAGGATATATGATTCCAGCGTCTAAGAGTTTTACTATCTCTTTCATCACCACCTCTCTCATGTGAGGGTTCAACCGTCTCTGCCCCTCCCTAGAAGGTTTGGCCTGGACCTCAAGGTTTATGCGATGCAAGCACAAAGAGAAGTATATACCCCGGAGGTCAGCTACTGTCCACCCTATAGCTCACCGGTGTGTGGTAAGGATCTCTAACAATTGGGCTTCCTGGTCACTAGATAGGCTCGAGGAGATAATCACAGGAAGGGTATCGTTGGGACCTAGAAAAGCATACTTCAGGGAGCTAGGAAGGGGTTTCAGCCAAGGTTTTCAAAACCGGACCGGCCATCAAACCGTATTGATGGCCGGTCCGGTCAGACCGGGGTCTGACCGTGGTCAAACCAGGGTCAAACAGGTGTGACCCGGTTTAGGTAAGAGGAGTGGTAAAGATATGATAAATATATAGTTTGTATGATATTAGCATCAAAATAAGCATAGCTCAAGTGGCTAAGTCTCCTCACGGTTGGGGGGGGGGGGGGGTATGGGGTTCGAATCCCCCCTCTTGCAACAATTTTTTCAAAAAAAATAATAATATAATCCGGTCCGGTCCGGTTTACCGTTCGGGAAAAAGTCGGCCGGTTTTATAAAAAACCGTCCGGTTCGTTGAACTGGGCTGAACCGGATGAACCGAACCGGTTTCCCGGCCGGTTCCGGTTAACCACGGTCGAACCGGCCGGTCCGGTTTGATTTTGAAAACCATGGTTTCAGCTCAAGTGTGGGGGGGATTGTATGGACAATTTTAGTGGTGGGGCGGTGGACACAGGAAGAGGGTCAGGGTGGGGTCTCCATGGGGTATGTCTAGGGTGTAAGGCAGCTAATAAATGGTGATGGACCTCCTAAAGGTCAGGTGTGCCCTCATATGTATTGATCCAGTCATAGAAAAGTGTGTGCTCTAGGGCATCCTTAAGCACAACAAATGGAAGGTACTCCTGGACTAGGTCATCTAGGTTGTCGACCATAAGGCACTCAGCTTCACTCGAGGGTTGTTGGGAAGCACTAAAGATATTTAACTTAACTTTCATGTTCCCAAATGAGACATTCATGAGCCCTGACCTACAGTTAATGGTGGCATCGGTTGTGGCTAGGAAAGGGCAGCCAAGGATAACAGGAATCTGGGATTTGGAGTTGGCAACAAGTTCCTTATCTAAGACGATAAAATCAATAGGGAAGTAGAACCGGTCAACTCCAACAAGAAGGTCTTTTATAACACCCTTAGGTCGACGAATGGATCGGTTTGCTAACTGAAGGGTGACTGCGGTGGGCTGCAACTCTTCTAGGCCAAGTTTTTCATAAACTGAGTGAGGGAGGAGGTTCACGCTGGCCCCTAAATCCAAGAGAGCTCAGCTAATGGTATGGTCACCTATGACAATGGATATAACAGGGATACCTGGGTCTTTAAATTTAGGTGACATTTCACTGGACAGCAAGGAACTCACTTGGTTAGTCAGAAAGACCTTGTGTGTGACATTGGATTTAGCTTTCCTCTTTTGAGTACACAAGTCTTTAAGGAACTTGGCATAGGCCGGTACTTGTTTGATGGCATCTAAGAGGGGAAGGTTTATCTTAACCTGTTTGAACACCTCTAACATCTCCTCCGTTCATTGATAGGATTTATTAAACAGGGAGGGTTGGTTGAGGCATTGGGGAAAATGAGCCCGAGGGATATAGGATTTTTAATTGGTGGGCTCAGATGGGATGTCTTTATGTTGTGGGAGACTAACAGGGACAAGTGTGGTAGGAGTGGGTTCTTTAGTTCCATCTGGGGAAGTTTCTTCACTCTCGATACTAATGGATGGGTTCCTAACCTGATTATCAACTTGCTTACTACTCCTCAAAGTAGTAATGGCCTACACCTGCTCATTTGGATAATGGGAACCTTCAACGGCGAACTGGCCTCTAGGGTTCTGCTGTGGTTGGCTGGGCAAGGTACCTACTTCCCTACGGTTCATAGATTGGGCCAACTGTCCTAATTGGGTTTCTATTTTGGCAATGGATTGTGTATGAGAATAGACTAACTGGGCCTGGGTTCTTAGCTCACCTGTCGGCTCTCTGTGTTTGGTGTCTATCTTAGCGTCTATCTTGGCTTCCATCGCATTGAAAGCTGAGAGGAGAGTAGATTGGGTGGCTAACATTTGGCTCATTTGATCTTCTAGGGATGGTTTCTTATTAGTTTGGCCAAATGGGGGAGCTATGGCTGGTTGGTAAGACTGAGTTGGGTATTGGAATTCTTGTCTTGGGGCCTGATTGAAAGTGGGCCCCTGGTTAGGTTGTTTCCAGGTAAAATTGGGATGATTTTGCCACCCCGGGTTATAGGTATTTGAGTAGGGTTATTGGATCTAGGGTAGGTTTGTGCAAGGTTGACATGCTCCTGTACAAGGTCTGGATATTGGGAGGCTGAGGGGTAGTCAACTATGGTGTGCATAGGGCCGGCACAAATAGCACAGGCATCTTGAGAGGATGGGGTATAAGATGAAGTCTGAGAGAAAAACCCGTCAAACCTCTCTGTCAAGGATGCCACTTGGTGTTCTAGGTTCGTGGTAGCTTTAACATCGTACATGCTTCCCCTTGAGGCAGTCCTACTAGGCATATAGCCTTCAGATCTATAGAGGGTGGCACTGTGTAAAAATTTTTCTCTCAGGTCCTCTAGTAGATCCCAAACATCATCCGGGGTTTTCTTCATGAATGTGCCGCCACAAGAGGCATCTATTAGGGTCTTGTGCTGATTGCACACACCCTCATGAAATCTTTGCACTAATTGCCACTTGGGCACATTATGATGTGGGCAGGACCGGAGTAGGGCTTTCATTCTTTCCAAACTTTCATGGAATTGTTCATTGGGTAGTTGGGTAAAGGTGATAATTTCATTTCAGATTTTATTGGTCCGCCCTACTGGAAAATATTTCTTTAGGAATTCAGCCTGAAGTTCCTCCCAAGTGGAAATGGAGTTGCGTGCAAGGGAGTATAGCCATTCCTTGGCCATGTCTTTCAAAGTGAATGGGAACAACCTAAGGCGCACCTGGTCATCAGACAGTGTGAGTTTGAAGGTTGTGTTAACCTCCAGGAAATTTTGGAGATGCCTATAGGGGTTCTCATTGAGTTGGCCGTGGTATGTGGGCAACATCTGGATGATGTTTAGCTTAATTTCAAAATTAACCATGGTTGCAGGCAGTAGGATACAGGAGGGGGAGGTGTAGGCAGTGGGACGGTAGTAGTCTTGCAGGGTATGGGCAGGGGGCATTAGTGGATTCTGATTTAGTCCATTCCCACCCCCAAGGTTCATGTTGTCTGCCATTAGATGAATTTAAGAGATCGGGTTGCTAGGAGTTCTACAGATTCTATAGAGGCGCTCAGGATCAGGGTCAAAGGCTAGGTCGGGGTTCAGGGAACGGCGACCATGCATGCACAATAAAAATCAAACAAAACCTGTGCAATCCTAATAGCGACAACTAGCAAGCATCAATCCTAGATAGCGACAACTAGCAACCTAATATCGATAACTAGCACATCATGCAGTCACACAAAGAAAATAGAAAACACCAAGCACCCAGTTTATACTAGAAGAGAAAGTTAAGAGAGTGCAAATAGTGGAGGGATGACCCTTCCAATGATGGCGAGAATCCACGACCTCTCTTAATCCTGTAAAAGAAGCAAAACAAAATTAAGCTCCTGAAATTAAAATAGATTAAAATTAACTATTTTAAAACTAAACTATTCTAACTATGCTAAGAATTCAGTAAACTATTTTGTCGTCCCCGGCAACGGCGCCAAAAACTTGATCATTTAAAATTAAACCATTGCCTGTGCACAAGGCAATTGTACTACAGCGAGTATAGAACGGGTTGTAGAACCTCAGGGACGGTTAAATTTTTACCAAACTCAAGAGAAGAAAAAATGTAGTTTAATTAATTTTAAAGAAAGCAATGAACATCAACTAAACTAAGCTGAGATTTAATCAATATGGAGAAGTATCAAGGCAATGAATCCACCACTAGACATGCAATTACTACTCTTAATTATTATTAAGCATACATTGACTTGATATGGTAATACGTGTTCTTGATCGGACACTTGAATTACTAATGAATTCACTAACATTCTGGATCGGATATGAAAGTTCATCCACTATTGTGTAATTAATCCTATCCTTGATCGGGCATAGAATCAATCACAACTCTATTATAATGTAATTAATCTTATCCTTGATCGAGCATAAAATCAATCACAATATCTAATTCCATTCATAATCAATCAAGTCTATGGTCAAGCATTCAAAAGAATACTCATGAAATCGCATTAAGCATGAATCATAATCAACTTTATAAAATTAAACTACAAGAGTAGCAATACACATCTAGGGCTTCATCTGGCCTTGAATGAAAGTTTAGTTACACATAGAAATAAAGAAAAGAGAAGCTTGTTTATGTAGATCCATCGTCATGAATCCTTCTTCTTCTTTGCTCCGAAAGACTCCTTCTCTTGCTCCTCTCTAGCCTCCAAAGTATGTTTTCTAGAAGCCAAAACATTCTTCTTTAAGGCCTATTTATATATTTGAAGAGAAACCACAGAGTCCCCTTCTAAATCCGAGTCGAAATAGGTCTTATTTCAGTTTTGCCGATCGATCGTTCTGCCGATCGATCACAATTCCTTCATTATTTTCTGCCGATCAATCCCGTAGGACTCCGATCGATCACTATTACTGTCTTGCGTAAATCAAAAACTCCAGTAGATACGATCGATCATTTTAAGTGCCGATCGATCATTTCCTTCAATAACACTGTTTTGTGGCTTAGGCAATCGATCGCGTTGAATGGCCGATCGATCGTAGTTATTGTTTACAATCTTCAAATAGCTATAACTTTTTTCTCCGAACTCTGAATTATGCGCGGTTAGTGGCATTGAAAAGATGACTTCTTGAATTTTAACATGAAGCTTGAATCAGGCCAATAAGAGATTTGCACACGAAGACATGATTTAACCAAAAACTATATTAAAGTAGTAGTAATTCTAATTAAACACTAGCATAAACATAAGCTTATGAGATAATAAAATACATATTTCATGTGTAGATCAATCATTGATTGTTTAAATATTAAACCCTGCAAGTGCACAAGGCAATTGTACTACAGTGAGTATTTAAGGTTGTCGAACCTTAGGGAAAGATGAATAATCTACTAAACTCAAGAGAAAAGTTGTAGTTTTGATTTAATCTACAAAAGCTGTAAACTTTAGCTAATTAAACGAATTGTACTTATGCAGAAAAGGACCAAGGCTTCGATCCACAAAAAAAAACTAGTTTTATCATCTCTCTCTCTCTCTCTCTCTTATATAAATTCCTCGTTGATTAGCAAGAACACAGACATAAATAAAGAAAAGAAAAAGAAAGATAAGAAAGAACTCCTATTTCATGGGCTAGGGATCCATGTCATCGCCAGAGGCATCTCCTGGTTCTGGGTCACTAACATCTCCACCGATCAGAGGGGAAAAATGGCGTGTATGTAAAAAGTCAAAAAGAGAGTCAAAGTGTCCATTAATAGTGTGATGGGTATCCCGAATCTCCTACACTTGGATAGTGAGATCGATGATCTGCCTCTGCATATCCGCCCATGGTGGTGTCTATGACTGCTGACCCTCATGCTCCTCTTCTTCTTGCTCCTTGAGCTGTTGTGCCTGTGGACAAGCTGGGTGACGGGTATGGCCAATCATCCGGTTGTATGCATCTACTCAAATGGGACCAAGATCGTGAGATAATCTGGAATGCTTTGGGAACCACACCCCATGCGTCGTGAATACCCGCTCCAAAAGATAGGGATAAGGCAACCGTTCATCCCGGCGCCCAGTAACCATATGCTTCATTTGCCGAAGACGAATGAAGGAAGATCAAGATCCCGGCGCCTAGCATCATCGCCGAATACATAAAGCAAGTGGGCCATAGTGAAATCAGCGTTGGTCTTCCGGGCTGATCATACGTTGTGTTGGAAGATCAAGAATGTGAAATGGAACTCAGGAAGCATGCTGATAGCCGTGATATATCTCCCGAGTCCGGGCCCCATTAGTCGACCCGTTATGTGATCATTTAAATATAAAATCCTTGCAAGTGCACAAGGCAATTGTACTACAGTGAGTATAAAAGGGTTGTCAAACCTCAGGGACGGATGAATATTTAGCAAATTCAAGTGAAAGATGAAAGTAATAAAATTTAACTACTTTAAAATGGATTTTAATTAATATGGAGAAGATACCAAGACAAAGAATTCACCACTAGACATGAAATTACTACTCTTAATTATTATTACGCTCAAATTGACATGATACGGTAACTTGTGTTCATGGTCAGACACACAAATCACAATGAATTCACTCACGTTCTTGGTCGGACACGAGAGTTCATCTACTATAAATTATTGCAGCTAATTCTATCCTTGGTCGGGCATAGAATTATCATTTCGGCTAATAATCCTATCCTTAGTCGGGCATAGAATTAACACCAGCCTACTTTTAACTAAGCATAGGAATTAAAAAGATCTAATTTCATGTATATCAATCAAGTCTTTGGTCAAGCACTCAAAAGAAACTCATGAAATAGCATTAAGTGTAATCATATCAACTATATTAAATAAAATAATTAAGAGGTATAAAACAAATCTAGGGCTTATCTACGCCTTGGACGCGAATTTAGCCGGCCATCGGATGAGGAGAGCGCTGTTGATTCATCGGAGTCATTTTGCACAATTCACCAAAAATCACTGTTCACAGCATTGTAGCAAAAATGCTTTATTTTATAGGCATCGAATGAGAGTCCTCCTTCTCCCCTCCATGGTCGCAGCCAATCTAAAGCAGGAGTCCAATTTCAGCACAACTTCCAATTCCAATTTTGATTCGAAATCAGAGCTTTCCAATTTCGGCACCGACTTTCCTCTTCCGGCACATCGCTCTCTGCCGCCATTCATCATCGCCATCGTGTTTCGTCATTTGAGCTCCGCCGCCATCGTCATCCTTCACCGGCAGCCTCGCCCCGGTGCTCTTCTCCGGCCGCCACCAGCGCTTGAACAAACTCGAGCGCTCTGTTCAGGACAGCCCGAGCTTTTGCTCGGGTCGGGTTCCTCCCTTTTTTTTATTTTTCTTTTCTTTTATTACTGGCTAAGTCCATAAAAAGGTGAAGATATTTCCTCACCATGCATTCATTGACATCCGAACCACAATATCACACATCCACAAATAAGATAAACAACCCTAGATATCAACAACTAACAGTCCTAATATCCACAACTAGCACAACATACTATCACAGAAAGAAAAGAAAACACCAAACACACAAATTAATCTAAAAAGAGAAGAATAAGAGAATGCAAACTAGGGGAAGGGGTGGCCCTTCCACGTTGGGGAGAATTCCACGTCTTCTCTTAATCCTACGCAAAAAAAAAAAACAAAATACAAATTAAACTACGGACAAATAATCTAAGTTAAGACTCACTAAACTAAGTTACGCTAAGAATTTGGTAAACTATTGGCTTTCGTCCCCGGCAATGGCGCCAAAAACTTGATCGTTTAAATATAAAACCCTTGCACTCACAAGGTAATTGTACTACAATGAGTATAAAAGGGTTGTCGAACCTCAGGGACGGATGAATATTAACCAAATTCAAGTGAAAGAAAGTTTGTTTTAATTAATCTAGAGAAAGCAATAAAATTTAACTACTTTAAAATGGATTTTAATTAATATGGAGAAGATACCAAGACAAAGAATTCACCACTAGACATGAAATTACTACTCTTAATTATTATTACGCTCAAATTGACATGATACGGTAACTTGTGTTCATGGTCAGACACACAAATCACAATGAATTCACTCACGTTTTTGGTCGGACACGAGAGTTCATCCACTATAAATTATTGTAGCTAATTCTATCCTTGGTCGGGCATAGAATTATTATTTGGGCTAATGATCCTATACTTGGTCGGGCATAGAATTAACACCAGTCTACTTTTAGCTAAGCATAGAAATTAAAAAGATCTAATTTCATGCATATCAATCAAGTCTATGGTCAAGCACTCAAAAGAAACTCATGAAATAGCATTAAGTGTAATCATATCAACTATATTAAATAAAACAATTAAGAGTAATAAAACAAATATAGGGCTTCATCTACGCCTTGGACGCGAATTTAGCCGGCCTTCGGATGAGGAGAATGCTGCTGATTCGTCGGAGTCATTTTGCACAATTCACCAAAAATCACTGTTCATGCAATCGGGTTACTGTTCATCGTCTCCTTCATTTCACTGCGGGGATTGTAGCACTTGCAGTTTTTTTTCTCAAAATCAGTCCTTTCTCCTGCCAAAATTGAACCCTTTCTTCCTCTCCTCCGGTAGCTTCTTCTTCCTCTCTCTCTCTGCTGGCGAAATACCACCAGAAACCACACAAAGCGAAAAATATCCCTATAAAAGCTCTCCTTTTCCGGCGGCTAAAAGCTCTATTTTATAGGCCTCGAATGAGAGTCCTCCTTCTCCCCTCCGTGGTCGCAGCCGATCTAAAGCAGGAATCCAATTTGAGCACAACTTCCAATTCCAATTTTGATTCGAAATCAGAGCTTTCCAATTCTGGCACCGACTTTCCTATTCCGGCACGTCGCTCTCTGCCGCCATTCATCATCGCCATCGTGTTTTGTCGTTTGAGCTCCGCCGCCATCGTCATCCTTCACCGACAGCCTCGCCCTGGTGCTCTTCTCCGGCCGCGACGAGCGCCTGAACAGACTCGAGCGCTCTGTTCAGGACGGCTCGAGCTTTGGCTCGGGTCGGGTTCCTCACTTTTTTTTTCTTTTTTTTATTACTGAACCGAACCAGACTCTGAACCGTTGATCCGGTTCATGTCTATTTCTCTTTTCTTTGTGCTATATTTGTAATGATCATATCTTTTTGCTCAGAACTCCAAATTGCGAATGGTCAGTGGCATTGGAAAGCTGGCTTTGTGAACTTTAAATGAACCTTCAATCAGTCCCATCAGATATATGCACACGAAGTTGTAAGGATTCAACAATTTGAGTCGCGTTTCACCCCATTTCTAGGTATTACTCTTTTTTCCTACAAAAACCAAAAACTATATTAAAGTAGCACTTATTCTAATCAAATACTAGCATAAACATAAGTTTAGGAGATAATAAAATGCATATTTCATGTGTAGATCATTATGCGGCTGGCACACAGTAGAAATGTGAATCATGGATCAATAACTGGCATATACCATATAATTGTCCTTCCATTAAATGCATGCAATCAATTTCATAAGAATTCTCAAAAAAGCCCAAAGTTAGGGCTTACCTAAATATAGGCGAGCAAATGCGACAAAATGACAAGGAAGGAGAGAAAATGGGTGCCAAATCTGAGTTCTACATGCAAAAAAATGTCAATCGCCAGAGTTCCGTGCAAAATGGTGGCCAAAGGTGGCGTTGGCGAGTGAACGATGGACCGTTCTGCCGCCGTAGCTGTAGGGTTTTTAAAATGGAAGAGATGTCCCGCGATCGATCGCTAACTTAGCCGATCGATCGCTATACGAAATGATAAATGGCGCCCCTTGGATCATAGATGGATGGTTCATATCACAGCCGTGTTTGGGCGATCGATGGTTCAACGTGAGATCGATCGGATTGTGATTGATCGTCTTCCGAGCGATCGATCGTATCTACTGTCTTGTTTCAAAATCATCTTGCGATCGATCATGTAGGAAGGACGATCGATCGATTCTACTGTTTTCATTTTTTTTATTTTTTATTTTACTCAAGCAATATCCTCTCCCCCAAACCTATCATGAACATTGGCCTAAATATGCAAGAAATATAAAACTACAATGATAACATAACTAGGAAAAGGAAGAAAAGGAAAGAATACACTTGAATACATGGGTTGCCTCCCATCAAGCACTATGTTCAGTGTCGTTCGCTTGATTGAGCCATCAATCATTCTGTAGGGTTCAGATCCTCAAGATATACAACCATTTCATCCACGTCTGCAGTAGCCTCGATGTAGGGCTTCAATCGGTGACCATTGTCTTTGAAGGTACTCTCATCTTTTAGATTGTGAATTTCGACATCTCCATGGGGATAGACTTGTTTCACCAAGAAAGGGCCAGACCATTGAGAATGGAGCTTACCAGGGAATAAATGCAACCAAGAATTATAGAGCAACACCTTCTGATTAGGCGCAAAGGACTTCCTTGAAATCATCTTGTCATGCATAGCTTTAGTCCTCATCTTGTATAACTTGACATTCTCATATGCATCAAATTGCATCTCCTCTAACTCATTAAGTTGGAGTTTTCGATGGTCACCAGCTTTGTCTAAATCACAGTTGTAGGCTTTAATGGCCCAATGAGCTCTATGTTCCAACTCAACCGATAGATGGCAGGCTTTACCATATACCAACCGGTAGGGAGCCATGCCAATAGGAGTCTTGAATGCCGTCCGATAAGCCCAAAGTGCATCATTTAATCGTAAAGACTAGTCCTTCCTATCAGGGTGCACCGTCTTCTCAAGAATTTGCTTAATTTGGCGATTTGACACCTCCACTTGTCCACTTGTCTGAGGATGATAAGGAGTGGCAACTTAATGTGTGACAAAGTTCTTCTTGAGAAGAGCATCAAAATACCTGTTACAAAAATGAGTACCCCCATCACTAATTATAGCACAAGGAATGTCAAGCATGCTAAAAATATTAGTTTTCATAAAATCCAACACAACTCTATGGTCATTAGTCCTAGTGGCAACAACTTCAATCTACTTGGACACAATCAACCACAACAAGAATATACATGTACCAAAAGAAGGTGGAAAAGGGCTCATAAAATCGATACTCCATACATCAAATAATTCAACAATCAAGATGGGTTGTAGGGGCATTATGTCCCTTTTTGAAAGGGCTTCGAGTTTTTGACACCTATCGCAAGATTGGCAAAAAGCATGAGCGTCTTTAAACAATGTGGGCCAATAAAAGCCACTTTGTAGCACTTTGGCCGCAGTTTTCTTCCCACCGAAGTGTCAGCCACAAGCCTGAGAATGACAAAAAGATAAGACGCTATGAAACTCACTCTCGGGGACACATCGTCTTATGACTTGATCCGAACATATCTTAAACAGATCAGGGTCATCCCAGTAATAATGTTTGACTCGTAAGAAAAATAAGTCTTTCTCATTTTTAGACCAATGAGATGGGATTTGATCTATAGCAAGATAATTCACAATATGTGCAAACCAAGGTGGGGAAGTAGTGGAGACAACAAAGAGCTACTCATCAAGAACGGAGTCCCGTAGAGGTTCAGGTTTGGAAAGTTCATGGAGAGGAATTCTAGAAAGATGATCTGCCACTATATTTTTAGAACTTTTTTTTTATCTTTTATTTCAAAATCAATTTCCTGTAGGAGCAAGATCCAATGAATCAGCCTTGGTTAGCATCCTTCTTGGAAAGAAGGTACCGGAAGGCTGTATGATAAAAAAAATAACAATCTTACTCCGAGAAGATATGATCTGAATTTATCTAAGGCAAACACAACAACAAGCAACTCTTTTTCAGTGGTGGTGTAATTCAATTGTGCATCATTGAATGTCTTACTAGCATAGTAAATAACATGAGGAATTTTATTAATGTGTTGGCCTAGCACTGCCCCTATGGCATAATTGAATGCATCGCACATGATTTCAAAGGGCAATGTATAATCAGGGGGTTGAATAATTAGGGAGCTAGAGAGGAGGGTTTTGAGCTTTGTAAAAGCTTCTTTACACGAATGATCAAACTCAAATGGCACGTCTTGACCAAGAAGGTGACATAATGGATGTGAAACCCTGCATGGCCAAGGAAAGACCGTATTTGCTTAATGGAGGTGGGTGGTGGAAGATTAGCAATAAGATCCACCTTGGCCTTGTCAACCTCTATACCCCTTTTGGAGATAATATGACCTAACACAATCCCCTGTTGAACCATAAAATAACTCTTTTCCCAACTCATAACTAGATTCGTCTCCTCACATCGTTTCACAACTAAAGATAGATTATGCAAGCAATCATCAAAACAAGCACCAAACACAGAAAAATTGTCCATAAAAACTTCCAATAATTTATCAATCATATCGAAAAATATGGACATCATGCATCGCTGAAATAGAGCAGGGGCATTGCAAAGACCAAAGGGCATCCTACGATACGTAAATGTACTGAAGGGGCATATAAAAGTTGTCTTTTCTTGGTCTCCTGGATAAACCGGCACCTGATTGTACCCTAAGTACCCATCTAGAAAACAATAAAACTCTTAGCCAGCTAACTTCTCAAGGATGTGGTCAATGAATGGTAAAGGGAAGTGGTCTTTATGGGTGTTGGAATTCCGCTTTCGGTAATCTATACACACCCGCCATCCCATGGTTTCTCTTACTGGCACAAGTTCGCCCTCAGAGTTAGATTTAACCGTTAAGCCCAACTTCTTAGGTACTATCTGGATAGGACTCACTATCAGAGATGGGATAAACGATACCAACGTCTAAAAGTTTCACTGCCTCTTTCATCACCACATCCGCATATGAGGGTTCAAACGCCTCTTCCCCTCCTTAGATGGTTTGGCCTGGTCCTCAAGGTTTATTCCATGCATACAGACAGAGGGGTCTATACCCCATAGGTCGGCCACTATCCATCCTATAGCTTTCCGGTGGGAAGTCAGGATCTACAACAACTGAGTTTCCTGTGCACTAGATAGGCCAGAGGATGTAATCATAGGAAGAGTGTCGTTCGGTCCTAGGAAGGCGTATTTCAGAGAACTAGGAAGGGGTTTCAGTTGAAGCGTAGGTGGGGACTCGATAGAGGTTTTTAATGGTGGGGTAGTGGACATAGGTAGAGGTTCAGGACATGGTCTCCATGAGGCAGATCCAGAGTGTAGGATCGCCACTAAATGGTTATGTACCTCCTCAAGGTCAGGTGTACCCTCGTATGCATCTAGCCAGTCATAAAAAAGGGCATGCTCTAGGGCATCTCTAAGCACGACAAAGGGTAGGAACTCCTGCACTAGATCATCGAGGTCATCAACCATAAGGCACTCAGCTTTGCTAGAGGGTTGTTGGGAAACACTAAAGAAGTTGAGTTTGACCTTCGTGTTCCCAAATGAGACTTCTATAAGCCCGGACCTATAGTTTATAGTTGTATCGGCTGTGGCAAGGAAAGGGTAGCCAAAGATAACAAGTATCTGACTTTTGGAGTTGGCGACCGGTTCCATATCTAAGACAACAAAATCGACAAGAAAGTAGAACCGGTCAACTCCTACAAGGACATCCTCTATAACTCCTCTAGGTCTCCGGATAGATCTGTCTGCTAACTGTAGGGTGACTAAGGTGGGCTGTAAATCTCCTAGGCCAAGTTGTTCATAAACGGAATAAGGAAGGAGGTTCACACTGGCCCCTAAATCCAAGAGAGCTCTGCTAATGGTATGGTCACCTATGACAATGGAAACAACAGGGACACTTGGGTCCTTATACTTAGGTGGAAAATCACGTGTCAATAGGGAGCTCACTTGGTCAGTTAGAAAGACCTTTTTGGGTGATATTGGCTTTGGCTTTTCGTTTTTAGGTACACATGTTCTTTAAGAATTTGGCATAGGCAGGTACTTGTTTTATGGCATCTAATAGAGGGAGATTGATATTAACTTGCTTAAACACTTGTAACATCTCCTCCATTCTTTGATGGGATTTGCTAAACGGGGAGTTTGTCAAGGCATTGTGGGAAGGGCGCCCTAGGAATATAGGATCTTTCGTTCTTGGGTTCGGTTGGGGCATCCTGCTGAGTTGGAGGACTAATGGGGACAATCTTGGTAGGAGTGGATTCTTTAGCTATCGCAGGGGAGGTCTTATCACTTGAGGTGCCAACAGACGAGTCCCTAACCCGATTGTTAAATTGCTTATCACTCCTCAAGGTAGTTATAGCTTGCACTTGCTCATTGGAGTATTGGAAAACTTCAACGGTAAACTAGCCTCTAGGGTTTTGCTAGGGTTGGCTGGGCAAGGTACCTACTTCTCTTCGGTTCATGGACTGGGCTAGCTGTCATAATTGGGTCTCTATCTTGGCGATGGATTGGGTATGGGAATAGACAAGCTAGGCCTGGGTCCTTGGCTCACCTCTCATCTCTTTTTGTTCGGTTTTCATCTCAATTAAGGTGGCTAACATTTGGCTCATCTGGTCTTCTAAGATGGGTCTCTTATTGGATTGGCCAAATAAAGCTGAGGCTGGTTGGTAAGGCTGTGGTTGGCTTGAGAACTTTTATTTTGGGGCCGAATTAAAAGTGGGCCATGTGTTCGGTTGCCTCCAGGAAAAAATAGGGTGACTTTGCCACCCAGGATTGTATGTGTTGGAGTAGGGGTTGTTGTTGGCTCGGGGAAAGGTCTGAGGTCTATGTAGCGTTGACATGCTCTTGTACTAAGTCTGGATACTGTGAGGCTGAAGGGCAGTCAATGATTGTATGCATGGGGCTGGCATCTTGAGAGGTGATCTACACTTGAAATATGCATTTTATTATCTCCTAAACTTATGCTTATATTAGTGTTTGATTAGAATGAGTGCTACTTTAATATAGTTTTTAGTTTTTGTAGGAAACAAGAGTAAACGTAGAAATGAGGCAAAAAGTGACTCAAATGGTTAAATCTTCATAACTTCGTCTGCATTTATCTGATTGGATTGATTCAAGCTTCATGTTGAAGAAGTCAGCTTTCCAACGCCACCAACCGCGTGCAATTCGAAGTTCGGAGCAGAAAGTTATGATCAATTGAATATTATGAACAGTAACTCCGATTGATCGGTATTTTAAACACGATCGATCGCCACAGCTGGAAAACACTGCTAGTGAAAGAAACAATCGATCGGCACTTAAAACGATCGATCGTATCTATTAGAGTTTTTGGATGTGTGAAATACACTAACCACGATCGATCGGGAATAAAAATGATCGATCAGAAGTCAAGATGAAATGGATGATCGGCGCGACAATGCAAAAATTAACGAAGGGAAAGGATTGATCGGATAGCGACATGGAATGTCGTCTCGCCAATATATCGGTATCGGACCCCACCCGATACATCGAAGCACCTATATATCATTTTTCAAAAAAAATTCAAATATCGCCGATATATCGGTTTTGGACCGATATTTCGCCGATATATCGGTTTTTTAAATAAAAAAATATTTTTTAAAAAAATTGACAAAAATTTTTTTTTTTTAAAAAGGAAAAAAAATTGCTTTTCCATTTGTTTTCCATCCTAGTTTTAAATTATATATGCATATTTTGAAATCTATGCTTTGCCTAAATTAGTATCACTCATTTTAGAAGTTATATGTTGAAAATACATGTAAAAACTAGTTTTTGACCACCAATATTTTTTTACACAATATTTCCGATATTTCATCTCTTTGGCCGACCGATATTTTACCGATATCTGATACAACATTCCATGGATAGCGATCGATCGGCTATACGGAGCGATCGATCGGTTTGTGCGGCAAAACCTAAATCAAGTGAATTTCGACTCGGATTTGGAAGGGGACTTCGGGGTTTCTCTTCAAACATAAAAATAGGCCTTAAGGGAGAACGTTTTGAAGGATCTTGAGTAGAATTGGAGGCTAGAGAAGAGAAGGAAGAATGAGTCTTTTCGAGCTAAAGAAGAAGAAGAGATCCATGCCCATAGAACTATCAAAACAGGCTTTTCTTTTCTCTTCCTCTATGTGTAACTAAATTCCTTGTCAAGGCTAGATGAAGTTATAGATATATGTATTGTTACTCTTGCTAGTTTTATTTAATAAAGTTGATATGATTTGTGCCTAATGCTATCTCATGAGTATTTTTTTGAGTGCTTGACCATAGACTTAATAGATATTAATGAAATTAGATCTTTTTAATCCCTGTGTCTAACCAAGAACAGGTTTGTGATTGATTCTATGCCCAACCAAGGATAGGATTGATTACACAATAGTGGATGAACTTTCATGTCCGACCAAGAACGTTAGTGAATTCATTAGTGATTCGTGTGTCTGACCAAAAATACGAATTACCATATCATGTCAATCTGCTTGTAATAATAATCAAGAGTAGTAATTCCATGTTTAGTGGTGGATTCATTGCTTTGATAATTCTCTACACTGATTTAAATCCGTTAGAAGTAGTTAAAGTTCCTTGCTTTCTTTAGATTAATTAAACAAACTACAATTTTCTCTTTGATTTTGTAAAGTATTCATCGGTCCTTAAGGTTCGACAACCCTTCATACTCGCTGAAGTGCACAAGGTAATTGTACTACGGCGAGTATAGAAAGGGTTGTCGAACCTCAGGGACGGTTAAACAATTTACCAAACTCAAGAGAAAAGTTGCAGTTTTTAATTACTCTAAGGAAAGCGATAATTTAACTACTTCTAAAGGATTTGAATCAGTGAAGAGAATTATCAAGGCAATAAATCCACCACTAGACATGCAATTACTACTCTTGAATATTATTATGCAGAAATTGACATGATATGGTAATTCGTGTTCTTGGTCAGACACACTAATTACTAATGAATTCACTAATGTTCTTGGTCGGACACAAAAGTTCATCCACTATTGAGTAATCTTGGTCAGACACAAAAGTTCATCCACTATTGAGTAATCAATCCTATCCTTGGTCGGGCATAAAATCAATCACAAACCTATTATAATGTAATTAATCCTATCCTTGGTCGGGCATAGAATCAACACAATATCTAATTTCATTCATAATCAACCAAGTCTATGGTCAAGCACTCAAAAGAATACTCATGAGATCGCATTAAGCATAAATCATAATCAACTTTATTAAATGAAACTAACAAGAGTAGCAATACACATATCTAGGACTGCATCTAGCCTTGACATCGAATTTAGTTAAGAGAGAAAAGAAAAGCCTATTTTTGTAGATCCATTGGCATGAATCATTCTTCTTCTTTGGCTCCAAAAGACTCCTTCTCTTGCTCTTCTCTAGCCTCCAAAATAGTTCTCTAATGCCCAAAACGTTCTCCCTTAAGGCTTATTTATATGTTTGAGGAGAAACCACGAAGTCCCCTTCTAAATCCGAGTCAAAATAAGCTTGATTTAAGTTTGCTGAACAACCGATCGATCGCTCCGTATATTCGATCGATCGCTTTCCGATTGATCACTTTTCTTTGTTAAATTCAACGTTGTCACGCCGATCGTCCGTTTTATCTTGACTACTGATTGATCATTTGTATTCCCGATCGATCGTGTTTACTGTAATGTGTGCATCCAAAAACTCCAGTAGATACGATCGATTGTTTTGAGAGCTGATCGATCATTTTCTTTGATAGCACTGTTCCTGGCTCTGGCGATCGATCGTGTATAGAATGCCGATCGATCATAAGTACTGTTCACAATATTCAAATGGTTATAACTTTTTTCTCCGAACTTCGAATTGCACGTGATTGGTGGCGTTGGAAAGCTGAATTTTTGAAATTTAACATGAAGCTTGAATCAGTTCAATCTCTAATATGCACACTAAGTTATGATTATTTAACCATTAGAATCCATTTTTACCTCATTTATGTATCTTGCTCTTGTTTCCTATAAAAACCAAAAACTATAATAAAGTAGTAGTAATTCTAATCAAACACTAACGTAAACATAAGTTTAGGAGATAATAAAATACATATTTCATATGTAGATTAGTAAGGTGAAGACTGAGAGAAAAATCGGTCAAACCTCTTTGTCAATGATGCTACCTAGTATTCTAGGCTTGTTGTGGCTTTAACATCATACATGCCTCCCCTTGAGGCATTCCTGTAAGGTATGTGGCCTTCGGATCTATAGAGGGTTGCACTATGTAAGGAGTTTTTGCTCAAGTCCTATAATAGACCCCAAACATCATCTGGGGTCTTTTTCATGAATGTGGCTCCACATGAGGCATCTATTAGTGTTTTGTGTTGATTACACACCCTCATGGAATCTCTGCACAAGTTGCCACTTGGGCACATCATGGTGTGGACAAGACGAGAGTAGGGCTTTCATTCTTTCCCAGCTCCCATAGAATTGCTCATTGGGGAGCTGGGTGAATGTGATAGTTTCATTCCTTATTTAGTTCGTTCACCCTACAGGGTAGTATTTTTTCAGGAATTCAGCTTGCAGTTCCTCCAAAGTGGTAATAGCGTTATGGTCTAGGGAGTGCAACGACTCTTTGGCCTTGTCTTTCAGGGTGAAAGGGAACAACCTAAGGTGAACATGGTCATCAGACAATGTAAGCTTAAAGGTAGTGTTGACTTCCAGGAAATTCTGGAGGTGCCTATAGGGGTTTTCATTCATAGGCCATGGTATGTGGGTAGCATTTGGATGATATTGGACTTAATTTTAAATTTGGCCACATTGTCGGGTAAGAGGATGTAGGATGGAGAGGTATAGGCTGTGGGACAATAGTAGTCTTGTAAGGTACAGGCATGGGGTACTACTGGATGATGGTTAAGGCCATTCCCACCCCCAAGGTTCATATTGTCAGCCATGGAATGGATTTCAGGGATCAAGTTTTTTTGAGTTATGCAGATTCCAGACAGGCGCTTAGGATCAGGATCAAAAGCGAGGTCGGGGTTTAGGGAACGACGACCATGCATGCACAATCACACATACAAGCAAAACCTATAGCAATCCTAAAATCCACAACTAGCACGCATCAATCCTATATATCCTCAACTAGCAACCTAATAGCCACAACTAGCACGAGCAAGCAGTCATAAAAAATAAAGAAAAAATACCTAGCATTCAATTAAACTAAAAAGAAAGGATAAGAGAATGCAAACAAGAGGAAGGGGTGGCCCTTCCAACGTTGGCAATAATTCCACGTCTTCTCTTACTCCTACACAAAAAGCAAACACAATCAACTACAGATATAGAAACTAAATTTAAACTAATCAAACTAATCTAACTACGCTAAGAATTTGGTAAACTATTGGCTTTCGTTCCCCAGCAATGGCACCAAAAACTTGATCGCTTAAATATTAAACCCCAGCAAGTGCACTACAGTGAGTATTTAGGGTTGTCGAACCTCAGGGATGTATGAATAATCTACCAAATTCAAGAGAAAAGTTGTAGTTTTAATTTAATCTATGAAAATAGTAAATTTTAGCTCATTAAACGAATTGTACTTATGCAGAAAAGGACCAAGGCTTCGAATCCACCAAGAAATAGCTTTATCATCTCTATCTCTCTCTCTCTCTCTTTTATATAAATTCCTAGTTGATTAGCATATTCCTCTCGGACATATACTTATCGATTCAAAATATCATGCACTCTTCTCGGACGTAACAATTAAACCATGGAATTGTGTTCTATCTCTCTCGAGCATAGATCAATGAAACTTTATTAATATATAACATTTTAGTCTACTTATGTTCCTCTTGGACACGCAAGTATTCCTCAAATTGAAATTCACAAAATTCACCATCGTCTCTCTCAAGTTCAAAGAATAAATCTTAATAAATTAACATTGAAAATATAGCAAAGATTCATACATCAAGTAAGATAAAATTAAGAATAGAGAAAGAAACGACAAAACCAATCTACCCGGGCTTGATCTACGCCCTAGAAAGAGATTTAGCCGCGCATTGAAAAAGAAACAAGCATCTTCATCTTCATCATTTTCTTCTCCTTTGCAGTAGACGTCACAAAAGCTCTCCTCCCTAGTCTCCAAGACATCCAAGATATCCCCATACGTTCTCTCTTAAGGCATATATATATATGGGCGAAGAAAAACCACGAAACCCCATTCTAATTCAGCCGATGAAAAACACATACGTACGTTTTTAGATTACAACATATTACAGGAGGTCTTATAGTCTTCGCCCATTGTGCATGTAAGCACCGATGGGGCCAGCATCCCTAGACGCATGGCCGGGTTCCAAAGAGAGAACCTCTAGAATGATTTGGTAAGTATCCACATGAGAGTAGAAAGATCTTAGAGCAAAAATTGAAATCTCCTTACACTATGGATGTCTGGAGTCAGAATTTGTTGATACTTTCTCCCTGCACTTTGGATGTTCAGAGTCTTGATTATTATTCCTATCTTTCCATACTTTCGAGTTGGAGTTGTCTTTGATTAAGGTTATTATTCAGGTAAGGTAAACTCTGTGTTTCAATCCTGATATTTTGAATATTCAATTCCATATGGTGAACTTTTCTTCATTGCTATCAATTATTATTCCTATCTTTCCTTCTGAGCATTTCTACGGAGTACTCATGCATCCTCTGATGCAGGCATAAAAATAGAATGAATCAGAGTAGGTCGAGGTTATAGGAGATGAGGCTGGCTACGCAGAGTTAAAGTCTGGAAGTTCTTTAGTGTTTTGCTTATGATTGAACTAATGTGATTTGTTGGCCAATGTGTGCCAAAATTTGGATGATTTCAGTTGTTGACTATTATTTTATTTATGTGCTGTAATAAGACTGAGTAGGGTCTCTAGTTTATCATTTCATTTATATTAGCAATGTTTTATTTTGAGACTGAATAACTGAATGGCTATATGTGTGATGTTGATTACATTTCTTTTTGAGATGGCGTAATTGACGAGATTGATCGAGTATTCAGTCACGTGCCTGGATTTCTGGCCTCATGGACTTTGATATTGTTGATGCTTATGCACTATGATCGAGGTCTAGAATTCGGGGCGTGACACAGTATGTGGAGAAGATTCTAAAGAAGTATGGTTACTTTGATAGAAAACCCGTCAATACGCCATATGATTCTAGTGTAAGATTAAAGAAAAATTGTCGAGAGAGTGTGTCACAACTTAGATATTCACAGTTTATAGGAAGTTTGAGTTATCTGGCTAACTGAAGTAGACCGGATATATCCTATGTTGTGGGAAGACTAAGTAGATACACTAAGAGCCCTAATGAATCTCATTGGATTGCCATTGAGAGAGTATTCAGTTACATGAAGGGAAGTGTAAATTATGGTTTACATTATTCCAGGTTCTCTCCTATATTAGAATGATACAATGATGTAAATTGGGTCTCAGATTCTGACGTAACTAAAGCCACTAGTGGTTATGTGTTCATGTTAGGTGGTGGGGCAATTGCATGGAAATCTTCCAAGCAAATTGTGATAACAAGGTCTACTATGGATGCTGAGTTAGTAGCACTTGATAAAACTGGAGAAATACCCAATCAGCTTAGGGATCTTTTAATAGATATACCCTAGTTGAATAAGCCAATTCAAGTAATTTTAATTCACTGTGATAGCCAATCAGCTCTTGATAAAGTTAAGAGTATAAAATCTTATGCAAGTTGACTACCTCTGGAGTCATTACTTTAAGTTTCATATGATCAGCGGATAACTTGGCTGATTCATTTACCAAAAGATTGTCGACAGGGCAAATCCAAAACTCATTTTGGGGAATGGGGCTGAAAGCCTATAATTAAGTCATCGTTGGTAGCAACCTAATCTTTCTAAGTGGAGATCTCACAACGAAGATTCATTGGGTAAAAATAAGCTAATACGTGACTTGAAGAGCACTATTTAAATATATTATATGCTCATTTCCGTGTTCTGATGAGAGTGCTCTATTGCATATGAAATAGATTTTCAAAAGTCTTAGTGAAGTCAAGGCTCATATGGCAGGGTTTTGTTATGCCGATTATTGTCACCTATGTGAGTGCCACTGAGGTCGTAGTTAAGGAGAACTTAGGCTTGTTCTCTAATGTGCAACTCATGAAAAGATACAAGGCGCATGGCCGTAAAGGGCTACCCCAACGATCTTGAAAAGGGAGTTACTCTATGTGTTAGATATGTCAAAGCTCTTACTCCAAGGTTCAAGTTCAAAACTTTGTTCACTTCAAACTTGTGAGAGTAGCAGCATATCAAACTAGGTGTAGGTTCAAACTCGCATGGTACATATCGCCTAAAACTTAGAGTTCTATTGCTCAATGTCTAATTCATGTTGTTGTCTGCATTCTAGTGTGTTGACTAGTTTAATATCAAATCATGGTGGGGATTGTTGAAAAAAAATGATGACTTGAATTAAAGAGTTACATCCTTTCATTAATCACATGGGTCAATTATGGTGGTTATGTTCAAAAATTGCATCCTTTCATCGATCACATGTGTCAGTTATGGCGGTTATGTTCAAAAGTTGCATCCTTTCATACCAGAAATAACCAATTTAAGATCCCTCATAAATAGAGATCGAATCAGAAAAAAATACTCTCTTTCTCAAATAAAATCTTTCAAAATCATTGAGCAATAGCATCTCCTCTGATTGAGTTCCTGTTGGTCTGATTTGAAGTGCACCTTTAGACCAACATAGTGTTCGTCGTATATCGGGAGAGGATCGGCAGTAAAAGCCTATGCACAGAGAGCAGCGTGTCTGTTTCAAGGACAACGTTTAACGCACCTCGAATCCAATCACTTCTCTAGTTCTTTGTGGTATTTCGTGGAATTTTCGTCAACAGGTTGGTGGTACTCTTGCCCTAATATTTTTCTAACACTCTTTTTCACTCTCAACATCACCTACCTTTGTAAAACCCATTTATCATTGCAGACCATTGAACATCCTTGTCCCTACTACCATTAAGCAATCTCATGGAGCCCCCAGTGTCAGAAACTGAAGAGTAAAACCCAATAGGCGCATTCTAGACAAACCCAAATTAGGAATGTTACAGATTAACCTACTAGTTATGAAGCAGGAACTAAATTAGGGATGTGTAAATCTTTTCATAAAAAAAGCAGGAATGCTTAAGTCATGAGCAAGGAAACAACCAAATTAGGAATGTAGGAGTATAACCGACTTCACTTGCACTTGGATTTTTAGAAGTAATACTTGGGTTTCATTGACATCTGTACCTTTTTTCTTCATCGTATTGCGAGGGAAGAGCGAGGCAAAAGACAAGAAGTAGTGATTGAGAGTGACGGCGAGGAGGAGATCGAGGAAGAAGCCTACGCCAAAGAAGACGTTGCCCAAATTGGATACCCTCTTCACCTGCCCTTTCTGTGACCATGCCGCAATTGTGGAGTGCGTCTTCAATGAAAAGTTTTCCATTACTGAGGCAGTTTACTATGTCTGTCAAGAAAGCTACTGCAGTAAACTCACGAGCCTGACTAACCCCATTGATGTCTACAGCGTGTGGATCGACGAGTGCATCAAGGCCAATATAGGCTATTGAAGATGAGGCCATTGGGATTTAAGTGTTTATGTTAATTTTCACTTCTTCAAGAAGTTCGGATTTCTTGCAAGTTTTGTTATGATTCATGTCGTATATTTCTTTCGGCAAGGTTGATGTTAGGAACCGGGGTACTTGCCTAGATTATTATATTATATACTTGTCCTATCAATAAAAGTTTAATTCTTTTTAACAATCATGGTAATATGGATTCTTCATATAGATTCTTTTTTGTTCGTAGAATGTTGATCCCGATCTCTATTTTACATGGGTTCTCACTTGAAGGCTAATCAAGTTCATGTCATTAGATTTGGACTTGTGCAAATCTTTTAAAGTTAATTTGTGTGGCAAGATATGAACTTCAGACTTTCGCAGACAGGTTAAATTTGATGTATTTAATCAAGAAAAAATGGCTACAGGGCTATTGAAATCGACATTTTCAGACTCTAACTCCTTTTGGTCCAAAGAGTTTAATTTTTTGAACAAGATTACCCTTTCTTCATTGTCCTCTTTGTTACGTTTCCTCATCTTCTTTTTTCTCCCCTCCCCACACAAGTTCCATTCTGTTCCCCTCCCTCCGCCATAGCCACGGACCTTCCCCTTATTCTAGCATGGCCATCGACCATGCTACCTTCATGATATACACATAAATACATGCATTTATATGTCTCTAATTCCTAATTTGTTAGTGCTATTTCATGATAATTAGGAATAATTATGAGTTTTTGGAGTTAATTCAATAATTAGGACTTTACTTTATTTAATCAGAAATTGGGCTTAATTGATTTTTGATTTCTTGCATAGGCTTCAAAGAGCTCGAGTTGTAGATTATGGATTCATCGCCCTTCAATTGGGTTTATACGTGAAGAGATCAAAGATCGGACGGTTAATGAGTCTTTGGTGGGTTTTCAAAGCTCAAGTTTATGAAAAGCCTTAAATTAAGAGCAGAGATGATCAGGACATTGATTTGCATCCAAGAAGAATACGTGCATTGACTAAAGTGAATAGCCGTTCAGATTAGATCCGGCAGATGAGAGAGTTCACAGGGTTTTAACCAATCAAAATAAGAAGAAATAGGGAACCGAACTGGACTGAACTGGTTTGGTCGGGTCGGTTCAGTCGAAAGAAAAAAATAAAAAACAAAAATCCGAGCCGAAGCTCGGGTGTTCTGTTCCAGAAGAGTAGAGCACTCGAGCACTGTGGTGATGACGGTGGTGGCCTGAGTTAGCCTCGAGCTCGGTGGCGAGCGTCGGTGTCGAGCTTGACGACAGAGGCGAAGCACGACGGCGGGGAGACAGACAGGGAGAAAAGTAGAATAGCATAAATGTGGGAAGGCTAGAATCATTTATTGATTTGGACTCTTTCCTCGAATAGATAAACTCAAATACGGATAGATCCAGATTTTGAATGGGATTTTTAGAGGCGTGCTCGAATTTCGGATTTGAAACTTGGTAGGATTTGATTGGGAATCAAATTTGGCCGTGGGTTATTTGGAACGATCTGGAATCTTAATGTAGATAGACTCATGGTTGATTTGGGCGAGATTGGGGGTAGCCTATAAAAGAGAGGTCGGCCGGAAGAAAAAAGCGGAGATTTTTGGACGGATTTTGGGAACGGTGAACAGTACTGTTGTACTGCTACAGTACTGTCGCACGGCTCAACGAAGAAGATGATGAATAGTGTTGCTCGTCCCATGGCTAACTAAATCTCATCCAAGGCATAGACGAAGCCCAATTAGATTAGTTTTATCTTTCTCTTTCTCTAATTTCATTTAGTTGATGTATGAATCTTTATTCTATTATTAATGTTAGTTCATTAAGATTTGTTCTATGTGCTCGAGAGAAGCTAGAGTGAATTTAAATCTGAGTAATGCTTGCATGTCCGAGAGGAATGTATGCAGACTAAGGTGTTATTTATGAATAAAGTTTCATTGATTTTATGCTCGAGAGAGATAGTGTCACAATTCCATTGCTTCAATTGTTTTAAGTGCTATGTTCGAGAGGAGTACGCATAAAAGTTTGAATTGATAGCATATGTCCGAGAGGAATACGGTAATTGCATCAACTAAGAACGTTATAAAAGAGAGAGAGACAGAGAGACAAAGAGAGAGAGATATGATAAAACTAGTTTAATTCGTGGTGGATTTCGGAGCCTCAGTATTTCTCCACATTAGTACACCTCATTTTAAGTAACTAGGATTAATTGTTTTTCTTAGAATTAATTGAAACAACAACTTTTGAATTTGAATTTGGTAGAATAGTCTCATGTCCCTGTGGTTCGACAACCTTAAGTACCCACTTTAGTACAATTTCCTTGTGCACTTGCAAGGGTTTAATATTTAAATGATCACTTCACCTCAATATCCAAAATCTCGGGCCTTAAGCCCATGCCACTGCTTGCAGATTCCACTAAGCCTCCTTCCAACCAGATTTGGTCCATAACATAAGGAACCAGGGTAGCAAGATCTAGCTTGCTACAGGCCGTGGCCATATGGCACCAAGGCAGGTAAATTTAGCTTGCCGAAAGCTGTGTGTAAGGCAGTCAAGTTTGGCACCTCCCTATCTCTACCTTCTCGTGTTTTCGGAGCAAAATGTAAATGCTTACTTTTTGAATAATATAAAGTGTAAACATTTACACTTTGTGGATAGCACAAAATGTAAGTAGTTACATTTCTTAGTTCAAACCGTTGAAAACCTAAAAAAATTTCAATTGCGACTCCTCTTTTAGATTAACAAGTTTTCAATCGCGACCCTCTTTCAGATTAATGGTAACTAAATAAACAAACTCACTCAGATGCCATGGTCTATTCTACCTCGCACCACCCAAATCTAAGTGGGCTCGTTTATAAGACCTTGTTGACATGCCTTCCAGAATCCGGAGGGCTAGAATATCATTTTTTACCACATCTTTTTCATCCATTATTTTAAGGGAAGCTAGTGAATGTAGATTATGTGCCATGTCCCCACATGCAAATGCAGACGCAGACTAGTTTTCATTTTTACCAGCTTTGTGATGGGAGATGGCTATATAAATATTTCATGTATAACCATCATATCATAAAGCCAATCTATATAGTAGAAATAGGTATGATGAATATGATGATGTTGAATCTTCTTATCATCGTCCCCTCTTCAGAGGGTTGCATTAGGAAGGGCATCTGGCGTAAAAACTTTCCACTATGTTTCTTTGTATGGATTTTGTACCACTTTGATTCTGATTAGACTCAAATGCAGTATATATCATTGCTGCCTACCACAGATAGCTGGTAAGGCATATGAATTAGATGATGATAGTGAATGTAGATTATGAAAACAAAAATGTTACTAGATTTTCTAATTTGGCAGCCAAAAAAATGAAAACAAAAAAGTTCCTCTGGGTAGCAGCGGGACAAGAATTTTAATGCAAGTCTTAGTCATTCACACTTTTTATGCAACTACATAAACAATAATTTTTTAGTATATATTAATATTTTACAGTTAGCTAAAAACAAGAACATGCACCTATTATTATAACCCACACTAATTAAAATGAGTTTCCTTGTTGTTGATGAATAAAAGTTCATAAGAAATCTCTTAAGAACACATTAGCTCCCATAATATGAAAATCTATTAGCTCCCACCCCACACTACCTGGCCTGCCTGCACAGTTGTGCATGCTAGGCAGCCTTCTTGTATAGATCTGAATACTCCCTCTTCCATATTAGCATTCTCATTTGGAAAAAAAAAACTTGCCCTAGATTATTTTTGACTTTGTAGTCTCTTTCTCATATGGTGTACACATGGCTAGTAAGTTTTGGTTTGCATACCTGTTCCCACATACAAATAGGTAGATCTTGATTTCTCAGCTTGCAATGTGCCAACCCCTCGACATTCGATAAAAGATGTGCCAACCTTGAATGAACTGGGTGTTTCTGAAGTGGAGGTCACGAGTTCAAGCCCCCAATCCATTGGCCATACACGTGGAATTCCATACCAATTTCCTGTCGGGTATGATGGGTTTTTCCATGCCCGAGGGGATTGGTAACAAGGTTTTAAAAATCAGACTGGTCATCGACCTAGAATTCTTGCTGAGTAGGTCCAACTGGGTTCAACCAGCGTTGCTGATGTCATCAATACAAAAAAATGGAAACCCCCAGCTCCTATTGGGCCAGTGCAATTTTTAAAACCATGATTAGTGATGGGACCTGGTGCTTTAAGAGGATACTTACCATACCCCTGCCCCTTCTAACGGGGTCCTCAAGACATAAACACCCCTCAGCTTAGAAAAAGTGTAGGGCTCATAATTTGCGACACTCCATGCAATGTCAGTTTTTATACCATACATATATGTAACACCCGAAAAATCGGTATGAATTATTAAACTGCTATTTTAGGAAACTAGCTTAAAATAGGAAAGTTTATTTGACTTGTGTATTTTGATATGAACTTTGGTTGAATGATTGATGTGATGTATAATAAATTGCTTAATCAATAGACCAACTAGGCAGGTTACCAGGGCGCGAGGACTAGCCCTGACGATGGGCTCAACCTCTCGCTGAGGCTAGCCTAGTGCTAGGGTCCGAGGACGCTTGACGCCAAGAGTGGCGCCAAGTGCTAGGGTATGAGTACACCACGTTTAGACACTTTTGGGCTATGTGAATTATTAAGGTGAAGTATGGTAATGTAGGAAGTTACGAGATGTAACCTAATTTCATGTTGATCAGAAGTCGGAGAAGCACTGGGTGTCAGACCCACTGGGCGCCAGACACACCTAGACGTCAGGTGCACCTGGGCGCCAGAGCGGGGACATGGCACATGTGAGACCATGTGTGTGAGACGAGGTGGTTAAGATGCGTGGTACAAGGTCTACGCGAGATGGAGTAACGTATCACATATGCAGGACGTTGGAGGCACTTGAGCACGAGACACTTGCCTGACACCAGATGCACCTGGGCACCAGGACACGTGGGCGTCAGGGCCTAGGGCATGTTGTTAGGTGGCACGCGGTTGAGTGATCATGGTGATTAGAGGAAATCACAGTAAAAATGTAAGATTTAATTTACTAGTTGTAACTAAGGAGAAACTTGTGGTAAATTGGGAAAGTACCTAAATCGGTTGTGGTCATTTAAGAGAACCAATCAGCAATCACAGAAGAATATTCCTTAAATTTTCATCAGCCAATCAGAGAGGGACACTCAAATATGAGGGCGTCCAAGAGGTTAGAAGAGGATTTGGCAGTTTTCAGTTTTGATCTTTGAGATCAACTCGAATAAGATATGATTCTAAGGAAGATATAATATTCTAACCAAATTGGATGCCAATAGAGGAGGGCGTCCATGCCAAATTGGAGTAGGGTTGAAATTGGAAGGCTATGATTATTTGGGGGTAAGGATCTAAGGGGAGTGATTGAGCCTAATAAGAATAGGAAACTACCTATAAAAGCAAATAAAAGATGGGGCCGGCCCTTCCACTTGGCCGACCACCCCCTTGTGTGCTTGCTCTTTGGATTTTTTTGTTCTTCTCCTCTTCCTATATCCAAACCAGCACCTCTTCACCCCCTCTCCCTTGACTCAAAACTCCTCCAATCCAAAGGACGAGGGTGGCGTTGTATAGAGGAAGCGACGGTCGACGTAAGGAGAAGAGGAAGTGATACAATCAACCAAGTAGAATGCTTCTAAAATTTCTTATTGAATATGAAGATCATCTTGGTATTATCTTGTGCCTTAAATTTCATCTTCATATGGTTATTGATATTGATTCAAGTTCATTGCATGAAGGAATTTTCATATGGATATGTTCTATGTTGTATTATATGGATAATTGTGTTCAAAATTCCTTTTAAGTACACTCTCTAGCACCTAGATGGAACCCCTAATTAGTTTTGATCTCTCTTGATTCTATTTCGTGGCCTTATTGGCTTTGTCATGTTCTGTCCAGTTCGTATTATCCTGTTGTTTAGTTGAGACACGACAATTACATAATCATACAATTCCAGTAATCGGTAAGGGGCACTTATTGTAATTAAAAGTGAACTATTAATAGGGAACACGTCAACCTTTTTGTTTCATGACCTACTGGTCATTCAAAATAGTCTTTTGTAACATGTCAGTTCTCTGATTTGCATAGTCATGTGTCTGGAATTAGTTGTCCTGTTTACTTAATACTTCTATTATCAAGGATGTATTAGTATAAGCAGGTTCGAGTGGTAAAACAAACCTTAAGGCATGGAAATTACAAGAATCTATAATTACTAAGGTTCTGTAATAAGCCTAGGGACTATGTAATTAAGGTAGAAAGACTTTAGTAATCAAAACAGAGAGTGACTATACCTGTTAATCCAATAGAATTAGGATTAGTGCTCTCGGCCAGAACTGTTTCTGCGTTGACGGCCTGTATTAAAATAATAACTAATTACAAAGAAATAAGAAAATTATTCCATTAATGGGATTGAAAACTAGACGCTCAGGACTAATCACAGTAAAGATTTTGGAACTTAGGTCAAATTGTACTAGCGGTGGAGACCATCGGCAGTGGACTGATGTGCATAAAACAGTGTACTGTAATTAGGTCAAAAAGATCCTAATGATTACTAATACAAAAGAATATGGTAAGATAATAGTATAATAACATTTATTATATATTATAAGACTTGTCAATGATTATTACAGTAAGAGTTATTTAGTTAAAAATATTGATATCATAGAGTCATCCAAGGTGACTTTGAGTTCCAAATGTCTTTGACCTTCATTTACTACTTCGAGTCGGTTTGAGTTCCAATTGAAGTCCAAACTCCCAAACCCTAATATCTTGTTTTGAATTTGGACATGTGGTTTCTGAACTCAGTTGATTTTAGGGGTATTCCTATCTTGGGCTACACAAGGTGTAAGTTATCAAATGTATTGAAAGCCTATTGATACTCATGTTGCAAGTCATCTGCTAATTGATATATTGAAATCTCATTGGTACTCATTTGGTGAGTCAAGTACTGGTAAATGATACCTTGAATTCTAGAGTGTTGCGACCTCTATCTTATGAGATATTGCTCAGATAGATATTGATTGTTTCTCCACTAGAGACCTATTATTATTTTAATTAATCTCTTAATTTTACTCGCATGTGTACGAATCGTATTTGGAATATAGTCGCACAATTTTACGAGGTCGAACCCACAGGGACTTGTATTTATAGAATTCGAATTCGAAGATCAGATTACTACCTTTGTGGAAGAATTAAATTGATTCGATTAACTACAACTACGACTAATCAAAGACATAATGCAATTAAATAATTTTAAGTAACTAATTAATATAAAAGTAATTTGACAAATAAAAATTCGAACTTTAACCAGGAATTTAAAATACCAAGGCATAAGAATCAGCACATGACAATCATAGGAATAATTATGCAAAATCAGCAATTATTATCACGATTATCTCGTAGAGAATTTGAATTCAATTTATTCTCTTACAGAAGATTTCAGCATGAAAGCATATAAATTTTTAATTAAAATTTTGTATTCTCTTGCATATCAATAGATAAGATTCAAATCATTAGTTGTATCCATCACTAGATAAATCACAACTAATCTCCAAATAGCATATTAAACATACAACTCAATGCAATTAAATTGAGAATAACAATCATTAAAGCTTGTTAATTTATGAAAACAATTGCATCACATGAATCCTACTCCTACAATTAATCATGGCTTCATCTCAGCCCTAGACAGGGAATTAGCTACTCATGCAAGGAAATTGAACTACAAACTTAAAAGAATTCATTTTAATTTAAATTGAGATAACTTACAGGAATTTTGAAAAAATAAAGAAAATCCAATCCACTATTACTCTTATCTCTCAGTCTACTGTTCCCAGCAGCAACACTTCGAACAAACAATCGATTGATATAACTCCAACGCAGTAACAGCAAGAACCAAAATGAAGAAGAGAAAAAAAAACAAAATTTTGGAACTACGATATGCTTCAGTCGTCTTCTCCAGTCGACTGCACAACCAGCCCTCTGTTATTCTCTTTACTCTGTTTATATAGGTTGCCAAAGAAGAGCCCTTTTCCAATCTGAATCCACCTTGAGGATGAACCTGAATCCGTCTTAAAAAATCCAAACTTTCCAAATCAAATTGAACTCTTCACATTCCAAATCGAGCACACCTCTTTTCATTTCGGTTTCCTCTGTTTTGATTTCTCTCAGTTGGGTTCTCATCTACCGTTGACCTCACTGTCGCCATGCCTGCAACCTTGCCGTGAGCTCCGCCATAGCCGCCATCGTCGGGTTCCGTCGTTGACTCACTCTAGCCATGGCCACTGTCGCTTCTGTTCAGCCCTCAATCTGTTGTCGTCGGGTTAGCCATCGATTCTCCTCCGGTCCTCTCGGCCGCCTTGACCTTGCTGTGTCACCGTCGCCGGGAACCCTAGGGCCGCCGCCCATTGCCTCACCGATCGTGACCGGTTTTCTTCCTCAGCGCTCGAGCAGAGAGCTCGAGCGCTCTGCTTTTCGTCTGAAACATCCGAGCTCCGGCTCGGATTGTTTTTTTTATCCTTTTTTTTCTTTTCATTGAACCGGACGGTTCATTTCAGTTTTTTTTTTTTAATCTCTCAATTAAAACCGGTCGAAACAATCTCAACCGCCGGATTGAATCTGAACGCCCTTTATCTTAACTCAACGCCCGTCTTCTCTTAAGTGACTCATCAACGGTTCAAATCTTCCATGCACGTGATATCAGCTCTTGGATCGCTTTGGCACTTCAAAACCCATCTAATGGCTTTAATTTTGGATGTTCCACAGTAAGAGGATTTGAACCTACATAAATAAGATATGTCCCACATTAGACGCACCAGATATTCATAAAATGGCAGAACATATTGAAATTTGAGCAATTCTAGAGCACATTAACTATTAAATTCCTAATTATTAAACTAATTATTAAAACTCATTTTATTCCTTATTTTAACTAGAAATTAAGACTAACACATAGGTAAAAAGGTATATAAAAATGTGTATTTTTTATGCGTAACAAATACCCCCCAAACCTAGATTTTGCTAGTCCTCGAGCAAAACACAAAATAAAAAATAAAAACAATAAAACTACTGAAAAAATAAAAGCCACTGTCGTAGGGAATCATGATTGCATTTAGCATATGCAACAAGCCTTTTAAACCCCCCAGGTGTCCCTGGCTGGACGAGTGAAGTTTCGTGAGGGTTTGCAGCCATGCTACCCAAAAACATGTATTTATAAAACTAACATTATTTAATTTTAATGAAAAAAAATCAACTAAACACTTCAAAACACAGAACCTATTATCCCTTCAAATACACACTACATTACTTAAGAAAACTAACAACATGTACTTGCATTTATAATCAACTGGAATATAGAAGCGCTCAAGTAAGTGGTTTTATTCTACACCTTCATCTTAGAAATTTCTGCTCAATATGATATAGTGTTCTAATATAAATAATAGAAAGTGTAGAACATTGTAACAATACATTCTAAATCTCTGTTTCACACAGATCCAGTATTATCCATTAACCAAAGAACATCATAATCTACGTAGTCATCGTAATCTTTAGATTCATGATAGCACAAATGCCTGCGCGCCTTCTTCGAGTCCAACATTCTAGATTTGAGATGATAATACTCCATAGACTTTTTTTTTCATAACTTTATATAAAAATCTTGGATTGGACTGATCTAAGCTTCATGTTAAAGTTTAAGAAGTCAGCTTTCCAACGCCACCAACCACGCGCAATTCGGAGTTGGGAACGAAAAGTTATAGCCATTTAAAATTCATGAATAGTAACCACGATCGATCGACTATCAATGCGATCGATTGCCTCAGCCGAAAAACAAGTGTATTGAAGGAAACGATCGATCGGAACTCAAAACGATCGATTGTATCTACTGGAATTTTTGATCTGTGCAAGACAGTAACTACGAACGATCGGTATGCGAACGATCGGTAATACGGAGCGATCGATTGCCGTGTGCGGAAAACCTAAATAAGACCTATTTCGACTAGGATTTGGAAGGGGACTTCGTGGTTTCTCTTCAAACTTATAAATGGGCCTTATGGAGAACGTTTTAGGCTATCTTAAAACCCTTGGAGAATCTAGAGCTTTATTGGAGGCTAGAGAGGAGTAAGAGAAGGAGTCTTTTGGAGCAAAGAGGAAGAAGGATTCATGACGATAGATTTACATAAATAGGCTTCTCTTTTCTTTCTTTTTATGTGAAACTAAACTTTTATTCAAGGCTTGATGAAGCCCTAGATGTGTATTGCTACTCTTGGTAGTTTAATTTTATAAAGTTGATTATGATTCATGCTTAATGCAATTTCATGAGTATTCTTTTGAGTGCTTGATCATAGACTTGATTGATTATGAATGGAATTAGATATTGTGATTGATTTTACCATTTGAGTTACTTTTTACCTCATTTCTGTGTATTAATCTTGTTTCCTACAAAAACCAAAAACTATATTAAAGTAGTAGTTATTCTAATCAAACACGAGCATAAATATAAGTTTAGGAGATAATAAAATGCATATTTCATGTGTAGATCAGTAGACCCACATTTTTATTAATGATAAGGTGGCACAATGTCTGGGGTGTTATGTCTTCGACTCCAAGCCTTTTGACATATTGATTGGGGACGACAAACATCTCCATAGCATGGGCGTATGTTCACAAGTAATGTTGGTGATTCAAGGGCATTCTTTTATTACTGATTTATTCCTTTTGCCCACGAAGGGGGCGGATGTCGTTCTCGGCGTCCAATGGCTACAAGATTTGGGTGATGTGATATAGAATTTCTGGGATTTGACGATGGACTTCAAGGTGGCCGGCCAGCTATCCGTCTACATGGGTCGCCACCGGGTACATTGCACACTGCACAGGAGGTGAGTTCTTTCTTCCGGTTTACACCACAAGGCTTCTTCTTACAACAGCGTCCTATAGTCAACGTGGGCCAACCTGATCTGCCAACTGATATGCTCCATCTCCTGGATGAGCACGCTGACCTTTTCGTTGAGCCATCTGGCCTTCCGCCACTGCGAGACCACGACCACTCCATTCCTATCATGCCTGGGGCCCCACCGGCTAATGCTCGGCCCTACCGTTATCCTCATGTACAAAAGGCGGAGATTGAAAGGTTAGTCCAGGAGATGTTACAGTCATGTATCATCCGGCCCAGTACCAGTTCTTTTTCATCACCAGTCCTGTTGGTGCATAAAAAAGACGGATCTTGGTGCTTCTGTGTGGACTACCATGCGCTCAATGCGATTACGGTTAAGGATAAGTATCCCATTCCAGTCATAGAGGAGCTCCTAGACGAATTGGTAGGGGCAACGGTGTTCAATAAACTCGACTTACGCTCGGGTTATCATCAAATCCGTATGCAGTCCCATGACATCCATAAGACGGCCTTCCGGACTCATGACGGCCATTATGAGTTTCTTGTCATGCCGTTTGGCTTGACTAATGCTCCGGCGACGTTTCAGAGCCTCATGAATGACTTATTCAGCCCCTATCTTTGCCGGTTTGTGCTTGTGTTCTTCGATGATATATTGATCTTCAGCTCCTCCTGGGTGGACCACCTCAGGTCAGTGTTTGTCATCTTGCGTGCTCATTCCTTGTTTTTAAAACGTTCGAAGTGCTCTTTTGGCAGCCCACAAGTTGAGTATTTGGGACATATTCTCTCACGATGGGTTGGCTATTGATCCATCTAAGATGGAAACCATGCTCTCGTGGCCGCGGCCCACATGTGTCAAATCTCTTCATGGTTTCCTGGGCCTCACAGGTTATTATTGCCTATTCGTTGCCAAGTATGGAATTCTTGCTAGGCCTCTTACATCTTTGCTTACGAAGGGAGCTTTCATATGGTCGGATGAAGCCCAGGTGGCATTCGATCAGTTGAAGCAGGCCATGACCCAAGCCCCTGTTCTGATTCTTCTGGACTTTTCCTTGCCGTTTGTCATTGAGACCGATGCTTCTGATGTGGGCCTAGGGGCTGTTCTTCTTCACAATGATCATCCTATTGCCTTTTATAGCAAGGCGCTATCTGGCCGATCTTTTACCCTATTTGCATACGAGAAGGAAATGCTGGCTATTGTGCATGCCGTCTCCAAGTGGAGGCCCTATTTGCTTGGTCGTCGGTTTCTTATCCGAATTGATCACCAACTACTTAAATACTTCTTGGATCAGCGGGTATCTACTCCCTCTCAACAACATTGGGTCAATAAATTATTGGGTTATGATTACGAGATGGTCTACAAGAAGGGGGTTGACAACACGGTCGCGGATGCTTTATCTCGTCATCCTGCAGATGGGGCGCTGTATGTATTCTCTATCCCTGGCTGTCCTTTTCTTCCTGAACTCCGGCATGCATATGTTGATGACAAGGCTACTAAGGAGTTGATTGGCCACCTGCATGCTGATCCCTATGCTGCTTCTCCTTTTGTTTGACGTGACCAATTATTGTTTTGGAAGGATCGGTTATGGGTGACAACTCTTTCGGATTTACGACGACGTGTGATTTCCCACTTTCATGACACTCATGTGGCTGGGCACAAGGGCACGTTCGGGACTTTTAAACGTGTCAATCATAGCTTTCTATGAGTCGGTATTCAGAAGGATGTGCATGCTTATATTACCGCTTGTGATGTATGTCAGCGAGCCAAATCGTCGTCCTCTTCTCCTGCGGGTCTTCTATAGCCCCTTCCTATTCCGGACAAGGTTTGGGAGGACACTTCCATAGACTTTATTGAGGTTTTGCCGGCGGTTTGTGGTAAGACGGTTATTATGGTGGTGGTTGACCATCTATCTAAGTATGCCCACTTCTGTGCTCTGAGTCATCCTTATTCAGCCCGCACAATTGCCGAGCTATATGTGAGGGATGTCGCCAAACTACATGGCATGCCTCGGACTATCATTTCTGACTGTGATTGGGTCTTCATTTCCCATTTTTGGCGAAAATTTTTTAAGTTAAAGGGACAAAGCAACACATGAGTACGGCACACCACCCACAGACGGACGACCAAACTGAAGTGGTGATCAGGTGTCTCGAGCAGTACTTACGCTGCTTTGTGGGAGACCAGCCTCGCCGCTGGCTACAATTGCTTCCCTGGGCTGAATGGTCATACTACACAGCATATCACACACGTGCCGGCTTCACGCCCTTCGAGATTATCTACGGCCATCCTCTTATGTCCATTATGTCTTATGTGCCTCATCGCTCCTCCATTACCGAGGTGGATTACCTATTGTAGACACGGGATGAGGTCCTCCGTCAGCTTAAAGCCAATTTAGCGTCCACGTAGAACAGGATGAAACAGATGTATGATAAGCGCCGCTCTAATAGAGAATTCCAGGTTGGCGATCTCGTCTATGTATCAATTATGCCCCAGCGCCAGAACTCCCTATTTTGGGCTGATCAGAAGTGGCTGCTCGTTTTCATGGGCCTTATGCCATTTTGGAGAGGGTGGGTCCAGTCGCATATCGTCTCTCCCTGCCTTTCGGATCCCTGGTGCACCCTGTGTTCCACGTATCTCATCTTCGTCGTTTTGTGGGCGATCCTCAATTGGTTGCTGATAGTGCCCCACCACCTCTCATGGGCTCCACCGGTTCGGAAGAACGCATTCCGGCTTCTCTTATTGAAAAACATCGCGTGCATCGCACTGGGCGTATTGTGACAGAAGTGCTAGTAGCTTGGTAAAACCACCCGCTTGAGGATGCTGAGTGGGTGCTGGAGGATGATTTTTTAGCCTGGTTTCCATCTTGGTCGCATTGAGGATAATGCGTTAGCGGAGCGTGGTGGAGTGTTGTGTACGTCATCCCAGTATGCGCACATCAGCATAGCATCTGCGCCAATCTATCAGTAGGGTAGTTGATTGATAAGTATCATATTGTAATTAGTCCTATTTAGGCTAATTGTTAGGTAACGGACTGATAGAGAATAATCAGGGGCCAATTAAGGCCCAATTAAGGCCCATTAGGCCATAATAGATGGCGCGGCTCCCTAGGGCACGCGCCATACCTTTCTTTTATAAGGAGGACGCCTCCTCATTATGGACTTATGCAATAAGAACTATTATTCATTTACCCTTCTTCTTCTTCTTCCTCCCTTCTTGCTGTCTGGCCAATCCTTGTGACCTTGCTGGGTCACAACACTAGCGTAGTAAATCACATGGGGAAGTTTATTAATTCGCTGCCCCAACACAGCACCAATAGCATAATCAGAGGTATCACACATGATTTCAAAAGGTAGGCTCCAATTAGGTGGCCGAATAATAGGTGCATATGTTAACTCTCATTTGAGTTTCTTAAAAGCATTATTGCAAGCATCATCAAAGACAAATAGTGTATCCTTTGCAAGAAGATTACACAAAGGTCTTGAAATTTTACTAAAGTCTTTAATGAATCTTCTGTAAAATCCAGCATGGCCTAAAAATGATCTAATTTCTTTCATAGTTCGTGGTGGTGGAAGATGTGAAATCAAATCAATTTTAGCTTTATCAACTTCAATGTCTTTTAGATATAATATACCCAAGAACAATTCCTTTTTGAACCATAAAATGACATTTCTCCCAGTTAAGTTCCAGATTCTTCTCTTTATACCGCACTAACACTAATGATAAGTGGTGCAAACATTCATCAAAATTGGACCCAAAGACAGAAAAATTGTCCATGAATACCTCTAAAAATCGCTCTACCATATCTGAGAAAATACTCAACATACACCTTTGAAAGGTAGCAGGTGCATTGCATAGCCCAAAAAGCATGCGATGGTAGGCAAAGGTACTGAAAGGACACGTGAAAGTGGTCTTTTCTTGATCTTCAGGGGCTATAGGAATTTGGTTATAACTAGAATAACCATCAAGAAGGCAATAGTATTCATGTCCCGCTAACCTCTCCAGCATTTGGTCAATGAAAGGAAGGGGAAAATGATCTTTTCTTATCAAAGCATTTAACTTCCTATAATCAATACAGACTCGCCATCCCGTTTGAACTCGAGTTGGCACTAACTCATCAGCATCATTCTTCACAACAGTTATGCCAGATTTTTTTGGCCCAACTTGAACAGGACTTACCCATTTACTATCAGAGATTGGGTAGATAACTCCTACATCCAAAAGCTTAAGGATTTCAGCTCGAACCACTTCCTGCATTATAGGGTTAAGACGCCTTTGGGATTCACGAGAAGGCTTGGCATCATCCTCCAAATGAATTCTATGCATAACAACAGAGGGACTGATGTCTTTAATGTCAGCAATGGTCCACCCTATGGCTTCTTTTTGTTTTTTAAGAACATCAAGTAATTTACATTCTTGAACCACATCTAAGTCAGATGCAATAATGATAGATAAGGAAATCAGCAGGACCTAAATAAGCATATTTCAGAGTATCAGGCAATGGTTTCAAGTCCAATTTAGGTGGCTCAACACTAGATGGAACTACTGGTGATGATGATAAGGCAAGAGGCTCCACTTCTGGTTGCCATCGTTCAGTACTCATCAGAGGTACAGACTCAAGCAATGAGTTCACTTGTTCATTTGATTGATCGATATCAAATTTGCAACCAAAATGTGTTAAGCAGGCCTCTAAGGGATCCTGAGAGTGTGTTTGAAGAAATATTTCATGGACAAGTGTTTCAACCAGGTTTATGTCATTCACATCATCCATGTTAGGTGGTTGTTTACTGATGTCAAAGATATTTAGTTCCACCTTCATATTCCCAAAATAAATTTGCATCACTCCATTTTTACAATTAATGATAGCATTAGATGTAGCTAGAAATGGACGACCCAAAATGACAGGTATTTGGCCACTTATGTTTTGAATAGGTTGAGTATCAAGGACAACAAAGTCTACAAAAAAAAATGTATCAACCTTAATCAAAACATCTTCAACAACACCTCGATGAATTTTAACCGAACAGTCAGCTAATTGAAGTGTCATTGAAGTGGGTTTTAGCTCTCTCAGACCTAATTGCACATACACAGAATATGGCAATAAATTCACACTTGCCCCCAGATCTAACAAGGCTCACTCAATTTGATGTTTCCCTTTCATGCATGAAATTGTGGGACAGCCAAGGTCCTTATATTTGATAGGAAATTTACATTGAATGATAGAGCTGACTTGTTCTGCAAAGAATGCTTTTTTAGGAAAAAAATTTTCTTTTTGAAAGAGACTAGATCTTTGAAAAATTTTGCATATGAAAGCACTTGTTGAATTTCATTTAGAAAAGGAATATTTATTTGCACTTGTTTAAATACTTCTATAATATCTCCAAATTGTGCATTTTTTTTTAGGATTGACTAATCTTTGCGGATATGGTGCCCTAGATACAAAATTCCTAGGTGGAGAATCACTGCCAACAATTGGAGAGGAATTAATTTCTTTTGTCTCTATTTCAGGCTTAGTGTTCTCACTTTTTTCTTGTTCAAGAATTTCAATTTTATTATCAACTTGTTTTTCAGACCTAAGGGTAATAACTGATTGAACATGTTCTTCATTCTTGTGAAGAATTTGAGCTGCTACCAATTGAAAATTGTCCCTTCTGGTTAGGCACTGGTTGACTAGGGAATCTCTCTCTCTCTCTCTCTTTCTGCTAATTGAGTAGTCAATTGACCAACCTAAGTCTCTAACTTAGCAATTGCTTGAGTGTTCATGTGTGTAGAGTTTTTTTATCTCAAGTAAAGCTTGGTTGGTTGACTGAATAACTTGGCTTGTAGATTGCATGAAAGATTTTAGAGTGTCTTCTAATGATGATTGTTTTTGTGTAAGAGCCTGAGATTGAGTGACAGGTTGTTGATATTGGGTGGGAGGTTGATGCAAAGCTTGATAAGGTGGGTTGTTCTGACTAAACTGATTTTGCATGGGTTGCACGGGTTGCCCACCGACGTTCATAGGTGGTTGATTCTGTCTCCAAGAGAAATTTGGATGATTTCTCCATCCTGAATTGTAAGTTTCAGAGAAGGGATTTCCTGTCGGCTTCCCATAATTATTTAGAACATTGACTTGTTCTGCATAACCCTCTGGATAATTATTCATTGAAGAGCAGTTCAAAGATGTATGCATTGGGCTAGCACACACAAAGCATGCTTCATTCATGTTAAGGGCATTGATGCTTCGGTTCAAACTCAAGGCATCTATTTTCTTGGTCAATGCATCGAGTTTGACCTTAACATCTACGTCCTCTTTGATCTCGTAGAGACTTTCCTTTTTAAGAGCTTGATATTGTCTCTCCCTATGACTTGCAAAATCCCACTATTGAGACCTTTCAGCTAATCGCTCTAAGAAATTATACGCAGTTTCACCTCCTAAGTCTAAGAACGCACCACCATTCATTGATTCAATCATATTGCGATGTGTTTGAGTTAAACCATTGTAAAAGTGCTGAATTAACCTCTATGTTTCAAACCCATGATGTGGACATTTTAGTAAAAGGTCTTTAAATCTTTCCCAACTCCCATAAAATTTTTCATTTTCATCTTCCATGAAGTCAGTGATTTCTCTTTTTAATTCATTAGTTTTGGCCATTGGGAAGAATTTGGACAAATATTTGCTCACCAACATATCCCATGTTGTGATAGAATCAGCGGGAAGAGAATTCAGCCATGCCTTGGCCTTGTCCTTCAAAGAGAAGGGGGAAAGGCGCAGACGAACAGACTCTTCTAAGAAGTCTGTGAACCTAAAAGTTGCATAAATTTCTAGAAAATCCCTTACATACATGTAAGGATCCTCTCTGCTAAGACCATGATAATTTGGCAGGTGTTGAATCATTTGAGGTTTCAATTCAAAATATTTTGCAGAGGTTGCAGGCAATATACGATGCAAGATGGAGGGTTGATTGTGATTGGAGAAAATAACTCCCTCAGAGATTTCTCGGGTTGGTCTTCCATTTTGAATGAAAGATTAATTTCACTTTTGTCATTCTCTAACGGATTGAAATTATTGCTAACTAGACACAGTGTGTGATCACGTGTCCACGTGGTCATACACCGTCAATCTCTCACGTGTGTCTTTTTATTATTTTTAAATTTTCAAATTTTTTTAATTTTTTTCCTAAAATTAACTGCAATGGTAAAATTAGTCTTAGAATTTGATTTCCTACAAGTCCCTGGCAACGGCGCCAAAAACTTGTTGTTGTTTTAATTAATCTCTTAATTTTACTCGCAAGTGTACAAATCGTATTTGGAATATAGTCGCACAATTTTACAAGGTCGAATACACAGGAAAAATTTTTTTTACAAGGTCATACACCGTCAATCTCTCACGTGTGTATTTTTATTATGTTTAAATTTTCAAATTTTTTTAATTTTTTTCCTAAAATTAACTGCAATGGTAAAATTAGTCTTAGAATTTGATTTCCTACAAGTCCCTGGCAACGGGCCTAAAAACTTGTTGTTGTTTTAATCAATCTCTTAATTTTACTCGCAAGTGTACAAATCGTATTTGGAATATAGTCGCACAATTTTACAAGGTCGAACACACAGGGACTTGTATTTATGGAATTCTAATTCGAAGATCAGATTACTACCTTTGTGGAAGAATTAAATTGATTCGATTAATAACAGCTACGACTAATCAAAGACTTAATGTAATTAAATAACTTTAACTAACCAATTAATATAAAAGTAATTAATAAACTTACCCAAAATAAACTAATTTGACAAATAAAAATTCGAACTTTAATAAGGAATTTAAAACACCAAGGCATAAGAATCAGCACATGACACTCATAGGAATAATTATCCAAAATCAGCAATTGTTATCACGATTATCTCGTAGAGAATTTGAATTCAATCTATTCTCTTACGGAAGATTTCAGCATGAAAGCATATAAAATTTTAATTAAAATTTTGTATTCTCTTGCATATCAATAGATAAGATTCAAATCATTAGTTGTATCCATCACTAGATAAATCACAACTAATATCCAAATAGCATATTAAATATACAACTCAATACAATCAAATTGAGAATAACAATCATTAAAGCTTGTTAATTTATAAAAACAATTGCATCACATAAATCCTATTCCTACAATTAATCATGGCTTCATCTCAGCCCTAGATAGGGAATTAGCTACTCATGCAAGGAAATTGAACTACAAACTTAAAGGAATTCATTTTAATTCAAATCAAGATAACTTACAAGAATTTTGAGAAAATAAAGAAAATCCAATCCACTGTTACTCTTATCTCTCGGTCTACTGTTCCCAGCAGCAACACTTCGAACAAACAATCGATTGATATAACTCCAACGCAGTAACAGCAAGAACCAAAATGAAAAAAAAACAAAATGAAGAAGAGAAAAAAAACAAAATTTTGGAACTGCAATATGCTTCGGTCGTCTTCTCCAGTCGACTGCACAACCAGCCCTCTATTATTCTCTTTACTCTGTTTATATAGTTTGCCAAAGAAGAGCCCTTTTCCAATCTGAATCCGCCTTGAGGATGAACAAGAATCTGTCTTAAAAAATCCGAACTTTCGAAATCAAATTGGACTCTTCACATTCCAAATCGAGCACGCCTCTTTTCATTTTGGTTTCCTCTGTTTTGATTTCTCTCAATTGGATTCTCATCTACTGTCGACCTCACTGTCGCCATGCCTGCAACCTCGTCGTGAGCTCCGCCATAGCCGCTGTCGTCGGGTTCGCCATTGATTCTCCTCTGGTCCTTTCGGCCCGCCCATCGCCTTGCCGATCGTGATCGGTTTTCTTCCTCAGCGCTCGAGCAGAGAGCTCGAGCGCTCTGCTTTTCGTCTAAAACACCCGAGCTCCGGCTCTGGTTTTTTTTTTTATCTTTTATTTTTTTTCTTTTCATTGAATCGGATGGTTCAATCCAGTTTCTTTTTTTTTTTAAATCTCTCAATTAAAACCTGTCGAAACAATCTCAACCACACCGGATTGAATCTGAACGACCTTTATCTTAACTCAGCCCCTATCTTCTCTCAAGTTACTCATCAACGGTTTAGATTTTCGATGCGTGTGATATCAGCTCTTGGATTGCTCTTGGATTGCTTTGGCACTTCAAAACCCCTCTAATGGCTTTAATTTAGGATGTTCCGCAGTAAGAGGATTTGAACCTACATAAATAAGATATGTCCCACATTAGATGCACCAGATATTCATAAAATGGCAGAACATAATGAAATTTGAGCAATTTAGAGCACATTAATTATTAAATTCCTAATTATTAAACTAATTACTAAAACTCATTTTATTCCTTATTTTAACTAGAAATTAAGACCAACACACAGGTAAAAAGGCATATAAAAATGTGTATTTTTCATGTGTAACAAGACCTTGCGAGGATCTTTCTAAGGTGGAATCGTAGTATGCTCAGAGAGCCATTGCTCGATCTTGCAAGATCTCCAATATTTTTCTTTTGGAACGTAGTTCTTCCTGCCCAAAGAGGCATATATGTACGTTTTAGACTGTGAGATATTACGGAAGGTCTACAACAATGTTTTAAAAACCCGGTTCGGGGGCCTGACCCGATTTGGTGACCAGGTCGGGCCAACCGGTTTGACCCGGTGGGTCGACCCGCGTCAACCCGGATGGGGATATCACAGGGGGAGACCGGGGGTAAGATCTGATAGCATAAATTAAAATCTCCTTACACTATTGATGTTTGGAGTTAGTGATCAATGTTAATTTCTCTTTGCAATTGTGACATATGCTATGAAGCACGGACACGGCAAAATGGCAGCCGTATCCGTATCGGACACGTATCCGACATGGATACGCTGGCGACATGGCTGCCTGCGTGCCCATGCCGGTTTTTCTTTTAAAAAAAAAAGAAAAAAAACTAGAGGATACGTATGGGACACGGCAGGACACGGGAATTTAGCTGTAGCCTGTGGGTTTCAGAATGGGCAAGTACCAGTATGTGTTACAGATTCTCTGCCTGCTTGGAGCATGTAAGGAAAAACAGGTACTTAAATGGTTTGCCTGCATAAATGGCAGTGCAGTACCATGCAGGACCATGTGCCTAGAAGTACGATGATGTTCTGCTATCTACTTGTCACCTTTCGTCTTCAGTAACTTTGTCCTTTTTTATGCTATAACCAATAACCTGTCTTGAAATGGATTATTAATGTACCGGAAACTAAAACAATGTTTTTTTGCCATAATATAAGAGTCCATAATATAAATTTTTTTAATTAAAAATATAAGAAATTATGAATGAAACTAATTTTTGAATTATAAATTTATAATAATATTTTATAAATAATAATAAATACTTTTTTATTAGCCATGTCATATCCTACTTTTTGGGAAAAATGGCATGTTGCCGTGTCCGTATCGTGTCGCCGTTTTCGTATCCGTGCTTCTTAGGACGTATGGATTCGTATGAATTATGATATTATTTAGGTAAGATACCCTGATTCCTAGTTATGTTGCTGTTAATTAATCCATTGCCATTTGAGAAATCATATTCCTATTCCACATATGTTATGCTCTATCCTTATGGGTTTTTACATCCTACTGAGTATTTCTGCAGAGTACTTATGCATCCTCTGATACAGGCAAGTCGCGGTTCCAAGAGAAGTTGCTGGCTGCGCTGGGAAAAAGATTTCAAGTTATTTCTTATTTTGTTTAATATTGAACAATTGTAGAATAGTGGCAAGTGTGCCTAAAACTTTTATGATTTTAGCTCATTGACTATTTTAATGTTGTATTGAAGGTTAATCAGGAATTTTTTATTTTTATTTCATATATATTAACAATGTTTGATTTTAAGACTGAATGCGTGATGTTGATTACACATCCTTTTGAGATGGCGTAATTGACGGATTGATTGAGTATTCGGTCATGTCCCGAGTTCCTGACTTAAAAAAAATTGGTATAATTAATGACTTCTACACTCTGATCGAGGCCTGAAATTTCGAGGCGTGACGGTATAGGAGATATCGATCTCCATGATTGACATGGTAAAGGTTTGCTCCAGCTATTTTGGGCACCAAATTACTGGAGTAATGCCTCTTGGGCATGGAAAATCGTCTCGTCAATATATCGGTATCAGCCCTAAACCAATACATCGATACCAATTAGTATCGTTTTTTCAAAAATTTCTAAATCGGCGATATATCGCCGAAATATCGGTTTCAGACCGATATATCAGCATTTTTTGAATTAAAAAAATAATTTTTAAATAAAAAAGTTTCAATTTTTTTTAAAAAAAAACCTTCCAAAAAAAAACCTTCTATGTTTGTTTTCTATCCTAATATGCATATTTTGAAATTTATTCTTTGTTTAAATTAGTATAACTCATTTTAGAAGTTAGATTGTGAAAATATACGGTAAAAACTAGTTTTTGACTACCGATATTTTTTTACACAATATCTCCGATATATCTCCGATATTTCGTCTCTTTGGCCGACTGATATTTTACCGATATCCGATACAACATTCCATGCTCCTGGGGCACCCAATATTTTCGCTCTCCTCATACGGCAATTATCACCAATTATTTCATTGCCCAAACGAAGCCCAATTGCAGGCTCGGTGGGCCTAGAAGTTGGGCCAACCTTAAGATGTCCAGGCTCATTCTGCTAGGATCATTCAGAAACACAAGACAGAAGTGGAATCTTCTATTCGTGCCCTAGAAACAAAACCAAAAACCTCATTTCTTGTTCCTTCTCCTTTCGTCTCCCGCCCCTTAAAACTCTCTCTTCCGCGCCGGCGCTCCGCCGTGATCCTAATGGAGCGGCTCCAAATCTACCGGAACAACTCGATCGACTGGACCCCGTCCCCGGTGGTGGCGCTCGCCGCCAGCGCCGACTCCTCCCAGGTCGCCGCCGCCCGCGCCGACGGCTCCCTCGACCTCTTCCTAGTCTCTCCCGGCTCCGTCGGCTGGCACTGCCAACTGGTAATTCCTTTACCCTCTTTTCTGCATCTTGTTCTCTGATTGGCTTCTTCGTTTGGAAAGATTCGAGCTTTGCATTTGATTATTTTGGGAATTGTTTGATTTGGTAGACGATACAAGGGGACCCGAAATCGAGGGTCTCGTCGTTAATCTGGTGCCGGCCTAGTTCCAAGTCCAAGTCAAAGGGTCGGCTGCTTTCTTCCAGCATTGATGGGTCGGTGTCGGAGTGGGATCTCTTTGGCCTCAAGCAGAAGGTGAGAATGAGATTGCTGCTGTGAATTAAGTGGTTGCGATTATTTTCTGATGGTTCTATTGCAATTCAGTTGCAATTTAGTGTTTATGTTCGATCCTATTACTTGTTACTGGATTTCTATAGCAATTATTGAGTTTCTGTGGCCGATTGAGTTGATGCTAAGGTAAATTTGAAAAAAATTTAGACAGACAGTGCCATTGAAGTACTGTGATTTAAATTTGCAAGGTCATATTCATTGTAACTTGAATCTGTCATGGTGCTTGAAATGTTCTCATTTATAATTGTCTTAGTTGAGGACAATTACTTGGCCAATTAGGCATGTTTTGCTGCATTTGTTTCGTATTTCTGATTCAGATGATAGTTGACAGTTATATGCCGTGAATGCTCTAGTTCTCTCCCTTGACTTAATAAATATTCGTTTCCATGATAAAAAAAATAAAAGTTCGTTTTGCTCCTGCAAGTATAAAATACAATAGAATGTTTATTTTGTTTCTGGATATGGTCGTTTCGTTTCCTAATATGTAATAAACAAAAGGACTATTATTGTTGTTAACTAAAGAAATGTATTGCATTTTTTTTTTAAACGGGAAGAATTATATTGCATTTGTGCAACCTTTTTTTCATGTTTTTATATTGTTGTAGCCCACTAATTCTTTTCCATCTATAACTGATAGGATGCTCATGAAATTGTAAAGGCCACAATCTAAGTGCATAAATGTTAATATATAGGAAAATGTAATTTTCTGTTTTTCAGTAGGCTTCTCTTCATAATTTTAATAAAAGCAAATGTGAGCAACCTTAGCCGTTAGCTTATTTTAATTAGAAATAATAAGTTATATTTAACTGTGCGACTTGAACAGGTTGTGCTGGATTCAGTTGGGGTATCTATCTGGCAAATGGCAGAGGAACCTCTTGGTGAACCTGCAGATGCCACAAAACTTCAAAATGGCTATCATGACACTAGAGCTAATGGTTACGATTCTGAGGAAAGCAGTGGAAGTGATAAGAGTGACGTTGATGATGATGATGATGATTCATTGGATCTTCATGCTGCTTCAGCTCATGATGGAAGTCGGATAGCCGTTGCCTGTGATGATGGTTGTATCCGTTTGTTCGATGTGTCTGGTTCAGATGATTTAACATACAGGAGATCCTTCCCTAGAGTTAGTGGTGAGATGCCTGAGACGTTACTTTGAAAATTCTTCATTTTCCTTTTTACTTTCTATCCTTTTTAGGTGTTCAATTGTAAAGCTCTAGAGAATCACAATCATAAAAATTAACATTGAATGAGAGGAAGGTTGAGGAATTAAAATGCATTATGTTGATTTTCTATCCATTAGAATATCTGGGAAAAAAAGATATTGCTTGCGATGGTATTGCATTACCATTTGTGAGATTATATCGGAACTACAACATTAGGTAAATGGCTTTGATTTTAGAAAAAAAATGTAGCCAGATTTTGACTGCAATTAGGGTCTAAAGGAGCTTGATTTTCATACTTGCCTCTGCCACATGGTCAGGAAAAGAGATACCTTGTCAGGATTTCACATAGTGCGTAGTTGGAAGAACTCTGTCAGGCTGGACTTACTCTCATGAGGCCTCTCCTCTGATTTGCCGTGGAAAAGATATTTACGTGAGTTCCCCCAAGAGAGGGGGAGAGAGAGAGAGAGAGAGAGAGAGAGAACAGAAGGAAAAAAATTCATTTTGCTCTTTACGATAGTCCTTGAAAAACTTAATCTTGGACTCTAGGTTGATTGGTTCCCATATATTTCCTGTCTAAAGTTATAGGTAGAGAAGGAATTTACTAAATTGATTCTCATATTCAGAGTTTTGCATGTGCCCCTCTGTACTTGTTCTACATCTTTATCTCTTCTATTGCAATGATTTGCAGGCCGTGCATTGTGTGTCACATGGAGTTTGGATGCAAAGCGAATCTTTTCTGGAAGTAGTGATGGGTATGTAAACTTAAACAGACTGATGATTAAAATAAAGTATGGGTGATGATTTTGTGCACTGTATTGTACAAAAATTGGTTGAAAAAGGGTTACTTGTATATTTGTGCACATAGTATTTGATGTTTTTTTACCTAGAAAAATATTCCAGCTGTTCTGGAGCTTATTCATACAAATCTCTGCAACCAAATGTTTTGGGGTTCTGCAGTTACATACGATGTTGGGATGCTCAAACAACTTATGAGATTTATAGAATAACAGCTGGACTTGGAGGCCTAGGCAGTGGACCAGAGCATTGTATATGGTCTTTAATATTCCTAAGGTACAGAAGAAGTGGGTTTCAGTTATCTCTGGTTCAGTTCTCTCTTTTTTTCCCTTAAAAAATGTAGCTGGCTCTACACATATAGATGCACTAAATGGCGTTCAGGTTACCATTAGATGTGATGATCAAATGCTGTTTACTTTTAGGTGTGGGACTCTTGTTAGTGGTGATAGTACTGGTAGTGTGCAGTTCTGGGACAGTCATCATGGAACTCTGTTGCAGGCACATTCTTGCCATAAGGGTGATGTTAATGCTTTGACGACAGTTCCTAATCATCACCATAGGGTGTACTCTGCTGGTTCAGATGGACAGGTAATTGAAATCCACTTATTCTTCTCATGCAGAGCTAGAAAGTGCAAATTCATAATTTTTTTATTCAATTCATCCTGATTTAGTGAACTTGTGTATTTGGTGGAACTTGACCTTAAATGATAGAGCGATTATGAATCTTCAATGAATGGAAATGAATAAAAAAAACATGTTACGGTAAAGCACTTAACTCCCGTGTATTACTAAAAGCCCCACATTACTCATGCTCTAACGGTGGAATTTCATGGTGTTAGGCTAAAGATCTGAATTCCGTGATTACCCCTTTCACTTATTGTCTCCTTTCCAATAAAAAAGCCTCATTCCATTTTCTCTTCCCTCCAACTCTTAGAAATTCCAACCTTTTCCATATTGCTCCTTGCCGCCCGTTCTCCTAGCACCTCACAAATCTAATTCATACGGGTTTGTCATTTAATTTTTAACCAGGGGTTAAGTGCAATTTATAAATAATACATGGGGGTTAAGTGCAATTTATAAATAGTACATAGGGATTAACTGCCTTTTATAAATAATTCATAGGGGCTATGCGTCTAACGATCTAAGGGTAAAGTTGTTTGAAGAAATTTTAATCTTGATGACATCATCATTTCCGATTAGAAAAGGATAGGGCCGAAGGGTTATGTGGGGGTTTTGATAATACATGGGGGTTAAGTGCTTTTTGGTTATAATTCATGGGGGCTATGTGCAATTTACCCTTTATGTTATTAGAGAAGTCTTATGCACTATGCAAGCTAGACTCTGCATTCTGCAATCATTAATAGGTGGAAAAGTTCTTGCTGGTTCTGCTTTCTCCATTGTCACCAACTTTTTTTATATATTGTCGAGTACTGATCATGAAGAAAATATTACTTGGTGACTAGACAAATGTTTTTGTCTTTTTCCATTTTTCTGATGCTGATGGAATCATTGATAATTGTTTGTACCTCTCTTCTTTTTGCAGATAATCCTTTACAAGCTGTGTTTTGACACATCACAATCTGGTGGTGAGGGAACATCAGCAGATATGGTTAAGAAGTGGGTCTACGTTGGTTATGTGAGAGCCCATACACATGATGTTAGGGCACTAACAGTTGCAGTTCCTATATGTAGAGAAGGTTCGTGCAAAAAGTGCTGATTTTTTGTTTTAGGAATGATATTTATGTATGATATCTGTATTCACAGTTTTCTTGATGCATGTGCTTTTATTTACAGGTGGGATGCCTGAGCGTAAGAGGACTAGGCCCCGTAAAAAGAAAAAGCCAATTGATTTTAGTTACCATAAGTGGGCACATATGGGAGTTCCTATGCTTATTTCAGGTGGTGATGATACGAAGCTGTATGCCTACTCTGCGAAAGAATTTACCAAATTTGCACCACATGATATATGCCCAGCTCCCCAGAGGTTGCCAATACATTTAGTATCTAATACCATTCTAAGAGGGACTCCGATGATATTAGTTCAATGCTCGGGCCATTTGGATGTCCTTTCTGTAAATCTAACCAGTAGTTCTCCATCCAATATGGGTATTGGAAGGGCAGCAAGAACAACATTGATTGCTCGTGTTAAAAGTAAGGCATCACGGAAAATTATTTGCAGTGCCATATCAAGTAATCAAGCTCTGTTTGTGTACTCTGACCATTTTAGGCCCAAGCTTTTTGGTTTAGAGTGTGAAGCTGGAAGGAGGTGGAAAATTAATGAAAGGATGCTGCCAAAAGGCCTACCATCTGCTCACTGTATGGCTTTTTGCTCCAATTCATCTTGCTTGTTGCTAGCTGGGCATGACAGAAAGATTTATGTAAGCTTCTGTCAGTTTACAGTTACTTGTAATTTGCTGGAGGCTCATTTAAGCTAATATTTTACTTGTTTTTAATCCAACAGCTAGCGGACGTGGAGAGGGCACAACTGTTGTGCACTCTTGTACCTTGTCGAAGGAATGAGGAGGATAGAACTTTGCCGCCAAGTGAACCACCGATCACTAGGTTGTTGACAAGTTTAGATGGGCAGTGGCTTGCAGCTATCAATTGCTTCGGGGATATCTATGTTTTTAATCTTGAGATCCAGAGGTAATTTATAGCTACTTGAGTAGCCGGCTAAATTGGCTGTTCTTTAGTCTTTACTATTCATAAGGATGTCCAATACTAGTGGTAGGTGAAAAGAGAAATTATTTTTGGTGAGCGTCTGTTATGTATGTTTTGGAGGGAGGGAGGAAGGGACCTTATATATAGCCATTATAGCTTGTTACATAGACTTCAAAATGTAAGTCGCTGCTTACACATTTGAAATGATTTTGCAGACAACATTGGTTTATATCCAGATTGCATGGAGCATCTGTTACTGCTGGGGGATTTGCACCAAAAAATAGTAATATTCTTGTCATTACCACCTCTTCCAACCAAGTTTATGTGTTCGACGTGGAGGCCAAGCAACTAGGCGAATGGTCAAAGCGCAACACTTTCATTCTCCCTAGAAGGTTTCAGGAGTTCCCTGGGGAGGTCATTGGACTCTTTTTTCCTCCATCTTTTCCATCTTCTATTATCGTCTATAGCTCCAGGTATGCTCTATTTCTGTTCTAATTATCCTTATATGTATCATCTTATATTCTTATGTTATGAACTCACCATGGTTGATTTGAAAATGTTTGATAATTTTGTTAAAAAAAAAGAATTGTATTATACTCAAATAAGAATGTGAGAAACAGGAAAACAAATTAAAATTATAATTCTAAGACATCTTGTGATGTCCTATAAGAATGAAACTTTTTTGTGTTATTTTTTATTTTGTTTGTGTTATTAGGGCTATGTGCTTAGTCGACTTTGGGCTGCCTGATGATGATGACATGATTCTTGCTTTAGATGCACTGAGAAACAGACAAACAAATTAAAACAAAAGTAGATCTTAAGAATGAGACTTTTTTGTGTTCTTGTTGAACTTTTATTTGTTTGTGTAATTAGGGCTATGTGCTTAATCGACTTCGGGCTGCCTGTGGTTGAAGATGATGACAACAAGATTCTTGCTCTAGATGCACTTTCGAAGAAGACCGTTGATCCTTCTATGATAAAAAAAATAAAGAGAAAGCGAGAAGAGCTTGATAATAATCATCTAAATCTTGCAAAAAAGAATTTTGATTTTACAGTTTTTAGGGATCCAGTTTTATTTGTTGGTCCTGTATCGGAAAATTCTCTATTGGTTATAGAGAAACCGTGGTTAGATGTAGTTCAGAAATTGGATGCGCCCCAACATAGACATATATATGGGACCTAGAACAATACAGGGATACCACATTCAGCAAATTGCTTTTTTGTTTCCTTTCGGCCCTTGAAGGTGGAGAGATCTTGTTGTGTAAAATGCGAAATTGGCACTTTAGTTTTCCTCCCCGTTTTTTCCAATGTACTAGTTCTGAGGAAAGTGTCACCGAGGTGTTGTAATACAAATTTTGATGTTTACCAGTGTGGGCACTTGTACGTCGATTAAAAAAATAGTTGCTTCTTGTTTCTTGGTTTATTTTCATCGAAGGTACTTTATCAGCGTTTTTAAATGGCAATCTTACTTGAAAGTGTATAAAAACATATATCAGCAATTCAGCATCTCTTTGCTTACCAGAAAAAGGAAGCATCTCATACTCATGCATTTTACTTCACCCGGATCTGGTGATAGTTCTTTGCGTCCACTTAAATTTGAAACGTTGGAAAAAGGATAGTTTGTTGCATTGGGCAATGACGGACATTTGGTTGGATCCCCGTTTAATGCGTGATCTTCTTTCCATCTACAGATTGATTATATCTGCAGTTCTGGTTATGAAGGGTCAGATTTGGAACATCAGAGTGATTCCCACTTTTGTGTATGAATGAAGTGAAACCCTCTGCAATACCCAACTTATGCATCAAAATCGAGCTTCAGCTGGGCTCGGCTAGTTTATGGCTCGTATCTTCCCGGTTCAAGCTTGGCTTGTAAAAAATTTTGGAGCTCGGCTTGAGCTCGAGTGAAAGCTCGGCCCAGGCTCCCGTTCGGCTAGTTAGAAATTTTTATTGAATGAGATTTAAATAAAAAATAGTATATATATATATATATATATATATATATATAAGGAGCCGAGTTCGAATGGGCTCGCGAGCTTGCTCGAGCCGAGTTTGAAGTGGGGCCGAGCCGGATCAGCTCGTGAGCCAGCTTGGCCCGTTAACATCCTTAATCCCAAGTATCTTGATGCCAATGCGGTCTGTGGGATACTCTGGTGTTTAACTAAAGGATGAGTAGGCTGCCATCCCCTGTTTTACTCATCCTTGAGTAGAACAACTCGCCATCTAATTCCAGCTATGTTTCTAGTTGAAAGGTGAATACTATTGATAGCCGCTAGGGCGAAATATGAAGACATGTTACACAAGTGAGTAAATGGCTGCCTCTTGCATAAGCCTAATTATTAATTACCAACCCATGAAGCATTGTTTAGAAATCCGCCCTGCCTTGCCAGTAGGGCTGTTCTCGGACAGCCGTGTCTACGGAGCCGGTTGTGTCGGAGGTGTCCATGGCCGTGTCCGCGCCGAGGAGGACCACAACCAAGGGTTCTCGGACTATGTCCGATGTCCAAGGAGGGCTGTAGCAGGGGAGGGAGCGGCCATGGCCAAGGTAGGAAGAAGGAGGGGCGGCGGGGGTGAAGGATGAGGAAGGAGGGGCCGCCCTTTTTGCAGGGCGGCGGGTTGGGGGTGGAAGAAGGAGGGGCGGCAGGGTGGAGGAGGAGAGCAGGGGGGAGGGTTTTGCTTCAGGTGCCTACCTCAAATTATCCCCCGCTCTGGCGCCGGCGCCGGCCGTTGTACCATTGCTGATGCCCGCCTGCTCCACAGGACTCATCTTGGTTCACCAGTGGGTTCACATTGAGTGGCAGCCATTGGGGGGTGAGGGTGAGGGTGAGGGTGAGAGAGGGGGGAGTTGTGTCCGTGTCTGTCGGACATCCAAACACGGACACAGACAACTTCTGTCGGAGGTTTGTCCGGTCCGAGAACAGCCCTACTTGCCGGGGTAGTACAAAGGCAGACGGCCTCTCATTTTGGACTAGTGAAGAATATGCTTTCAGGGTTATTCTCCCTCAAATCTTTTTGTTTTGTAAAATTTTCCTCAAATTCTCTTTCCACACTTTCCTCTCTATTCTCTATTTCTGTCTCTCTCTCTCTAAAGTCTAAACTCCTCGTTTTATACTCCTGTTCTTTCCACTTTGGACCCGAAAGTCCACTCCTTCCTAAGTTCGTCCTCAAAAGTACATTTGGGCTACATTTTGTCCTATCTCTCTTTTGTGATTCCCGACCCTCTTAATAAAAATCCTTTAATTATATAATAAAAAAATCAAATCCTTTGACTTAAAGTCCATACCATTCTCCTCAAGGCATCAAGGTTTAACTCTTTGATCATATCCTAGCTGACATTAACATCAGCAAAGCTTTTTTGTTTTCTGGCTTTTCATTACTCGTCCGTCCCATATTAATTGTCTTTTGGTCTTCCAATCCAGACAGTTAATGTGTGACTGAGAGAGTAAAATTTTTAAAAAACACATCTAGAACAGGTACTAATATTACCCATTTAAGGTGGGTTTGGTTGTAGAAAGAGGAAGAAAATTTAAAAGTAAAATGTAAAGGGCAGTACAATAAAATTGACCCAAGAAGACATACTCTTTTTTTCCTCTCAGCCACTCATCATTAATTCCCAACTCCTCAACACCTAGAGATTTTTACATGAGTTGTAAATACTCCTGTTTAGTCCAACATCCCCACCAAAAACCATTAGGAAAGATAAAGCACCAAAAAAGAGCCCAATAATTAAGAAGCAGCAGCTAAAGGAGGTGGAGGCTGATGAGGTGCTGCACAATGGAGGACTGATGCTATTTGATCTCCTCCATCCTCGTCTTTTGAGTCATCTCCAGCATTCCACAAGAAGTTGGCATACGATGCCATCACATAGCTGCAATAAACATCTCCCTTTCAGAAGCCAATTATTGCAATTTAACAATACAAAGTCAGAAATGCCGAAAGAGAAAAGACTAGAATCACCAAAAACAAATTCAAGTGTGTAAAAAATTAGTTAATAATTCCAAAAACCACATGAACAGTTAGAAAGGTAAATGTCTCTAGGTTGTTTTTTATTTGCACACTTCTCTAATTGAGTTGTTAATCAAAGACAAATTCAACTGTATAAAGAATTAATTAGTTAATCCTAAAAATTGCATAAAGAGTTTGAAAGGTAAACATCTCTAAATAGGCAGTCAGAAAAACAAAAAAATAATCAGATTCGAGAAAACCCTTCAGGAACAAATGCCTATCCTATGGCATTGCCCCAAAATTTCCTTAATTTATAAAATCACTAAAAATAACATAGGAGAGAATAAAGCAGTTTCATAGGATCCCACATCTCCAGTTCATTTTTTTTGTGAATTTTTAACATCATAAACAGGACATATTGTCATAGCAGTGGAAATTTCTGTATAAACCAATGAGCTACTCACCAATTATTAGGCGCAGTCCTGACAGCTTGATCAAAATAGGTTGCAGCTCGTTTGGCATCTTTGTGTGTCTGCCATATAAGATTCCCATACAAAGATAGCATTTCACCATCACTTGGGTTCTCCAATATAGACCTTGCACAGTAATCTTCTGCCTTTACTAGATCCCCTTGAACCTAAATTTAATTTAGGAAAAGACACCCTCATCAGTATCAGCCACCAAGTAAAAAATTTATCAGCAATCAAATAAAATAGATAACCAGATTGTTGAGAACATGATATTAAAGAAATTACACCAACCATATTTATCAAAAAAAAAAATCATAACAACAATTAATCAAACAATCATAAAAATCACATATTCATGATCAAGTTGTGTCTTTTTCTAACAATTTTATTTCCATGACATGGGTCTTACGCCTCCATTCTAGACAAAAAAACTTAATTATAGTCATAATCATATACATGTCTCACAAAAAATCATTGAATTATATAAAAAATCTAAGCTGACAACTGTAAGAGATGTTAGATACTACCTTGAGAAACTTGGCGTAATTAGAGAGGAGTAGGCTGTTGCCGGGATATGCCTTTATCATCCTCTTATAATAAAATTCCAATCTTTTCCGACCAGAGAACCCAGCACCACCATCATCATTGCCACAATTGCCACCGCCACAGCCACCGCCTCCACCACCCCATCCTCCACCGCGCCCGCTGCCAGACCCATTGCCGTAATAACCAGTTTGGGCAGCAGTTTCAACACAGCGGCTGGCTTCAGGCACCTCTGCCACGGCAGCCAGACCCGAGCTCGACAGGATCCGACCGGGCGCCAAGGATTCCAATTCTTCTCTCTCTGCTGCCGCTTCTCTTTCTTCAAGTTTCCTCTCTCTGTTCCGTCCCAGGGAGAAAGGCCTGCCCGCCGCGCAGGCGAGTTCCCGGAGGTTCGTCTCCGACCCCGCCCTGCTCATCTTCTTCGCTGAAAACCCACCAGAATCAGACGCCGATATCAAAGAGACCATCGACCGCGTCCTCCGAATCGGAGCAATGGAATAGTGCTCCACGAAGGCCAGCTCCTTCGATAGCGAGACCCGCGAGTTTGGTATCGGACACGAAGAAGTCCTCGGCAGCATCTTCTCAAACTACTGAACCAATCCAAAAACCTCTTTTCTTGAATCAAAACACTTCAAGGGTTCTTGCAAAAATTTGAGGGAAACGGAAAGATTACCTCAAGATGACGAACTGAAGAGTATACGGTGGATTTTGGCCGGAAAAAATTCAGAAAAAAATCTGAAAAAATGCGAATGTTGATTTCTGCCAAGAAAATGAATCTGGGTGGAGTTCAGAATTGATGAAAAATCGTGATTATGAAGCCAAGAGGAGGGTTTTGGGAGTTGCAGAGGAAGACAGGGAAGGGAGTCCGGAAAAGGCAAGCTCACGGGGAAGAGATGGAAGGTCAGGCTGGCGCTTTTATATCAAGCGGAGACGAATCTGGTCCGTCGATTTGGTTTGAATTCGCACGTGCTGGAGGGACGCGGTACTGTGCTGTAATTACGAAGGCGGGGGGAACCGTTCGTGTTGTCGGGAGGAGCTAGCACGTGTAAGTTTGGACGGTCCACATTTGTTGTCTGGTTTTACATTTTGGTTTTTTTTAGGTCGCCTATTCTGCCACCCTTCTTATTTGCAGGGGCTCTCAAATTGTCTCCTAGTTATGGTAAGTTGTAAAAAGATTAGATGTTATTTCATCTTCTAGGAGCACCCATGTTCTACGAAGGTGTTTTGCATGGCCCCCCAACAGACCTTTTTTCCTGCATCGCCTTGGGACACCCATTGGATAACAGAGGAAAGGCTTATTGTTTAAATAACCTTTAAAATTAAGCTTCCTTAATATAGTAAATATGAAGACTAGAAGAATAGGTAAAAAATTTCACTCTAGATACAACACCAAACTGGCATGCTAGTGTGGTGTCGGTCACCAATCAACAAGATATGCCCTCCCTTATGTAGACCCTGACTAACAACGGAAGGTCACAAGTTAGCCTCGAGCTTTTTACATATGACCTGGCGCCAACTTTGACTTTCCCATATCACCCGTAATCTTCCTCTTTCTCTCATATGACCCGGAATCGGCACCTAGAGTACCGAAAATACCATTCTTTTACGTTTTTAAGCCTTTTGTATCCTAAATGCTTCATTCTTCCCAAAATTAGTGATTTACGGGAGCATGAAGTTGGGGAAGAAGATATTCCGGCAAAGGTCTGTCCATAATCGCGGTTGAAACCATCGCCGGCGCCGTCTAACTCAGAAAAAAAATAAAATTTCATGCCAAAAAACTGTAAAATAGCGGGAAAGACGAAAAATATATATGATGAAAGAATTTTGATGTAAGATCAGCGGGGAAGCCCTCCCAACAATAAAAATTAAGATCTACATGTAAAAAAATACATATAAAGGCCACTCATTAGTGTTCAACCGCTCATGGATACAAAATAAAAGAATAAAAATCGGCAAAAATGTGAAATATACGTCGGCGAGCGACGAGTTCAATTTATATATCTTTCTGTGATCCTAATGAGGTGGAAGAGGAAGAAAAATTAGGAAGAACGCAAAAAAAATGGGCAAAAACGGATAAAAAATGAGCGAGTTATGACATTTTGAAAATTTCAGAAAAATCGCGTTACATATGACACGACTCAGGCTCAAGTCGTGTATTCGACAACACGACTTGAGCCTGAGTCGTGTCATATGCAACGCGATTTTTTTGAAATTTTTAAAATGTCATAACTCGCTCATTTTTTATCCGTTTTTGCCCATTTTTTTTTTGTTCTTCTTTATTTTTCCTCCTCTTCCACCTCATATAGATATATTAAGCTAAGAAACGAAGAAAAAAAAAGAAAAAAAAAGAAAGTAGAAGCTTTGCGGCGAAGAGCTTCCACTTTCTTATTTCTTCTAATTTTTTCTTGATTTCTCAGCCTAATATATCTTCATGATGTGGAAGAGGAGGAAAAATAAAGAAGAACGAAAAAAAATGGGCGAAAACGGATAAAAAATGAGCGAGTTATGACATTTTAAAAATTTCAGAAAAATCGCGTTGCATATGACACGACTCAGGCTCAAGTCGTGTATTCGACAACACGACTTGAGCCTGAGTCGTGTCATATGCAACGTGATTTTTTTGAAATTTTCAAAATGTCATAACTCGCTCATTTTTTATCCGTTTTTGCCTTTTTTTTTGTTCTTCTTTATTTTTCCTCCTCTTCCACCTCATATAGATATATTAAGCTAAGAAATAAAGAAAAAAGAAGAAAAAAGAAGAAAGTAGAAGCTTTGCGGCGAAGAGCTTCCACTTTCTTATTTCTTCTAATTTTTTCTTCATTTTTCAGCTTAATATATCTTCATGATGTGGAAGAGGAGGAAAAATAAAGAAGAACGCAAAAAAAATGGGCGAAAACGGATAAAAAATGAGCGAGTTATGACATTTTGAAAATTTCAGAAAAATCACGTTGCATATGACACGACTCAGGCTCAAGTCGTGTATTCGACAACACGACTTGAGTCTGAGTCGTGTCATATGTAACGTGATTTTTTTGAAATTTTCAAAATGTCATAACTCGCTCATTTTTTATCCGTTTTTGCCCATTTTTATTTGTTCTTCTTTATTTTTCCTCCTCTTCCACCTCGTATAGATATATTAAGCTAAGAAATAAAGAAAAAAGAAGAAAGTTAAAGCTTTGCGGCGAAGAGCTTCCACTTTCTTATTTCTTCTAATTTTTTCTTCATTTCTCAGCCTAATATATCTTCATGATGTGGAAGAGGAGGAAAAATAAAGAAGAACGCAAAAAAAAATGGGCGAAAACGGATAAAAAATGAGCGAGTTATGACATTTTGAAAATTTCAGTAAAAACGTGTTTTGAACGACACGACTTGCAGTATAGTCGTGTCGTCGCGGACACGACTATACTGCAAGTCGTGTCTTTCAAAACACGTTTTTACTGGAATTTTTAAAATGTCATAACTCACTTATTTTTTATCCGTTTTTGCCCATTTTTTTTGCGTTCTTCCTTATTTTTCATCCTCTTCCACCTCATGAAGATATATTAGAATAAAAGAAGAAGAAAAAATAAGAATAAAGAATAGTGGAAGCTCTTCGCTGGAAAGCTTCCATTTTTTTCTTTCTTATTCTTTTTTCTTCTTCTTTCATTCTAATATATCTTCATTACGTGGAAGAGGAGGAAAAATAAGGAAGAACGCAAAAAAAATGGGCAAAAACGGATAAAAAATGAGTGAGTTATGACATTTTAAAAATTTCAGTAAAAACATGTTTTGAACGACACGACTTGCAGTATAGTCGTGTCGTACACGACTATACTGCAGGAGACACGACTTGGATATTTTTCGTGTTTTCGACGACACGATAAAATAGGAATTTTCAAAATTTGATAACTCGTTCATTTTTCATCCGTTTTTGCCCATTTTATTGTGTTCTTCCTTATTTTTCCTCCTCTTCCCCTTCATTAGGATCACAGAAAGATATATAAATTGAACTTGTTACTCGCCGAAGAGTATTTCACGTTTTTGCCTATTTTTATCCTCTTATTTTATGTCCAGGAGCGGTCCAACACCAATGGGTGATCTTTATATGTGTTTCTTTACATGTAGATCATAATTTTTGTAGTTTGGAGGGCTTCCCCACTGCTCTTGCATCAAAATCCTTTCATCCCGTTCGGTTTCTCGCTTTTTGGCGCGAAAATTACCTTTTCCGATTTGGACGGCGCCGGTGCCGGCGATGATATGGGCGGAGATGCCGGACGGAACACCTTCTTCTCCGATTGAACACGAGTTTCTCCGGGTACCTCCTCAGATTCCTGGTAATATGGAAAAACGAAGAGTGTGGGTGCTTATACCTAAACCTAAGGGTATTTTGGGTACTTTCCGGGTCATATGGAAGAAAGAAAAAGATTCCGGGTGATATGAGAAACTGAAAATTGGCGCCAGGTCATATGTAAAAAGCTCGTTAGCCTCACCCAGACGATGGTCTTAACGAGTTTAATAGGAGCCCACAAGGGGATTGTATCTCTTGTTGATTGGTGACCGACACTACGCTAATATGCCAACTTAGTGTTGTATCTACACTGAAATTTTTTTATGCAGATAGACTGCCTGCCGTTATGCTCTGTTTGGCCATCACATTGTACAAAGAAGGTTTTCCCTCCATGTCCCAAATTTTCTTGTCCATCATCGTGCTTCTTGTCTCTTCAACCGCATCTTAGCAATGTTAAATTAATGGGCATGCCCAACAGGGAAAATAGATGCTTCCAACTGGAAAAAGAGAGGGGCCCTTAAATTGAACAAAAAATTTGCATGGTATTTTTTCCCCTTGCAAAACATCAATAAAACAGATGGCCCCCCCTGTAACTTAGGGGCCCCTGCAAATTTGCTGGGTGGCAGGATAGGCAGCCCTTTTTTTATATGAGCCCTCGATCACGCGAGTCGGTTAGCCGAGACAATATAGGCCATCGGATTTCAATCTGGCAACGGACTTTAATATAAGGGGTTGGCAGGTTTGAATCACGATTGCACTGAGCGCTCAGATCGGCTAGGCTCGTGCTGATGGAGTCGCTTGAGCCCAGGCTCATATAAACTTTTTCTTATTTATTAAACCATTTTGATAAAACAAACACGCCCTGGTTGGTGGTACAAGGTATTCATTCATAGGTGATTCCTGTTTATATGCTCCATAGCTCATGCCCTTTGGCGCAATTGAACTTCGATCTTATGGTGTAGCCGTGTAGGGCACTGGTTCGTGATCCAAACCGATTACGATCTAACGAGATAATTTGTACGAAAAGAAAAGATTACGACCTAAAGAATTGGGATAGGCCCATAGATTTATATGTGATGTAAAATGCAGCAGGACGTTGTACGTAATTACAACCTAATTAATACTCCAATTACTTAAGATACTCTAATTTATTCACTGAGGAACAAAACAGAAAAAATTTGTGCGACAAACAAACCAACTTTTTGGTGAAGCTGATGTAATAGCAAGTTATATCTTTCACTATCATAGCAGTGAGTTGTATGAAGGCTATTTAAACAGCAACAGCTGGGGTCATCATTTAGTAAGAAGCTAATTACTTCCAACTTCAGGTTCCTACATGAGAGGTTGCGGTGGTCAAACTTCAGCAGCCCACAGAATTCTAATGGTCATACTTGGAGGACAACCTCTTGCAAGAAACCAAAAGTGATTGAATCTCTCCTCAATTTGTACTCTTCTACTTTGGCACATTCAGATATTTAGACCTTTGCCTCTCTTATTTGCTGAAACGTAAATGCATCATCAATGCTAGAAAATTTTATTTGTAATAACCATCCCCTCAATCATTTGTGAAAACAACCCCAGGGAAAAAGAATGTGGAAGAAACAATAGCACACATTCATAATCATAATCAAGTAGCGTTTTTTTTCCAACTATTTGGGGTCGGCGACATGGATCTTATTCCTCCATTCAGGCCTATTTTGGGCTAGCTCTTTTCTAAAAGATAGTAAAGTCAAATCCTTTTTTATTAACTTCATCCAAGTTCCCTTAGGTCTCCATCTTTCTCTTTTAGCATCGTTTACATGCATCACTTCTAATATTCTCACAGGGGCATCTATTGGTCTTCTTTACATATATCCATACCAATGCAACCTACATTCCCTCAGCTTCTCCCCAAATGAGCTACCCCTAAACTCTCACGAATATATTAATTCCTAATTCTATTTCTCTTAGTTATCACACTCATCCACCTTAACATTCTTATTTCGGCTACATTCAACTTATCTATATGACTTCTCTTTAGTGCCTAGCACTCCACTCCATAGAGTATTGCAGGCCTATGACTATCCTATAGAACTTGCTTTTAAGCTTTTTTGGAATACGCTTATCACATAACACTCCCGAGGTTGTCCTCTACTTTACCCACCCCAAATTTATTCTATGCACCACATCATTATCAATATCCCCTTCTTTATTGATAATGGAGCCTAAGTAATAAAATTGATCACGCCTTGACACTTCTTGCCCATCTATTTCAACTAAGGCTCTACCTATAGTTTTACCTTTCTTAAAAATAAATTTCATGCACTATGTCTTAGTCCTATTTATTTTAAAACCTTTTAATTCTAGAGCATCGCTCCACAATTCTAGTTTCACATTTAAACCTACTTTACTCTCATCAATTAAAATTACATCATTTGTAAAAAAATATACACCATGGTACATTATCTTATAAATGCCTAGTAAGCTCATCCATAAATAAAGCAAAAAGATAAGGACTCAAGGCTAAACTTTGATGAAGACCTACCATAATCGGAAACTCCTTTGTTACCCCCCAATAGTTCGTACACTAGTCATAACCCCCTATACATATCCTTTATGATATCTATGTAACCTCTTATAACACCCTTCTTCTTTAAAATACTCCACATGATCTTTCTCATCACGCTGTTGTAAGATTTTTTCACATCTTTGAAGGTCATATAGAGGCCTTATTTTCTATCCTTGTACCTCTCTACTAACTGTCATAATAAAAATATAACTTCTATTGTTGACTTCTCAGGCATGAAACCAAATTGATTCTCTGTTACTTTAGTTACTTTTTGCAAATGTCCTTCTATTACTCTCTCCTATAATTTTATAGTATGTCCCATAATTTTTATACCTCTATAGTTTGTACAACTTTAAATGTCCCCTTTATTTTTATACAAGGGTATGAGAGTACTTTCTCCTCCACTCCTCTGGCATCCTCTTAAACTTCAAAATCTTGTTAAACAAATTAATCAACCAAGTTAAGCCAATACCTCCTAGTGCCTTCTATACTTCAATAGGAATTCCATTGGTCCTGGAGCTTTGTCTTTCTTCATCTTCCTTAACGCAACTGTTACATCCTCTATGAAGAATCTCCTAAAATAAGTTATCTTTTTAACAGAATTACACTCAAAACCTATTCCACTGCTATAATTTTCATTAAATAAATGCTCAAAATATTCATGCTACCTCTCCCTAATTTCCCCATCTCTTACTAAAACCCTTTGATCTTCACTTTTAATATACCTAGCTTGCTCTAAGTCCATAATACTCCTATCTCTTGACTTAGCTATCTTATATATGTCCCTCTCCCCCTCCTCCATCCATAGCTTATTATATAAGTCATCAAACGCCTTCAATTTAACTTCACTCACTATCTTTTTAACCTCTCTCTTTACCTTAATATATCTTTCACAATTCTCTTAATTTTTATATTTTTGCCACTCCTTAAAGAAACTTCTTTTTCTTGACGACTCTTTGAACTTCCTCACACTGCCACCATATTTTTTTTTCTTGACATCCCTTCTCCTCCTCGCTTCACCAAGTACTTCTTTTCCCACTTTTTTAATGCAATTAGCTGTTGTGCACCCCTAGGTGGATGCACAAAAGCCAGCGGCAGGAAGTAGGGAAGGGGATGAGAATAGAGAAGAAGGGGATGAGAAACTAGGAATTCATTCATCAATACCCTAAACAAGACAAGTCGTCTCCTACGTATAGGCACAGAGCCTAAAGCTGACGGGCCTGATGGGCCATAATATGCAAATAAGTAAACAGCCTATTCCTACTGCAGCGGCCCACATGGCCTAATGGAAATAAGTAAATAGCAAGCAAATAGCCTAATACTAAGGAGTCGTAACATTCCACCACGCTCCGCTAGAGCCTTGTCCTCAAGGCAAAAATGTAGGAAAAAGAGCCAAGAAATCGTCTTCCAATTCCCAAGTGGCATCGTCCAGAGAATGATCTTGCCACACAACAAGCACCTCAGTCACCAGACATCCAAAACGACGAACCCGGCGGCGATCCAAGATAGACGCAGGAAGGGTAGGAGAATCCTCCGGTGAAGTGGGCAATGGGGCAGGCACCCCACTACTAAGGCGAGAAGGATCCCCCACAAAACGCCGCAGACGGGATACATGAAAAACTGGGTGAACCTGAGAAGTGGGCAGCAACTGCAGATGATAAGCAACCGGCCCGATACGCATAGTTCAGTCACAAAATCAGCCCATGTAGGATTAACCGAATCCCGCTCAAAATATTGAAACCAGACCAATGCATCACCCGTCAGATGGAAGGCGGCGATTCTTAGTTTATCCAATTCTGAGTGTGTGCCATAAGGCGGCACATCTCTCCGTGGCTGATGGTGAGGTATGGCAGTCGGATGAGGAAAGGCACGCAGATGAGTGCCAGCGGCCCCTGGCGGCAAGATATTAGTCGGATCAAAGGAGCCCAACATCGCGGAGGACTGAAAGGCACGACCTTGATGCGTAGGAGAACCCTGCACTGTAGCAGAGGCCTGGCCCTACAGAGAGACCTCGTGCAGAGGAGTAAACAGGTGTCCCTGGGACGCTGGAGTCTGCAGAGGAATTCCCTGGCCAGTCGCAGATGTCGTACTCTGGTGCTGATCCATGTCAGAGGCTGGCGGCAGTGGAGAAGCTGTCAGGCGCTCAAGCATGGTCTGTTGACTGAGCATAGTCTGCTGCATTGCCTGTTGACTGATACGCATGGATCGCATCTCTGTCGTAAAGTCTGTGAAGAGCTTTAATAGAGCAGGATCCATGGTGGCGGAGGGGGCGGCCTGGGCCTGAGCCATCGGCGCTGGGTTGAGGGACCCTCCAGGTTATCCGAAGCCTTCTTCCGAGCCATGAGGACGGAAACAAGTGATCGAATGCTCTGATACCAGTGTTGTGCACCCTAGGTGGATGCACAAAAGCCGACGGCAGGAAGTAGGGAAGGGGATGAGAATAGAGAAGAAGAGGATGAGAAACTAGGAATTCATTCATCGATACCCTAAACAAGACAAGTCGTCTCCTACATATAGGCGCAGAGCCTAAAGCCGATGGGCCATAATATGCAAATAAGTAAACAACCTATTCCTACTACAGCGGCGCACATGGCCTAATGGAAATAAGTAAATAGCAAGCAAATAGCCTAATACTAAGAAGTCATAACATTAGCCATATTACCCCACAACATTGTTAGTTCTTCATTTAAGTTCCAATATCCTTCAATCCTTAACCTCTCCACAGAAGTGTTGAATATCTCACCTTTCAAGTTCCACCATTTGATCTTAGGCTCCACTTTATCCGAACTTCGTTTCTTCCACCTCTTTATGTGAACATCCAAAATAACTAATCTATGTTGAAGTGTTATAGGTTCTCCAAGTATAACCTTACAATCCTTACATTTAGTTCTATCTCCGCTTCTAATTAAGAAAAAATCTATTTGGTTCTTGTAAGGTTCACTCTTGAATGTTACTATATGTTTTTCCCTCTTCTTAAAATAGGTATTTGCTATGCTTAGATCGTTTGATATTGTAAATTCAAGAATAGCTTCTCCCATTTCATTCATCTCCCCAAAACCATACCCCCCATGCACCCTCTCATATCTTATATTCTTCTCCCCTACATGCTCATTTAAGTCGTCTCCTATAATAACATTTCCCCTGATAGGTATCTCTTGCATTACTAAGTCCATTTCCTCCTAAAATTGTTTCTTAAAGTTCTCTCCTAATCCTAGTTGAGGCATATAAGCACTAATAGTATTAACTATGAAATCCCCTAACACTAGCTTTAACACTAATAGTAAATGACTTGACACCTACATGACTTTGTCTTAAATCCTTATCCACCACTATACCCACCCCATTCCTATTTGAAACTTTACATACATAAACTTATATTCTTCTCCCCTACAATCTTTCAAGAATAACATTTCCCCCAGTTCTCTAGCCTTCTCTCTTACAAACTTAATCTCCTGTAAGCAAGCTATATTAACCCTCATTCTCTTAAATGTTTCTACTAACTCCAAACTCTTACCCTTTAAGGTCCAAATATTTCATGATGTCATTCTAATCCTACGCTCATGGACTAGCTTCTTTACTCACACATATTCAGACCAACGTGAGAATCCCTGCTCACTTTTCATTGTAACTGGGCGTTGTTGCAATGTATCGCTTCGAGGGAACGCCCTAGCCAACCTTTGTTTACTTATCATTGCACCCGGGTTTTGGCACAATGCGTTGCTTCCAGGGAACGCCCTAACTCTAGCTAGAAAGCGTGGTATAAGATCCATAAAGATTGACAGAGTTTTTACAGCCGACTGTCAACCTGACGCTAACCCTCATCTTTTTCCCCGGACTTGAGACCGAGCATTGTAAGACACAATGGCGGAGTTTAAACTATAGCACACATTGTCCCACAAATTTCAGGTTGCTAGATTTTTAGAACCCAAGTCTCCTAAAATATGCTTCTTGCAGTTTGAGGCATCGTCCAACAGCTATAACTTAATCAAACTATTTCAAATTAATAGCAAGGAATGGAAGAAATGTGTGCGAGAACTGTTGTTTGTGGACAGCAAATTTGAGCTGGCTAGCCATTGACAATAGACAGGAGCTAAATTTGTGTAAGAGAGAGTACTTGCAGGGTACATTCTTCTCCCCGACCAGGCGAATCAAATGAAGCAGCTATCTCACCTCCTCCACTTGACCTTCTGAGGCTTCCATGCAGCTTCTTGCATTTGCAGTCACCATCCTCATTCCTCCTCCCTGGCACCTGCATGGCAATGACATTTGAAATTTTGCTTTAGACTGTTCCTCCAAGTTATAATTTCGGAAAGTTAAGCTTCATATTATGTTAAGGGAAGTATTTAGAGGGCAAAGATACTTTTAGTAGTTGTAATGAAACAACTATAGCGCATAGGAATAAGACACCAAATGTTCAATTTCAGTTGTACCAAAAAAACAAATTTCAGTGTTTAAAAGGCGTAAGACGAGCCACGAGGTCTTCTACTTCTAAAAAGTGGGAGGAAAAAGCCTCATGTATGCTATTGAGCAAGAATGAGTAAAATAATAAAATGATACAGATGAAAAAGTACATGATCAATAAATTATTCTCCTTCTGTTCTATTTTAATTGTCTCATTTATACAAAATGCTTAATATTAATAGTCCTACTTCATGCAGTAATTATTTGGTGGAGTTAAAATAATTAAGGGTTGGTGGATGGAGTGAAAAGGTTAACTAATTGACCTTTTTTTATATCACTTTTTTAAATCCATCAAAAATTATCAACAGCCATCATCAAGCACATTTATCTCCTCTTCTTAAATTTACTTGCAAAGCCCCTACTAGAATTTCTTGAGACCTAATGCATTTTAGGACATACCGTCCATGTAACAACGAATGATACATGTCATGAGAACTTACTACTTCTCCATCCAAAAAAACATGGCTGCATTTAAAAAATTACCATTCTCAAGAATAAGGTGAAAGAATTTACCCAAAAAAAGAATAAGGTGAATCCATTTGCCCTACAGGCCAATAAATCCTCATGAACATTCATGGGCAGGGATAAGTCGAGGCTTGAAATACTGTGGGCCCTACAGGCCAATAAATTTAATTCATTTTCAAATGCCGCCAGGGTTTTTTGGATGGAGGGACTATATAGTTGTAAGGTTTGAAGTAAGCGCAAGAGTTAGGGTGGCTTCTTGCTTGATTTGCATACTTCAAATGGTTAAAACATTCGTATAAGTTGCAACACCCAAGCCAAACCTTAATGATCAATGAAAAAAAAAACCAAAGCTTATTGGATTTAGATGCCCCCAACATCAACACTTCGGTTGAAACTTGAAAGATCAATGCAAGGCCATCTCTCGGTGAATTGCCACAAAGGAATTGTTACAAGTTTGATATTTGAATGAATGCAAGGCCAATACATTGTACACTGGAGGACCTGCTTAATTTGCATGTTTCTAGTAAAACATTCAACATAAGTGGTTGACACTAGATGCAAAGTCGCAACATCCCAAGGTAAACCTACTTGATTAAGATGCCACCCACATCAATCTTTATACTCCCTCCGTCCCATATTACTTGTCTAGATTTTTTAAGAAAGGATTTGTCACATATTAATTGTCCTATTTCATGTTGTCCTCATAGTAATCATGGATGGAGTAAAAAGAGTTGGAGGATTGGCTTCCTCAAATATGGACAATTTATATGGCAACTCTGCAACTGGAGGAGTGCCATGCATGCAATTGCATACTTACGACTCCGCAGATTAACTACCAACAAATTTCTGTCCAACGCTACGCATGAAAGTTTGGTTCCTCTAGTCTACTTGAATTTGGAAACTGGGGTCAGAAGTTTGTGATCAGAAGAGGCTGTTTGCAGTTTCCTCTACTCAGCAGCGTAAAACAAGGGAAAGTACTAATTCTACTAGAGTTAGGAAACTATATCCCCTCTGTTACATATACAAGCTGTTTTGCTTCTCTTTCTCGCCTACCCAGAAAGCTCTTTCTTGCTCTCTTCTTCCTGCGATCACTAATTTCTTCTTGTTCTTTTTTGTTTTTCTCACTTTCATTGTTTGCAAGAAGAAAATGGTCATGAGCAGGGTAGATGAAGATTGGGTGGTTCAGATGGTCAACACAACAAGCTTCAATGAGTCATGCAAACGCCACCCTCCCTGCCGCCTTAGATACTTCTGCAGCAGCTGCGTCGAGCCTATCTGCGGTTTTTGTGATGGTCATCGGGATTGTGAAGTCATTGAGGTGATGTAGTGTTGGCGTACTTGATTATAGTTTATTGCTTCAATGTTTTTTTGTTAAGTATTTGACTAGTCTCCTTAGCATGTGCTCGCGCGTCTCTTGTGCGCTGAAGCATCTCGGCCCTCGGGCCGTGAGATTCAATCCGCCGGCGCGTGTTAGTAGGGTCTGGTGATATATTACCGCATGTCATCAGATAAAATCATATAGGCATGACGACGGGTGTGAGCCAGAGCGCATATTAGCTTTCTTCATATGAAAAATCTAGCCAATGCTGCAGTACTGGTGTTTTGAGTCAGATTAGTGGGTCTCACATGATCTGACGACTGTTAGCCCTACAACGCATGTGCTGAAGCACTGGCAATATAGTACTAGAGAGTGTTCTGACCTATCACTTGTATAAATTGTTCTCCACAGATTTTCAAGTGTTCTGGTGCTCCATCAGTTAGGGTTAATCTTGTGAAAAAGAAGATTGGTATATCAAAAATTTGTTGGTTTAAGGTAAACAAGGAAGATGTAGTGTATCTAAGAAACAATCTAAGCTCAGTTGCTTCTAAGATACAGGATCGCTGCCAAATATGCTCACGGTCCCTCCCATACAATGCTCCCTACTGCTCTATACTTTGTAAGGTAATTAAATTAATCGCTTTTTCCCCAAAATGCAGATGAGTGCTTTTCTGCTTGTGCATGTGATCTCTTCCATTTAAGTTTTAATATAAGACATCATTTTTAATTATTATTTTAATTCGTTAATTTAGTGACTCAAGGTCTACTGGATTTATGTCATAATCCTTTTGTTCATTAACTTGGGTACAGATTAATGCGATTCAAGGCAACGCTGGAGTCCAATATGAAAATCATGGCGAAGATAATGAAATGGTAAGAGAAGGCCAACAAAATCATCAAGCTTTTCAACATATACCTCGTCATGTTGCAATGAAGGGTACACATAGAACAAGACGAAAAGGGATTCCAGTACGATCTCCATTCTTTTGAGAAAACTTCTTATAACCAATGCCAAAACTACAAAGGGTCTCACCCTGTCAATATATACCATGAATGTTGTTCAAGTCGACATGTAACATTTTAATTTTTAAATTGTTAGAGTCTAGTAAGATTGAGTTTATTATTATGAAGATTTATTGTGTGTCAACTAGAGGAAATTGGATTCAATCATATCAAGGGGTTAGTTGCCTTTGAAAACAAGTAATGGTAGATTGCTGCTCCCAAAAATGTATTGTTTCCAAAGTAGTTGAATAGAATGCTAGGATGCGTGATTCTGAGGTATCAATGATTCAAAAGAAATGTATAGCTAATTTACTAGTAGTAAGGTCTGAACTTAACGCAAGAGTACATTAGGGTAGCTTCTTGCTTGATTTGCATAATAGTTGAAACATTCGTATGCAAGTTGCAACACCCAAGCCGAACCTTAATGGATTTAGATGGCCCCCAACTTCAACACTTCGGTTAAAAAATTTATGCAAGTCCATCTGTCATCCAATTGTCACAAGGGAATGCTTAAAAGTTCGAAATTTGAATGTATGCAACGCCAAACCATTGTATATCGGAGCAGTTGCTTAATTTCCATGTTTATTGTGACATTCGTTGTAAGTGGTAAAGCTGCAACGCCCCAAGGCAAATCGTAATTGATTAACATGCCATCCAAGTCAATCTTTATACAGATATACAAAGTTTAAGTCAGGGAGGAAAGAGAAGCTCTCCCCTCTCTCATCTTTTTCCCCTCAAGCAACCCCCCTTTTTTCCCATCCTTTCCCTTACTGGTCTTTTGTCCCCACCTTGGCCAGCCTCCAGCAAGGGCCATATGGCTGCTACAATTTTGGGTTGGTGGGTAGGGAGAGAGAGAGAGAGATAGGCAGACAACCATTAGTGGAGTGGTGAACTTCGAAATCTCCTGCCCCTAACTTTTCTTGCCCCGACCTCCCCCCTCCTCGCTGACGACAAGCTCATAGTTCAGCCCTGCTAGTGTTTGCCCGGACGTCGTGCCCCCACATTGGCAAATAATTTCTCAGCCAATTTTGATTTTTTTTCATAGGTTTTTGTTGGGAAAGATGATGGTGAAAGAGAAGTTTTATTTCTCCTCCTCCCATGGTTCCCTTCCCTTGTTCTTCACATGGATTCATATGGAAAAGATGTCAGGTCTAGTGGATGTTTCTATAGACAAAAGTGATTCCTTTGGTAGTTATCCTCTTAGGGCGATTGTTCCAGTTGACGTTCTTGCCATCGAATCTCTCCCCTTTGGGTTCAAATTGTTGGTTTCTACTTTGCAGTCGAGTAGTGATTAACTAAGTAGAGGTTCTTGGGGTGAGAGTCCAACATCTGTTTTGTTGGGCGTGCGCTCAATCATTCAGTTGGACGAGTATCTCCAGGGCTACTACTTGTGAAGCTATTGCCTGTAGCTCACAACCTGGTAGTCTCATTATATATTTCTTTGGCTCTGCTATAGAGATGTATTTTATCGAAAAATTGGCATCAGTTTACCGACTATTTGAAGATAGCTCAGGATGTTTGGATTCCAAGTTCTTCACAATGGATTCTAGCTCAACATTGTGCCTTTGTTTATGGTATTTCTATTAGATATTATTTATTTATTTGTTATGGAAAGATGTAGATCAGTGTTAGTTGTGCGGATGAAGTCTCATTCTCCCCTATGATCCTTATATATGAGGACTTCTTGTTTGTATTTTCTATTTTAGTTGAATAAAGTTTCTTTGTTAGCAAACCAAAAAAGTCAATCTTTATCTCCCTCCATCCCATAATACTTCTCTAGATTTGTAAAAAAGGGTTTCACATATTATTTGTCCTATTTCATGTTGTCCTTACGATGGAGAAAAAAGAGTTGGTGGATTGGCTTCCGCACATATGGACAATTTATGTGGGACAGAGGTAATACTAGTGCTCTCTGAAAAACCAAATAGGACTATTAAGATAGGACAGGGAGTAGCCTCTATGAAGGCCACATATTAATAGTGAGGAAAATCAACATTTTGGAACACCAAATATTACCATTAGACATTTGGGAGTAGCCTCTATGAAGGCCAGTGTGTCAATTGTCACAAAGGGTTACCTACAACTTGGAATGGAAATTGTCACAAGGCCATGGTCGTTCCTTGGTGGAAATTTATGAGGAATAGATAAATGGTTGAACTGGAATTGGGGACCCCCCCAGCAACAAATAATGACGTGCAGTCTCTCAACTTGGGGAGATGCTAAGACAGCACCCCTCCGGCTTGTGCAATGGAGGCCGATGCCCTAGGCCATGGGCCTTCTTGATCACCCATTGACCCCGCCCAGGTAAGTATGCTTTCCCGTTCCCCCACCCATCCCTTTTATCCTCCACACCACACTTGCCCACCCTCCTTCTCCCACTCCCCATGTGGGACTAAAAGCTAGATGGTCACAAAGTCCATCCCTCTCCCTCCCCAATCCCCATTCATACCAACTTCATAGATCCACAGCACAATCGAATGGCTTCTTTATCCATGTAAAGCAAACTCATAGTCATAGCTTCTGTTTTGGTGACTTGAATATGTGTACAAAGTATAAATATAGCTTTATTTGAAGAACCAGCTATGCTTGCATTGGAGCATTAAATCGATATCATAAAGAATACTTACACCCATTTCCCCCTTAAATCTTGTACATTGGGAGATTAAATTTCTCAGTTTTTCAATGATACAATTTAACGTAGACTAATTCATTTTCTTAACCAGCCAGAAAGCCAAATTACCAATATATGCATATGCATTGGCTTTATTCAATCAGTCTTGACCAGGTTGAGCAAGGAAGACAGCCAAATGAAGAGCAGACATAACAGCCAATATTAAGTTGGTCTCTTGCAAAGACATTCTCCCATGTATTAGACTCTTACAAAACAAATAGAATACAACCTTAAGGCTTATATTTGCCATATTAACGTAAGGCGTACAAATCTGAACAAGCATATTCACTTTCAGTCTAGACCATATATGCGACAGTAGGATCACAATTTCATGGCGCCACAGTATATGACAAGGTAAGAGCAGTGTCACTTGAACAAAGGGGCCAGATCAGGGTGATCCAAATCAATGTCTAACCAACCCTGCAGGCGCATATACTCAATGTAATGATCAGGTGGCTGGATGGCACGAGGGTTCTTTGAAACGAAGCCATGTATCCTCTCAAGATCTCGAGCAAGCCATCTCACAGAAGTCGGATCTAGCAGAGGGGCAACCTTCACCATTACCATATTATTCTTCTTGTTCTTCGTCTCCTGTTGCTTTGCAGGTTTGTTTCCCATTGAGCAACTGATCTTATCTCCAAGAATTACACCCTGAGCATTCCAATGAGTTATCTGCATCTATGGACCATAAGAAAAATCTGATGCAAAAAATCAAATTCAAGATGACGTTCTGCAGTCCAACCAATGGAGAATGAGAATGGCATGGTCGAAGATGATGTGACTGATGTCAATTGAACCATAGATTTCAACTTTCACAAATTGCAGTTTATCTAGAATTGATTAGTATGTAGAGGCATACAACTGTGACTAAACTTGACAGCTGAACAAAATAATAATATTGCAAATCCTTCACAAAAATCTGCGGCACATGAAACTATCACAAAATTCAGAAATTAAACATATAAGCTAGCACTCTACACAAGGCACAAGAATGGCAAATAGCCAACAAATTTCCTGACATCAGGGTAAAAAAATCAGAAGGCACAATACCATCTGAAAAAAAAAATCTGAAGGATCATTTTACATAATACTTTATAAAGGTTTTAAGTATTCTAGATAGCAAAGGATGACGGAGGAGGAGGACTGCAGGGCGGATGCAAGGCAAAATTATGGCGGGAGCAGGAAAATGCCAAAGGTCTCATATTAGGAAAGTCATTTGACTTGCGTTCTAATGTAATTAGGAAGAGAAAATCAAACATGTCCTAAGATGGATTCACCTGAATTATAGCGATTTTCTGATCACTGATTTGTCTTCAGATCCAATGGGTTCATATTAGGAAAGTCGATTAACTTACGTCCTCATGGAGCTTAAAACTTACGTTCATATGCTATGGGCTTTATATTAGGAAAATCTTGCAATCGACAAATCTAGATATGTAAACTGATGTTTAATGTTGAAGCAGCACGGAATATATTTGTTTAGATTTTGAGTTAATATTATGAATTGAATTGGGTCATGGCAATTGTCAACTGCCTGCATATTCTGACCCATCCATAGTGTTGTATTCTACAAGTTAATTGACATGATAGTATGACGAATTTAGCAATTAATTTTATGCAAAGTGGTTATAGAGAATATCACTTTAAAAACACAAAGTTTGCATTATTAGGAGTGTAATAATTCAAGTAAAGAACCTCATATCACTTCAATGCTATCTTGGCTAAACAAGTTTTCTTCTCTTCAAGACACGCATTGGTGATGCCCAAAGTACTCTTTTTAAAAGTCTTCTTAAGTTACACTAGTCTTATAATTCCAACGTACTAAAGGACCAAAGATTTACAATTTTGACTTAAAACAGATGCATGATTTGGTAACTCGGCATGCATATTAGAAGCCTGATTTGAGGATTCTGTGGCCAAAAAATAAAAACAGCATGCACATCGTTTTAGACTTGGACAGCATATGCTGCCTTGCTACTTGGAAAAAAAGATGGAAAAATTTGTTGCAACTAACAAATCTCGGTGTAGAACAAGTTATTTAGCCTAAAATCTACAAAGAAGACATGTTCAATTCGACGTACAAGCATCATGTATGTCAATTAGGCCATATCAAGCTCTACCCAAGAAGAAAATCCAAAAGAATAACCAAGAACAAAATATACACCTAGTATTGTTTGTTTCTTCAGAAAATTTTTTTTAACAAAAGTTAAGTTGACATAGCATTATTAAAAGTCCTCACAAATAAATTTTTGCACAAAAAAGGAACTGAAGACGTCATTTATTGAGCATGAAAATTGAGAAAGCATGCATACCTTGTCTTGGTTCTTTGATACTGTAATGAGTCGTCCAGGCTTTTTCCTGAGACAATATTCAATGGGTAGAAGCGAAGTAGCAATCCCCTTTAATGACGAAGCATCCCACAAGAACCAGTTTACTAATTGTTGGAATCTGATTTGGATTTTACTTCTTTTTTTTATCTAATTTGGAGACTCTACAAGCAGTAACTCTATATTAAGATTTAAAGGAAAGAACAACTAATTGAAGGAGAAACAGGGAGACAATAAAAAAACAAATGTGTCTGGGTTTTCAATACGCTAATTTTAAAGGAAAATCTAGCCTGTGCTGCAGCACAGGCAGTCGTCAAAGCCTGACTCACTTTTAAAGGCCAATACACTAACTCCAGTATATATTCCTAATTTGAAAGCAAGTATAGAAAGGTGTTTTTTCGTTATATGGTAACAGTTTCCTATGTTTCTCACCAATATTTACCAATTAACATGTTTGTTTGCAAGTATCATTCATACGTAATTGCCCCAAAAAAGTAGCATTCATACATTAGCACTTTATCATATTAGTTCATTTGAAAGTCAACAGTATCTATTAGAAGTGACCGGAGGGAGTCCTTGTTTCTCATTCAATTTTAAGCAAAGCATTTCTCGTGTTGTTTAAAACTACCTCAATTGTTTCATCAAAATCCTAAACCAGTTTGATTTTAGGTTGTTTAAACAACCAACGCAAGGATTATTTTACATTTAATCATGTTTTAGGCATCGTAGTAAGCAAAGGCTTCTATATTTAGCAGATTTTAAAATTTGAAGGCAGCAAAAACTAAAGTCACAAACACAGCAACACCACAGATCAGTTCGGTTTTTTTATAGCATTTAAAATTGAGAGTTTGCTCTGCCTTTTCATCAAATCTTTGTCCTACTTCCGATCAGGACTACTAATCAATTCTTTTTGTAAGAAATCAAATTCTTTATTGCTGAAGTCAATCTCTGTTTTAGTGGAAAGTAATTCAATGAATGTTGTAGCTTAGCACATTTGTAAATTTCTTTGAACTGACCCACACTCCTGATTCTCTTCGGTGTACACCAGAACCTGAAGGGTACTGCTTCCCGGTTAAAGGGTTAGTCAGAGAGGGCCAATTGTACACCAGATTCCAGACGCAAAAGACTAATCATCAAAAGGGCAAGAAATACTGCATAACTACAACACAAAATACCTGATCCTCCTTGAGCAAGAAGGCAACTTTTTTACGGCAACCATAACAACAAGGAAACGTCGGTGAGGGAGAGAAGACTGTAGGCAGGGTGGACGCAAGGCGGCAAAATTATGGGGGGGAGCGGAACGGAAAGGGCTCATATTAGGAAAGTCGGTCGTGTGACTTAGTCCTAATGCAGTTAGGACTAGAAAAATAAAACATAGATTTTACCTGAAAGGGTCCAAATTAGGAAATCCTCGTTACGTTCATTCTATAAATAAAGGCGCAGCACTCTCAAGGTAGTTTATCTCGTTAATTATTTCAAGAAGCAAAAGCAGTGAGGATATGGCAGGCACAAGCAGGAGCAGATACTCTGAGTCAGAGACCAGAAACTTGCTCTGTTCATTGCATCCAGGATTCGAGTTCAACCCAAGTGATGATGAGCTCGTTCAACACTATTTGGTAAATATGGTATTGAATCGCCCCACTTCCCTTCAGCGGAATCCCCGACGACGTGGATCTCCGCAAATACACGCCAGAAGATTTGTCACGTAGGTTCAAGCTGAATCTTTTCCTTGTTCTTGGCTTATATAAAATTTTTTTTCTTGTTCTTGGCTCACGTAGAATGCATGTTTTATTTTTTGCTAGAATAGGCAGAATCTCTTTGATGTTATTGGCTTACGTAAAATATTTGCTAGAATACTTGGAGTCTCTTTTCTCATAATTGGCGTATGTAGAACCTCGTTAGTATATTACTCCCCCTCATCCGGAATTATTATACCCATAAGGTTGGTCAATATGAACTAAAATTAGTTCATTTTAGAAAACTTTATCGTCATAATAATTTCGGACGGAGGGAGTATACACTTAGGGCACAGGCGAAGTGCATCATGTCAGATCTTGATCTACGGTCTAGCATCTACGGTCTAGCATGTACTTTTGGACCGAGATTCGATTGCTCGCGATGTGCCCGAAGAAAGCGTAGTAAGAGATATGGACGCATGCTAAAAAAATTTTGATGGCATAATTCACATGTAGTTCTTGGTAATGGTACAACACATAGTATGGTGAATGAATAAAGTTGTCTTGTGCACAGGTATGTATCCTGCTTTGGGGGGCGATGTGTGGTACTTCTTTAGCAAAAGACATACAAAATCAAAATCTAGCAAGGTTGTAGACCGGACTGCCGGCACCGGGTTCTGGAGGATGGTGACTCCTAAGGTTCCTGTGTCCTTCAACGGCAATACGGTTGGGGAAAGGAATGTGCTCGTATTCCACCACACGAAAGAGATCAAAACAGATTGGATAATGCATGAGTTTACGGCTATAATCAACAAAAAAAGACTGGTATGTATGTGTAACTATTTTACCTATATTTGGAGTCAGTTTGATTTGAACATTGTAACTTAATTATGCCAATACCACTTTGCCTTGATAGTACACTTGAATTCATATTAATCATGTTGTGCCCATTACAGTTTTGACTATAGTGTTATTATACTGTAAGTGATTTTCAGTATTGATAAAAAATTATCGTGGTTAAATTAGTGAATGTTTAAATGCAAGTCTACTACTCTCTCCTTCGGAATTATTTTATTAACAAAGGTTCTCCATTTAGTTCATTTTGGAACACCTTTGTTAACAATAATTCTGGATGGAGTATGAAATTGTTATATATGTTTCTAGTAATAGGTTCAAGCAATATGCACTATGTCATCATTGCCCATGCAAAGACTATCATAACCTTGAAACCGCTCACTCACAAATAAAGTAGTATAGTACTATTTCGTTGTAGTGATTGAGATTTGTTTGTTTATTCGTATAGGCATTTTATATCTAATGGGCCGTTTGGGGCATGATTAAAAGCAAAACATCAACAGTGGATGTTTTGCTACACTGTAGCATCCATATTTTTTCCATATCCATGTGCCAGGGTTCCATATTAACCTTTACATTGATATATGTTTTAGGGGCCATTTGGGGCCTGATTATAAGCAAATATCCACAGTTGATTTTCCAGATCCACTGTAGCATCCATGTTTTTTCCATATCAACGTGTGTCTCGTGCATAGGAACACGATTCAAGTATGAATTCAACCTGAAAAAGAAAAAATTACTGCCCAATCTTTATTTTTTTTTATGAGTTTTAGCATCACAAAATTTCTTACTTGTGCAGCATCAACTTTTCAATTGTTTTTTTTTGTACCTTCATAAATTCATTGAAACCATACATATGATCCTCACCTATATTTCGTGTATACATACCAATCAATATTGAAATTTGCTTGCTTATTCAAAATAATAGAAAGTGACTAAAAAAATTCTTAAAGTTCATGAAAATGATTTTTTTCAGGATGATTGGAACTTATGCAAGATTTATGTCAGCCGGGTCGCAAAGAACAGGAATAGTTCATCTCGTGTTAATCAGACGGCTCAGCCCACGAATAACATTGATCCACTGCCTACTCAGCAGCTTCATTCTCAAGCTATTGATGAACCATCAGGCAGCTATGCTGGATCACCTAGCTCTCCAATGGCCATGGGAAGCTGCCTCAACTACCAGCAAAGGTCACATCCACTAGTCCGAGATGGAGAAGATGTTGATTATGCCTCGACTAGCACTGCAGTGGACACTACTTCAGATGAGACGTTGATGTGCATGACCACTCAATCTGACAATCAATTGCCAACAGAAGATCCAAGTCAGCTCAAGGTTGGCATTGCAATGAACCACCGTCCCTTTAGTTCTGACCACAACACAACAACAACCAGTGAGAAGTCACTGTTCCTGGATGAAATTGCTCTAGGCATCCCAATGAATGAGCTAGAGGCCATTGATGCATTTCTGACCATGGATAACTTTACTTCAAATATCACAATGGATGAGCTAGAGGCCATTGATGCGTTTCTGACCATGGATAACTTTACTTCAAACATCCCAATGGATCTAGATACAATTGATTATGACCTTCCACAGATATTGTTATCTCAAGGTGATTTTGATGGTTTGAGCCCGGATGATTTGGGACGTATGGATCCTCCTCCAACTTAGAAAACAACTAAATAAGGCATTCTAATTAGAATGTATGTACCCTTCTATGAAGACGTATGTATGTACCCTTCTGTGAAGATGTTTTCACATATGTACATGTGTTAGAAAATCAATTTATTATTTAGCTTCCTTTTTTCCTCTATTTGCTAGAATTGGCCATGGATAGCAACTTGGTTAAACATAATTATTTAACTCCTTTGTCCTTTTTTTTGGTAATCTCTCTGTTGTCCACTTGGAAACTGAAAATTGGTGTAGATTGAATTTTTTTCCATGTTGACACTCACAAGTTTTAGCTAGTAATAGGACTAATAGTAAACTTATATGTCACATCTCAATTTGGCTATCATTGACCAGAGCTTCAAGTTCTTTCTGCAGCCCTGCTACATAAGTTTTGAAGGCATTTTCTATGAGAATAAGAAATAGAAGGAAGAAGCAAACAATAATATGCATTCACAAGAACACGTAAAACTATCATTATTGGAGCTCTATTCAGCATCACTATGAAATTTTTAGATTTATATTTACAGTTTAATTATGTAATTATGTATAAACTAGAGATAGTCGGAAGATTAGAGGCAATCAGGACAATAACAATACTTTAGAAAGTGATGAAGTTGGTAATAGAATCTAAATTTATAATCGTGAAAAGGAGACAAATGAGCATGACGAAAGTAAAAAATCTTTCTCGACAACCTAGATGTTTTATTAAATGATGCCATCTCAACCTCCTTACACTGAAAGGCGGAGGTGGGAAAAAATTTATAATTAACAAATGTGAAATATCAAACATCAAAATAGAAAAAGCAAGAAACATGAACTTTTGCCTAGTGAGTCCTATATATGTCAGGGCAAGTATCATCTCTGGGCTCCCTTTCACCCAAACTTTAACCCAACCCTAACCAAACACACATACATACACCTTTTTCCCTAATCAAACAAAGTGTGTGCATGTGCACCACCATTCTTAAATGTATAACTGAGAAGGTTTTTAATGTTCTTAAACCTATGAAATTTTGGTGATTTCTTTAAAAGTCTCCAGATCATGTACGCAATCGTTTATCTCATTCTAGCCAAGTCTGAACTAAGCTAAAATGGCATCATATACTTCATCTTAAGGGCAGGGACAATGAAGTCTTCTTCCTTAATAATATGGAGTTGCATCTCGAAAAACCATAACCAGGTAAAACATTGCTGCTATCCTCTATAAAGCATTTTAAAAGCTCAGTTGATTTACATCAGCTGAAATTTTTTTAGAAACCATTTAGATACACTAGTGTGATGACCTAAAAAAATGTACAATTTTTTTTAATGGTCAACCTAAACTAGGAAAGTGGATTTATTAGAAGTCCTTTATGTGATGATTGATCAAGTTTATTCCGAGTTATCCTATTTTTTCTAACTAAAGTAGGATTAGAAAGAGGATGACTTAATGAGGCAACTAGAATTGGTTTCTATTTCAAACTAGGACTTTGGACAACCAGCCTGGAGTTGGGGCTATGCCTGGTGTCATGATTAGGTGTAGGGTTAGGTATGGCACTAGGTGCAAAGTGAAGTTTAGCGGGTTAGTTGATAGGCAAGGAATGGCTTCATATGAATCTTTTGAAGATACACTTCTAGTTGGAGTAGGAATAGGGAGGATTAGATGGATGGTAGAGATGATGCCTTGCAAGCTAGGACTCATAATAAGTGCCAGGAAATTATTTGGGATGATATTTTTGGTTACCAACTTACCTGATTGAGGATAAACTAGTGAAAAAAGGATTAGGTTTCTAATTGGTGTAAGATTCCAATTGGGGAGGTTGCCAAGGATTTTTATTTGGACAAGTAGGTTGCTTTAGATAGACTTGACTTGATTTGATATCGACTCAAATAGGGAAGGTTGATTATACTTCTACCAAATGTAGGAAAACTCTAGGGCACCATCTATATAAGAAGAGCAGGATGGCCCTATTGTGCTGATCGACCAACTCTCTTTCTATCTCTCTCTAGAAATCTCTCTCAATCTCTCTCGGCCTCACATTGGTGGCCGACCAGAGATACACGATGAGGAGACTTGAGACACTAAAGCTGAGGCAACGTGACGAGAAGATTTGTCATTGGTTGAGGTAGGATGGTTTTACGTAGTATCTTCTAGGATCTTACTTTCTATGATACCTAGAATCCTTCATGTTTGAAGTTAGGTATAGCCATATTCTTGCTAATATGATGTTGATCTATATCCTTTAATGAGTTCTTAAAAGTGTTGAAGTTATATGCTCTATTGGCATGAATGTTTGAATTGACATCGATTGTATATTTGAATCTTGTCGTTATTGCTCGTATTGAATTGATGAGAACTGTGATCGCTTATTGCTTCCTTGTTACTGATGTAGAATCTGATCAACAGGTAATTCCATTATAGGAGAAAGGGGAGAAAGAGTTAGATTAGGGCTAAGAAAGACTAACATTAACTAAACTAGTAAATAAACTATTCCATTGATCTTTGATTATTGATTAGGGAAGACCCTTTTACATATTTATAGGCTCTTAAACCATAATCCTAGTTGACATAGGATAAACTCTAAACTATAGTCCTAATTGACATAGGAGTATAAATCATATTGACCTAGTCCTAGAAATCCAACTAATGAAGGAAACTAATCATAATCCTAATTAGAATAGGATCATAACATTCTATTAAAGCTTCCGCATCACCTCGTCCTAGAGATGCTCTTGTCTTACTGCATCGAAGACGATAATGCGAAAGGCACAACTTCATCAAAATACATTAGGATCACCAATGTTCCTGTAGACGAGTAACCCTAGCACACGTCGGCAATGGTTCTCTTTTTTTTTTTAAACGGCAGAACCAACTTGAAACTGACAACATAGAGTGAACCAAATATGAACCAGCCCCAGAGATAGGTTGTTGAACCGGAGTTTTTTTTTTCCAGTCTTGAATTGCTCCTCGAATCTCGCCTTGATACTCCTTATCCTTGCTCTACAGCGCCTCGATTGACACAGGGTCCTTGACATCCACATCCAAGGTCTTCCCTTCCAAGAAGCTTAGAAGCTTGACGGAAGTTCTGAATCTTGGCGACATGAGATGCGAGGCCAAGAGCTCGTCGATCCTAAGAATCATGTCGAACCACCACGACCCATTCCACCACCGCACCCACACAATCGTCCTGGAGCTGCAGTCAATCTCCTCCCCATCTAGACACCCTTCGGAACATGGTGGCATTGGGGGGTTGAAGTGCGTCGGCGGACATAAAGGTGGCGGCTTTGGGGGTGGTCCTGGCTCAGTGGTGGCTAGGAATACATGGTGACGGCAGCGGAGGAGACAACAGAGACTTTGGCCTGGCGGTTCTTGACGGTGATGTGTCATCCCTTTCAGTCCTTGGCCGTCTCCTAGGTGATGTCCTCGTCGATCTTCTTTGGGGAGAGCCCAAGCATCCTGATCTTGGGGGCGAGGGAGTTGGCCACGCCGACAATGCCGTCGGTCATGCGGACTAATGCGTCCATCACCTGGGTTGGGTCGAACTTGGGCGGCATGGCAATGGCTGAGGCAAGTTGGGCAGCCTAAAGGCGGGGCCTTTGGTGGTGGCAAATACTAGACAGAGACCCCCGTCAATGGATCGGAGTCGGAGGCGGCAGCGGAGTGATTGGCTGCGCGACAGTGACATCAACGACAGAGGAGAAAGCAACGACTGTGGCAATGTGGAAGGGGATGAGTTGAGCCATTAGCGATGGATATTGCAATGGTGGAGGTGACGACAGCGGCAGGGGAAAAATTGGATTCATACTAGAGACAAGATCAGAAGGCAGTGGAAATGGCGACTGGAAGCACGCCTCTGATTCTGAAGGTGGTGTTTTTGCAACAGTGTCATCGACATCTGCTGGAATGGGTTGTCAATTTCCAGTCCATCTTCTACTGATGTGGGAAAGAGGAGGATGAACTGGACTTCCGCAGCATGTTCGGGTGCAGTCACAGACAGAAACGATTGAATCGGGTATGTGAAAATTTTCTAGAGTGTCGCTCGTTGCTCGTCGAAGATATCATCGATGTCTTGCTTCAACTTTGCCAAGTTGTCTTCATAATTCCATGGTGGAAGCACATGAGGTTGCGACAACAGATCTGGAGGGTCTATAACTGCAGCCGCGACGGCGGTGCTCGGGACCAGGACAGGGTCCGGCCCGAGTTGCCATTGGGCGTGCATCTCTTCGTGTTGTCGCTTTCGGTCAATGTGCATCTCTTCATCTCGTCGCTTTCACTTGGCTTTAAGTGCGTCAAGTGATCGCAAGTCATGTTGCACGTGCAATGGTCTGAAGGAACGAATGCTCTGATACCAATGATCTACAGATAATTCTATTATAGGAGAAAGGGGAGAAAGAGTAGGATTAGGACTAAGAAAGACTAACATTAACTAAATTAGTAAATAAACTATTCCATTGATCTTTGATTATTGATTAGGGAAGGCCCTTTTACATATTTATAGACTCTTAAACCATAATCCTAGTTGATATAGAATAGACTCTAAACTATAGTCGTAATTAACATAGGAGTATTAATCCTAATTGTCTTAGTCTTAGGAATCCAACTAATGAAGGAAACTAATCATAATCCTAATTAAAATAGGATCATACCTGAAAAGAAAGGTCAGTCAACAACGGTTCCCGACTCGCAAGTACGGGGAAAGAATAATAAATCATAGGACTCTGAACATCACACGTGTAAGGAGAAGATAAACAGTCTTAATACCTCTAGGTATCTAAAGTGCAAAGAGATTCAATTTATGCTCGCTGATTACCAATCATGGGGCTAATTATCAGAATCACCCTAAAGGTTCTCCCTTCTGAACCTGCCATGTGTCTAAGATGCTGGCCCCATCAGTGCTTACAGACACAATGGGCAGAGACTGTAAACCTTCCGTAATATCATCCAGCCTAAACGTACGTATGTGCCTCCCTTCGGGCAATAAGAAAACTATGTTCTATAAATATCGGAAATCACCATGGATCTAGCAATGGCTCGTGAGCATACTATGATTCCACCCGGAGAGATCTTCAAAAAGAACTCTTAGTGGAGAGATAGGTCAATAATGTCAAACTGGACAATGATTTAATCAACAGCATAGGTCTCAACTTTTTGAGGATAATGGTAACTTTTATCACTATGAATCACTCAAGGAGTACGAATAGACCATCAGGGTCTCTCATCAGAACATGACTCATTTCAGGAGTAACATAGAAATTCACGTATCTCAAATATCAACAGACTCACCATAGGAGTATAGATCAATATTCAAATATCTTGAACACATACTCAATATTCAAATATCTTGAACACATACTTTCATACACAACCCTAGATAGGAATATTCCATAATATATTTGGACTTATAATATACATATCCAAAGTCAAGAATTAAGAATAGGTCTTTGATGATTTGATTTCAAAGTGGAACTTCAAACCGACACAAACGCTTGTCTGAAAATAGAAATTTTGGTTGACTTGCTCACTTAGTCTTACCTCATATGATTAATCTTTTTACTTAATCAACCTTACTTTGATAATCCATAATCAATAGTGTAATAATCAGTAATGATACTTTAATTCGTCTCATACAATATCACATAGTGTTATTTAAGTATTAGTATTTTCACCCTGATTACAGAACATTCTCATGCAAAACAGTTCCCTTCCGACTGATCACGTGCTTTGTACAGTAAGACTTGGACTCTGAACTTTTTACCAGTAAAAACTTTATGAGTCTAGTTTCTAACCCCACTGACTTTATATTTTTCCAATTTTTTTAATTAAATATGATTTATTTAATACAGACTGTCGACACAGAAATAGTTCTGTCCGAGATTAAGATTCTTAATTATACTTAAGTATTTCATATAACTACACTTTATTAATGTTAATAAAGTATTATCAGAGTTATTTACTCCTAGAATGTGCTAAATTACTTAATTGCATACCTTTATCATGTTTCATATCTTACATAACAGTCTTAGATAACTCACCCTTTATAACAAGGACTTTTAATACAAGATAACAATTATGACCACTAGAACCAACGTGATTAAAGAATAACAGAACAAGATCAGAACTTTTGATATCACTATGATCAATAAAGCAACAATTTTGGACATTATTCCCAACTAGAGACTAGCATGAAAGTATAAAATGGCATTATCGCAATATGAATAGCATATAGATTCATGAATCATCAAACACAAATTGATCCAAGCAATATATATATCATAAGACTGATTGAGAGTACTTATATATCATATAGAGAAAAGAAAGAGAATGGAAAAACCATCCTACTCTTTATTTCACAAAAGTCTCACCCTTTACGCGTCTTTCACCTCCTTTGCTTCGCAACAATGGCTTCGCTCCAAGCTTTTGATGAAGAACTAAGTCAAGAAGAGGCTTGAGAGAAGGGTGAATGTGAGAAGGAGGAAAGCACAAGCTTTCTAGAGCTAGGGTTTTGATATGAATAGCACAAATCATCCCCTCTCATGTGTTTATATAGAGTTTAAGGTTTCTTCTCTTTAAGCAAATCCTTCCTTATCAGGGGCTCTTCCTCCAATAGGAATACTCCAATATCTTCATATGGTCGTGCACTCCAAATTTGGTTAGGATTTGGTATCCTTTTCTCAAGAAAATCCTAACAAAAATGTAATTTCCATATTCAGTTTCTGTCGGCGCTATCGATCGCGACCACATGCGATCGATCGCGGCACAAATCCACAATATCACAGTACTTACGATCAATCGTCGCCTATGGCGATCAATCGCTGCCTTAAATTGCCAAATTCCAGTAAAAATGATCGATCGGGGACAAAGGCGATCAATCGCGTCTCTGTCCCGATCGATCGCGTACCCTCACAAAATTCAAACTAGCGTAACTTTTTGCTCCAAACTCTTAATTGTGCATAGTTGGTGGTGTTAGAAAAATTTATTCGCATACTTTAACATCATATTAGAAAAACATAGCAAAAACAAGCATCCAAAACTTTATATATCAGTAATAGTAAACATACCAATTTTTCGGGTGTTACATTTACTGATGGTTTCATTGAAACCCCACTTAACATGATAAAATCCTAAGTAAATATCATACGAGTATACAACTGTTTGAGAGGCCTAATACTTATAAAATAATCATAGTAAAAGTGTTTTAAACATTACAACTCTCTCTTTAGTCAAGACTTACAGTAAACTGTGTGTCTTCCTCAATGGGTTCTCATTCAATTTCAATTACGTGTAATATTCAGTTGTAGTTGGAACTCTTCTGATAAAGCTATTCATTACTGAGTTGGTTGGAATTAGGAAAGTCAGTTTTCACAAGGATCGTTGTGATGCTCTGTATACTTACGACATCTCTATTTCGTATAATAATTACTGAGTCAGTTCGAAATCTCTTTATTGCATATTTATTGTCTGAATAAGTTTCCACACAGACCTTGCGAGGGCCCTGTCAATGGGAAATTATACTATCATACTATGCTCAACAAGCCATGACAGATCTTGCGAGATCTCCAGATTATTTTGGACCTTGTGAGGCTTAGTATATTCCGAGTTTCCCGCCTAGAAAATGGCACCACACATATGTTTTAGATTGGCCAGGCATTATAGAAGGCATGATAGTCTCTGCCCATTGTGCCCATGAGCATCGATGGGTCCTCACCCTAGACTGATGGCAGGTTTTAGAAGAAAACCAGTGGTGATCGGGTAAGTTAACACAAGGACCTTGCATTACCCCTATATATAGGAAACTTTACTATCACTTGCGAGCGGTATTGATTTGAGAGCAGAAATTGAATTCCTACTTACACTATAGATGTTCATGGAGTTTGTTGAATTTGGATATTAATTTTCTTATGATTATGATTCACTTCTTCCTATTGATGGAATCCTATTTCAAATTCTTGAAACACTTGCTTCCCCTTACATTATTATTCTTTAAACTTGTTTTTATATCTCTACTATAGTTTTACATTTTATTGAGTATTTCTTCGGAGTACTCATGCATTCTGCGATGGGGGCTTAGCTGAAGATCAAGCTTAAAGGAGTAGCGGGATTAGATGGATCGTGAAGAAGTTCGTAGCTTAATTACTTTTTGCAGTTTACATTAAAGTTATTGAAATAAATGGCATTTGGGCCATTAATAAACAATTTTAAATTATTACTTACTATTAAATTTGATTTTTTATTAATTAATAGACCCATCCTATGAGAATTATCATTTATATGTCTTTTTTATGATTGTGTGAATGACGACAAAATTCCATGTGATGTCCCAAGCATTCAGGATTGAAAGTTTCACACTCTAATATGAGCTGAATATTTTGGGTGCGACAACTAGACAAAAAATAACAAATAACAATCAACAAATATGCATCAAGGTACAAAAAACCCAAGCAAAAACACTCTTGAATTTCAATATAAAACATGGTACATAATCAAAGAAGTCATACATACAAAGAGAGAAGTTTGCCTATCAAAAGAGTAAAATATAGATTATAGCATCCAATGTGCTTAGCTTCAAGACAAATAAACAAAGATTCGAGTGACACATCCAGATTTACATAAATAATAAGAATAAGTATTTATGACCACCAAAATTTATTAAGAAATTAACAAGCAATAACTTTGAGAATATGAATGCACATAATATACACATAAAAAGAGTAAAACATCTTCAATAACTTGCAGATATAGTGTAGTAAGACAACTTGGCTATCGAAAAAAGAAAATTAAACCTATTAGCTAGGTTGCCCATTGTACATCCAAGCACTACTAGGAAAACACAAAAGCTAAAACGAAGTTGCCATCTAAAAAGGAGGTATAATACCTAAAAAGGTTGCGAGGCTATCTATCTTAATGGCTACTAACCACATGAAAGTTTCTTATTGCAAGACAAATATATCATTCCTATTGGCTTTGCTAAAGAAGAACCCAACTCTTTAGTTTACTATAAAAAAGGATTCATTTAGATCAACCCAATCATAGAAGCAACAACTTAGATCCATCACACAAGGCATACGAATCATATAGATCATTAGCAAAGTCAAGCATAAAGAAAAGTTTAAGCGTGCAGAAAACATAATGAAGTTAACCTGAAACCTAGATGAGTTATATAAATGCTCAAAGCACATTAGAAGGGAGGACAGATAGAATTTCAATAGTAGAAGTATAATTAAGTTGAAATTACAAAAATAACCTGAACATAAAACTCACTAATGTTAGGTAATTAACAAGGAAAGACACACAACTGTGCCTAATCTTGATGACCCATCGCAATGATTATATTGCTAATCTGGGACACAAGTCTGCTGTGTACGAAGCTATTAACAACCTGAAATTGAACATATCAAACTAGAGTAATCTACAAGGCACGAGAATGACAAATATCATATTTGAACCAACATGCCATAACAGAGCATAACAGATTTCATTAAAGCAGGGAAAATGATCTATTATGAAGTCACAGAACCATATGAAGTCTAGCTCATGTTGCAAAACCTATCTAGACTGTTTGAGAAAATTTTAATCTGGTTTGATTTGATCTTGTTTAATCAACCAATGTAAATACTATTTTACATTGCACTTAATCAAGATTTAAGTATTGTAATTAGCAAAGAGTTCTACATTTCACAGATATTAAAATATTGAGGCAGCAATAACTTACATTACAAACACAGCAACGCCATAACTTTAATTCAGTCCTTCAACAACAATTAAATTGATAGTTCACTTTGTCTATCAATCAAGCCTTCATGCTATAACACTATTTTCATTATTACATTCAGTCATCCCCTTCTGAAATTGAGTCCTTATTGTGAAAAGTTCGCTTTAGTAATCACCGCAATATCTTTTTTAATGGAAAAGAAATTTATAGTTCAGCACATTTGAAGAATTCATTAATAAATTATCATCCCTGATTGTTTAAAGGGTACACCATAACCTGAAGGCTACCTACTGCTTCGAGGTCTAAGGTTGAACAGAGAGGGAAGGCATTCAAAATTTTGAATATCAGCACATATTGTTGAGTTGAGTTAAATATTAAATATAACCCTTTCCTACCCACTCGCCGGAAACTTGGTTGTTTTACATGCTATTAGAGACTAGGTCTTGGTTCGAATACCACCGGAAGCAATTTTCTCCCGGTTATATTTTAGGTAATATTTTTCCCAAGGTCCTAGTTTATCCTCCTCGTCTCCTCTTTTTATGCCCACATACTAAGTTTTAATGGATACTTGCATGTACGGGGAGTGTTGGGTTGAGTTAAATATTAAAAATAGCTCGTTCCTACCAGCTCGAGCTTACGTATAACTTGGTTATCTAACACATGTTGAACCCATATCACTATATAAAAGTATGTGGATATTCATGTATGGGCTTCTAAATTCACGCACATTTTTTACATGTTTTAGTCTAACAAAACAACATAACAATCTATCATTTCCATCATTGGCAATCGCTTTTGCGTTTGTAAAAAGCGGTTTTTAGACAAAATCACTTTTGTTACAGCAACGTTAATGCTCGACCCTATGGTAATGCCCTCCCCTAAAGAGATTTTGTCATAGCAAAGCCCTAAAACTTGTTTGGATAAGGCTGATTTTGGATAAAGGATAAATGTCTTATGTGATGAGTTTACCCTTCGTGGGATAGAAATAATAAAACTCTTCTATCCGTTGAATGAGTGAGGGGCAAATAGAGTCATTTCAACATTATTCTGCACACTAAAGCCGTTTTTGTATAAGAGATTTTCTAAAAAGCAGCTTTAGGACCAAGTTCCAATAAAAAAATTGTTTTTCTTATAGCAAAATTACTTTTGTACAAAATTTGCCTTCCATACATGATTTTGTGTAAAACCGATTTTTGGAGCCCAAAAGCGGCCTTCCAGACGCACCCTAAGATTCTAGACGTTGAAGGTTAACCCCTTTTTCCACTACATTAACCACAACAACATGAAAATCCCTAAATCACTACACAAATTCAATGGGAGAGAGAAAGAGGAGGGGAGAAGGATGAGCAAGCACCCTAACCTGCTTGCCACTGACCAAGGAAGAGTGATCGTTGGCGAGGGAGAGAAACGAGCAAAGGATGAAGGAGGACTAGAGAAACTTGGGGAAGACTCGTGTGAGAGGGCAAAATGTTGGTGGGAGAGGGAAACTGAGCGCGAGAAGACCTGACGTGTGCCAATTGCCACCGCGGATTTACGTCTACCTAACATGAGCCGTCGATCTTGAATATCAACGAACCATGTGCACCCAGCTGCTACCTTGGGAGAGATTATTGGGTGTCCTTGGAACATGAAAAAACTGACTGGGCACGTAATACGTGTGAATGTTCTATCTGAAGATCGACGAGTCCTTTTGGCGCCCTTGCATAAAAGTGACGGTGGTCAGGCTGTTGCATGGTTTTCAAAACCGGACCGGACCGGCTGGTCCGACCGCGGAGAACCGGAACCGGGCTGGAAATCGGTTCGGTTCACCCGGTTTACCCCGGTCTGGTAAACCGGCCGGTTTTTTTCAAACTGGCCAGTTAAACCGGCCGGTTTTTCTTAAACCGGACCGGTCACGGTCAGATTTTTTTTTTTTTTGAAAAAAGCTGTTGCTTGAGGGGGGATTCGAACCCCCCCCCCCCCCCACCTAACAGATACAAATTATTTATTTAATATACATTTACCATTTATACTTCAAAACCGGGTCATTCCGGTTTGACCGTGGTCAAACCGCGGTCCAACCGGACCGGCCATCAATCCGGGTCGATGGCCGGTCCGGTTTTGAAAACCTTGGGCTGTTGTGCCTAATAATATTTTTATCTTGGAGATTTTCGTGATTTTTTTATATTTACTTGCAAATGTATGAATCGTATTGGAGTATAATCATACGATTTACGAGGTCGAACCTTCAAGGACTTGTATTTCTGGAACTCAAACTCTAAGATCAAAATAACTATATTAGATTGATTGGATTAACTACAACGACTACAAATAGTTCATCATGCAAGGGATCGTTATTAAACAAGTGAAAGGTTTATAAGAACTTATTTAATCAAAGATTAACATTGATTGAATGATTTTAATTAAGAAACTCATATAATAACAATTAATTAATCTAAGAAAAGAAACCTAATTAACAAAGGAAAATTGTAAACTTTTAATCACAGACTTAAAACACTATGGCATCATAATCAACACATGAGAATTATAGTGGCAATTATCTAAAATCAGTAATTGTTCTCAAGGCTATCTTGTAGAAAATTTGAATTCAATCTATTCTGTTACGAAAAATTTCAACGTTAGATCATACAAATTTCAAAATAAAATTCGTCTTCTCTTGCTTATCAATAAATGAAGGTCAAACTATTAATTGTACCTATCATTAGATAAATCACAACAGGCATCCAAACATTATATTAAAATTTAGAATTCGATGCATTAAATTGAGAAAAAAAATATTAAAGCTCATTAATTTAAAGAGCAATTAAATCACATGAATAATACTCATACAATTAATCATGACATCATCTTAGCCCTAGTAAAGAGATTAGCTACTCATGCTAATTAATTGAACTATAAAATCAATTGAATTCATCTTAATTAAAATAAAACTCAATTATAAGAATTTAAAGGTTAAGAGAAATAACTATGCGCATTGTTTCCTCTTCTCCCAGCAACCAATCAAAACAAGTTGTCACCACTGTTTTAAAACCCGGTTCGGCCCCACAAGTTGAACCTGGTTGAACCGGACCCGGATGGAATGGCCGAGCCAATCAGGCCAGTTGGGGGGGGGAGGGAAAGGGGTCACCGGGGGAGGGAGAGGGATCGCCGGGGCGGAGGAGAAATACAGAGAGGGGTCGCCAGGGGGAGGGGGGCAGCGCCGGGGGAGAGGTCATCTGGGTCGGCCCACTGGATCAAACCGGTTGGTCCGACTGGCTCAATGACCGAACTGGATTTTAAAACACTGGTTGTCATAGACCCGGACGAAACAAAGTAAAAAAACAATATTTTAACTCTTAGTGTAAACTGTGTGTCCTCTTTTTTTTTTTCTGTTCATCCTCTCCTTTTTTATATGCTGCTCCCAAAAGCCGTCCCAATTGAGCTGTCCATCACGTCCAAAAATAGTCCAATCCGAGGAGGTTTCTAATTCAGATTCGAATCTAGTTGGTCAGATTTAATTGAGACTCCATTTGTACTGTTTTTCCCGTTGGCGAGTCCAAAATTAGATGAGACCATTCTGCAATCGCAAAAATCTCCTTCAATTCCAAATTCAGCACGATCCTAAACCTCCAGTGCCTCCAAATCAAGACTGCAACACCTTCAAATCATCCTCTTTTCCATGTTTAAGCTGAATTAAATTCGAGATTGGTATACTTCCCAAAATCATATCTTCCTAAAGCACAAATATTCCAAATTGAGCATCATCCATTCCTAATTAAATCTGCTGATCGCGAACACGATCCACAAATTCCAAGTCGAGAGCGAAACAAATCTATTAATTGTTGAGTTGAATCGCACCTCAAATCAAGCTAAGGCCTACTGTCCCAAAACTGTAAGTATCCTGTTTAAACTCGTGGATGATGCGAACTTTGCAAAACGAGCACACCAAATCCACTAATCGTTGCTGATTCGAGCCAGGTTGATTCCGACTTGCAGCAAGATCCCGATCCAGCCCTGCCAGAACCCCTGCGTGAGCCAAAGGCAGCTCCTTTTTCCTCTTCTTCTTCGAGCAGCTGAGCACGAGCTCGAGCCATTCTTCTCTTTAAGCGAAAATCAACAGCCGAGATCTTCTCTTGATGCTCCTCACTAATATGGGCGAGTTTCCTGTAATATGGACAATTTTGTCCGCATAGGTGATCCAGATCCGGCGAAGATGTTTGTATAGCCTTCAACATACGTCCATATCACTCCATATTATGATTTCATAATCCAAAATTGTCCATATCAATGGATAATATGTTTAATCTGTACAAACCAAATGTCCATCAGTGGAGTCATGCCACAACATTAGTAATTGATTTAGAACATAACATGCCTACATTACTAATTTTAGACAATTTAACCAAATTGAAATGTTAAGCCCCTCTAATTTAACAAAACGGCAATATCTTATAAATAACCAAAAAATAACATAAAATCAAGGCTAAAATACGTATGAAATATGTGTGTATCATAGATCATGTCATGTGGGGGTTGAGCCTAAGTGTCATGTCGAGTAAACTCAATAGTATTTTCGGTACGATAGGTGCGAAAAAATTCGTATTTCCAAACCTGAATATTGTTTGGATGGTGAAGTAGGCGAAGCATTGAACTTTCAACTTATTTTTCAATTCGTTGACTAGTTCACCTGAATCCAGATATTGGTATAGATAGCAAAGTAGTGGAGACTTGAAATTTCAGGACCTGAAAATTTCTACCCTTTCCCACTTTCATCTGAATTGCTGAGGGGCTGTTTGGACAATGAAAGAGGGCTGAACACGTGAAACTCGTTTGTTTGATGAATTTCTGGTGAATTTTTAATTCATCTGAAATAGCTCTTTCATGGTGATATAGCTCTTTCAGGTGAAAGTACTCAGGAGGACTTTCACTTGAATTCGTACGGCTGGAAACTTGCAGATGATATTCTTTCATCTATAGAAAATCCTCTTCTGCCCTCTCTCCCCGTTTTCTTCTACCTCCCCTCTGTAGCCCCAGGGACACCTCCAGGGTCGGAAGCTTCCTCCCCTGAGGCTCACAGGAAATGGGTACCTGTTTCTGGGTGTAATGACTCTAAAAGAAGCATGAAGGTGCCTCTGAATGAGTCCAAGTCTGACAGGCATGTTTCTGCTGCTGGTGGCAGTGTTGCTACAACTAGTGCAGCAGCTGCTGGGGGTGGTGGGTGGGTGAAAGGAAGGAATTTGAGGAGGTTTTTTGGGTGTTATGAATGCAGGAGGGTGTTTGATCCGATCCATGGCACGGCAAAGAGTCATGCTTTGAGGAATAGCATCTTTCCATGCCCCCATTGTAGGCAGATTTTTGGAGCATCATCAGACTCTTAGACATGCTGGTATGCTGTTAATGTTCTTCCATTTGCTTTTTTTCTTCAATGTGGGTTTTTAGTTTTTCTTTAGATGGAGTTCTGCATTTTGAGATTTTACCTCTTTTATCTTCTCTCCATTGTGACCCTGAAAAATGCCAATTTGGAGATGTTTGATTGTTGAATGGCTAATGATTTTCCTTTTTCTTTTTTATATATGATTGCTTCCAGTATTTAGTTGTGGATGATTTTGTCCTGAGAATGGGCTAAAAAGTTAATGATATACAAACTTCAGTGTTCATGAATGTGTTCTTTTCTTCAGTTTTAATAACAAAATGAAGCAGGAAATATACTGGGCATAATGGATAATGGTGGACGATCTGATGTATGATTTTTAAGTACATGTACATTTGTCGAAGTCATCGAAAACATAAAATGCAGTGCTAGATTTGGTCTTCTAATATTGCATGTTCCTTCTATCATTTATAACTTGAAGTTAAGATGTAGATCGTGGTCTAAACTTTGTTGCATTTTTTCCAGCATTATGTAAGGCATAACACTCAGATCTGATATCTCTTTCATCTTATTTATTTTTGCCTCCCAACCCATTTGTGAATGTCTCAGTATTTCTTATTGTCTATTTTCTAATGATTTCTTTTCATCTGAAACATGCAGTATCTGAATTGGGTCAGAGGACACTAGCCGTCACATTGTAGAGATTATATTCCAATCAAGTTGGCTGAAGAAACAAGTTCCTGTCTGTAAGATAGACAGGATACTCAAGGTCCATAATTCTCATAATACGATTACCAAATTCTAAGAAAAAGCTAACAATCTTCTTAAGAAACACCCTAGATGTATTGCAGACGGTAATGAGCTTCTGAGGTTTCACTGCACCAGCTTGTTTGTTCAATTGGGATGAACAATGAACGGCTTTAGTAACGTGTGCAGTTCAATGCCAAATTGCAATGTCTGCAACATAATTAAAAACGGGTTCAAGGTAGAAGGGATTGAAGGAATATGTACAACTGCTACAAGCGGCAAGGTTCATGACAATGTGGGGAGTGCGTCGGAGGAAGAGAAGAGGGCAATGTTGGTTTGCCATGTCATAGCCTGCAAGGTGAAGAAGGGTCTAGATTCAGCAGAGAAATTTGATTCTGGATGAGCTCTATGTGTTCAATCCCAGAGCAATAATGCCTTGTTTTGTTGTAATCTACCGTGGTTTCAAGTCTGATCTCTAAACGAACTTGGTGCTTTTAACTTCTTCTTTGTTTATCACTTTCTTGTTAACAAGTATTGTTTATGATGATGCTTTTGCCCAACCCCGAGATAGGCTGACAACCCCGAGGAAGAAGGCAGTAGGTTATCCGCCGGTACTATGAAGCCACTACGGGCCGGGGAGAGGATGCCGGTGGGGTGACAAATAGATGAGAGGAAGAAGCGTATTTGGAAATAGGGTTTGGAGGGGGAAGGAGCTCATGTGAGGGGTAAAATGGTCACGTCCTAAAAATTCCGTGCGCTGTAGCACATTCACTATCCAAACATACTGCTAATTTTATTTATTTAAAAATTTTTACTATCCAAACATATTTTACATTTACAATGAAATTCAATGAATTTTTCACCTGAATTTATTTTCACATTCATTACTTTTTCACTATTCAAACAGCCCCTGAATATGTTCGAGAGGTAATTCAGCGAATTCTTCCCCACTTTCACGGGTAGATGAATGTGGCCGAAAATGTTGACTTTTTGCTGATGATTTATCTCAAGTGAATTTGCATTCATATTCACCACTCTTTCTCTATCCAAACAGCCCCTTAAAATGGAGCTTCTGTTTGGAAAGAAAAAGTTTTATTGCAAACACGCGAGTAAACATTAGTTAGATTTAAAAATACCCCTACTTAGAGGCTGCTTGCACCAGTGCCTCATCCCATGTTTGCAATACGCATGAACCAAGATGATTTGGATCAGACAATTCACTAACAGAGTGATTCAAGATTGTTTCCACCTGTATTAACATTTGCCGTCAGATCAAAATCTGACAAATCAAATTGTCTTGCTCATATAAATGGGACCCCTTTTGTTTTAGCCCCTTTAATGTGATATATTGTTTTCTATGCACGTCTGCACGATGAAAACCCCCATCCATACTTTTAAGTAGGAATGTTTATGGGCATTTCCATGACAGGGAACATTTGGCATCATAATAGTATAAATCAGTGATTTCATCCTCAATATGGGATTTCACTGCAGGATGCAAATCCTACATGGCACACCTGATACACTAATTTCTCCTCCAATTTAGATATTGAAAGGAAGTACTTCAATAATTAATTCTAGATCAATAAAATAAGTATCCCTCTATCCAACATTCCCTTTTGATTTTTTTCATGATTTTAGTTGATTTTGGAAAATGAAATCTTACAATTAAAAAAGGCAGCAGGAGTATTTTGTTGCCAACTCATGCTAAACTGATGTTAAAATTTGTACTATATATATAGAGAGAGAGAGAGAGAGACCCGTTTATATGAGATCGTTCTGATATAAAAATATGAGACCAGTCTTTTGGGTCACTGGATTCCGATCCGACGATGGGTATCAAATCAGTGGGTAGGTGAGTGTGAACAATCACTAACCCTTATAACTATCAGGTCAAGATCCAATGGCTACGACTTGAATTGACTTTATAAAAGCCAAATGAGAGCGACCTTATTTAAACTTTATATATATATATATATATATATATATATATATATTTGATATATGGGAGCTACAAAATTCAATTGCGATTAGTGAAATAGAATTATATACTCCCTCTATATGAAAAAGATAGATATGGTCTGAAGAATTAAATCTTTTACACAACAATGAACCTACAAGTGGAGAAGTCCTCCGTGACTAAGAAATAAGTTAAGTGTACCTATTAATTCTTGATGCAGTGTGCAGAACTGAGTTTTTTAAGCCACAGTAAATCACTAGTCGAAAAGTCCTCTGGGAAATAGCTTAATTGTACCTATTTCATTGGTTCATTGAAATAATGAATTGCACTTATCTATTTCGGACAAGGAAATTAATATTATATTTATATTTTATGTTAGAGTGACATAAGGTACATAACAAAGAGGTGTAGCATTTAATTTATTTCAATTGTTTCATAGAAGCCTCTAATAAGTGATAAAAAATTCTCAAACAAAGATATGCTAACATGTATACATTAAAACAAAGACTAGGGCTAGCAATAATTTATAATTAATAAAAGAGTGAAATGTCAAACATCAAAATAGAAAAAGTAGAAAACATGAACTTTTGCCTCGTGAGTCATATATATATGTCAGGGCAAGTATCATCTCGGGGCTCCGTTTTACCCAAACTTTAGCTCAACCCCCTAACCACACACTCATACATGCACCTTTACCCAATCAAACAAAGTGTGTGCATGTGCGCCACCATTCCTAAATGTCGAAATTATATAATAAATCATTAAAAAAAATCTAAAATGAAGCACAATAGCAAATATTTACCGAAATAATGCTCTAACAGCGCCTGCGTGGCCGCCACTTCAACGATGCATATCTCTCTCATTTCTAATCCATTTTTGCCCTTTTTTTCATTCTTCCTTATTTTTAGTGCTCTTTCTAGTCATTATGATATCACAAAGATATTTTTTTATAAATAGTATGTGATGGATCAACATCTTTGTGATATCATGATGACTAGAAAGAGCATTAAAAATAAGGAAGAATGAAAAAAAATTGGCGAAAACGGATTAGAAATGAGAGAGATATGCATCGTTGAAATTTGTCCCACTAAAACAAATCTGTCCAATTTTAAAGGGGCGATAACTTCAATGATGTATATCTCTCTAATTTTTTATCTATTTTTGTTCATTTTTTTATTCTTCTTTATTTTTAGTGCTCTTTCTAGTCATCATGATATCACAAAGATGTTGATCCATCACATACTATTTATTAAAAAAATACTACAAAAATTATGATAAATAGTATGAGATGGCTCAACATCTTTGTGAATTGTGATATCATAATGACTAGAAAGAGTACTAAAAATAAGGAAGAATAAAAAAAATGGGCAAAAATAGATTAGAAATGAGAGAGATATGCATCGTTGAAGTGGCGGCCCATTTAAAATGAGACGAAAATGATGAAGGCACCGAAAGGCGACGCCTCGGTTTAGTTTTAAAAAAAATGCCATGAGGGCGCCTGCGTGGCTTGTCAGAGCACTATTTCGGAAAATATTTGCTACAGTGCTTCATTTTGGAAAAATAATTTTGATGATTTATTATATAATTTTCCCTTCCTAAATACATAATTGAAAAGGTTTTTAGCGTTCCTAAACCTATGAAATTTTGGTGATTTCTTTAAAAGTCTCCAGAACATGTTCGCAGTCGTTAATATAATTCCAACCAAGTCTGAACCAAGCCAAAATGGCATCATATACTTCACCTTAAGGTCATGGACAATGAAGGCTACTACCTTAATAGTATTGAGTTGCATCTTGGAAAACCATAACTAGGTAAAACATTGTTCTTACCCTCTATATAGAATTTTATACGCTATCAGCTGCTAAACTTTGCACAAGAGGATGTGTGAGTATTCCTAGAAATACCCAATAGAATAAAAATTCGCAGTGGAATATAACAAGATAATCAATGATGATGCAAGTAGCAAAATAAGCAAAAATTATAACATGAGCTATCAATATGTTACAAATCAATTGAAAGAAACAATTCAAACAAACATTAGAAATTGCTAACATCAAGACGAAACGATCAGATTCTATTTTAAAATGTTGAAGCTTATTATATATTGACCTTGCACAATTTTTTATGAAAATTGTGAAGATCCTTCCTAACATGAATACATGGTTTATTGTTTACATTTGTGGAGAATAACAAGAATGTACCATAGAGTCAACTCACCTTTGAAAGTAGCAATCCTATTATCACTATTATTATAGTTTTGGAAGAAAAAAGCTATCCTTACCTTAAAAATAAAGATGACAGGGAGTGAAGAGTAAGAATTCGTATCAAATGTTCAAGGTTGAGTTCCCCCATTGAGCAAAATAGAATTTCACAAAATAGGTGACAAAAACCTTCTTAATTGATTAAGCTTCGAAACCAAAATCCGTCTCCAATTTTTTGGAAGGGGGGCAAAAAAAGGAAAACTACGTGTGCACTACTTATGAATCATGTCGCTGCGCTCCCTTTATGGGACGGATCTTCAAAGGGTGCTACGTTCCATAAAGAGAAAAATTGAGAGAATAAACTTTAGGAGAAGGGAGAACAAATAAGAAAATAGAGAACAACGTTTGGAAATATAAGCGAAGGATTCAATCTTAGAGATTTTGCAAAAGCTAATGCCAATTTGTAAGTGTCTCATCATACTATTTTCTCTTTCATGATGGTATCGTAATAGTTTTTTGTCCTGGTTATTCTACTAAATGATTCTTTTCTTCATGTGGTTTGATTCGTTGCTTCCTCTATTGCCGTTCACAACATTTTGCATCACCCTGATAATAGGAATTAGATTACTTAGTTATATTTGCCATTAAAATATAACAGGCATTTGGTATAGGAAGTGAGTAGTAAAATTTGCACCGAAAGGTAAGAGGTGGCTTGGTAAATAATGGATGCTATGAAATTGAAGATAATTGATCACAACAGCGCTTAATAAAGAAAATATAAAAAAACCTATCTACTTATGTTTTTGATTGATAATTTTTAGTTGCACTGATTGGATCTATTCTATTTGAAGAAGAGATTCTACGATCGAGCCTTTTTGACATACAACATTGTGTGTGCCAAACACATTCTGGAAGATCTGACTCACCCAAAAGAGCCAGGTTGTAATAAAAATAGTGATTCAAATTAATTACTATTCATATTATTAGAGAGCCATTTGCCTATCCAAGTTGAAGCTATAACCAGCAAGGCCAATCTTTTTTTTTCTTTGACGAAGGAAGAGTGATTCTGTTGAACTCGCTATGATAATTGCAAGTTTAAATCATTACCAACCTAAGTGATGTAAACATCAACACTATATTATGTTTGTCATCTTCTTGTATTATCTTCACAACTTTCTTGCTAGGTATTCAACAATTTTCATTACCAATTTGGTCACCACTTAACTTACCTCTATTTTCATGCATTCATTGGCTGAGTACAAGCATGAGTTGTAACAAAATAGACCAACACCTTTTTTCCAGTGAATTAATGTAAGTAAATACTGATGTTATTTATTTGCTCTATTGACAGCTTGTGGGCATTCAAAATCTGATCAGGGGAATCTCAACGTAAAAGCAAATAACGAAACGGCTCAACCTGCTAGCCAAGAGAAAAAGGTTGCTCATTATCCGTTTCTTTTCACCAAAATCCCTTCCTAATACTAATTATAATCAATGTATCATTTGTAATACAACCTTGCCTACTCTTTCTACATGATGTGATTAAGGGGCCGTTTGGGGCGTGATTATTGCAAAACATCCCGACTGGATTTTGGATATCTACTGTAGCATCCAGGTGGATTTTTACATCCAGCTGAAACACGTCCTGAGGTGTTTCAGCTGGATATATAAAATATCTAGATGCTACAGTGTAGCAAAACATCCCATCTGGGGCTTTTAATCACGCCCCAAACGGCCCCTAAAGTCTCTGAAGTGAATATGTACTTGATAACTTTAATATATTTTTAATAAAAAAAAAAAAGTTAACATGAGCAACAGCTCACACACGCCAAGGTGGGCTGATGCACCACAAGCCGTTCGATTTCAATACGACGGCGTGCATCAAATCAAACATGCCTGCCTCTGATTTGATGTTCACTGTTGGATTAAAATCTGACGGCCTTGAGCGCCTTCTCTCCTCTTCTCCCGCCATTTATTCACTCGGGTACCCATAGCATGTACACTGCGAGGTGCACATTCTCTTCGACTCCTTCCGTCCGAAATTGGTATTGACATTTGGTCTTCAAAATAGTACACAGATGTTAATACTAATTCCGGACGAAGGGAGTTCCTTTAAAACGCCCGGCTAGCCTCGCACTGGAAACAGGGGAGATAGAGCAGAGAAGCCAGGCCATGGTGGCGGATTGTCATATTGGGAAACCAGAGCCAGAGCCAGCTGCTTCTCTCCTCCTCATTTACCATCATCCCCTCTTTCCCAATCTGAAAGCTCTGCTTTTCCTGCTCTTATTCATGCCCATTATGTTCTCTTGTTCATCTCTCCTCCATCTTCCCAAAAAGAGAAGTAGAAAACGAAGGCTTAGGATACTTCTTTCACGTAAGCATGTTTCTTATCTCAGTTGTTTGATTTTTGGTGTTTGAATTCTTCAATTCTATGCAAAATTTGATTGGCTAAGGTGGGTTGTTCTTTCTTTTCTGAATTTTCTTATGGCTTCTTGCATTGTGTGTTGGAAAGTTAAATTTTTTGCCTTGTTTATCTAAAAACCTCTGCCAAAAAAAACAGCAGGAAAAGAAGGCTTATGATAGTTCTTTCAAATGGTTATTTTTCTTCTGTCACTTGTTTGATTTTGGGTGTTTGAATTCCTCAGTTGTGTGTAAATTTTGATTTGTTGAGGTGGGTTGCTTCTGTTTTTTTTTTTTTTTTTTCTGATTCTTTAGATGGGTTCTATATTTTGTGATGGCAAGTTAGGTTTTTAACCTTGTTTATGTAAATTAATCTTCCCAAAGAAGAGAAGTAGGAAAAGAACACGTTATATTTCTTTCAAGTAAGCATCTTGTTTTCGCACTTGTTTGATTCTGGTTCTTTGGATTCTTCAGTTCTATGTAAAATTTGATTTGTTGAGGTGGGTTGCTCATGCTTCTTCTGATTCTTTTGATGGGTTGTGCGTTGTTTGTTGAAAAGCTAGATTTTTAGTCTTGCTTATCTGAATACTGATTCTTGTGCGATCGACAGATGGTTCCTCGTGGAGTAGGGAATTATGTGGGCTATTTATTGAACCCGGATAAGGGAGTTCTATCACTGGGTAATAATGTATGGTCAAGTAATCCTCAGGTTGGGAATTCCATTGCCCAGCTCTCCTCTTCATCTTTCAAGCTGTCGCATGATTCAGCTCTTGGTATGGATTTTAATAGTGACCCATATAGGCCTTTCACTATTTGTTCAGAAAAGGGAAAGCATGAAAGCGGTAATGTTGTCACTAATGTGATTCAGAATGGATTTTCAACTGGTCATGTTGGTACTTCAGGAAGGCATGAAGAAGTTATTGTCAATGTAAAAGACAGAGTGGATCCCACTAATTTCTCGAAGGGCCAGTTCAACTGCCCGTATTCCCAAGATAAGGAAGCTTGGAATGCTGCTCCATTTATTTCACCCAAGATATCTTCTCAACCGACACTTATTGCAGGAGAAGATAAAGTTGATTCGGTAAGCATGCCTTATCCAAGTTTGAGTAGATCAAGTGAAAAAAATATGGATGTCTACTTGACTGAAAACATGAAGTACACGAAGAATAACATATCTCAATCCCCTTTAATGTATCATGAAGTACATCAAACGGATGCACCGATTGCTGCTGCTGCTACTACATTAACTAGCTCAATGAGTCTATTATATGGAGAGAATAGAATAGTTGTTCCAAGGAAGAAGAGAAGTGTAGGAAAAAAGATGGCGACCGCAGGATGCAAGAAGGTGATGAAGGAGCAAAATCCTGAAAAGCCTCACGTTGAGTATGAAAATATGGATTCCTGCACAAAGGAAGAGAGGCCGAAAAATGAACCACAGTATTTTGCAAACGGAAATGGTCGGAATGGTGATCCTCAAATCATACACAGCTCTTCTTTGCCTAGTCATCCATTAATATGTGAATTAAATATGGAAAGTAAGTCAGCCAATGGTAATAAAAAGTTTGCTAATTCATTATCTTGGGCATACAATGTAGAGCATCCTAGAATACACACTTATGACGAGAAGATATCATGGTCAGATGAAAAGACAAATGCATGTCATGAAAACGGTATGATGAGTTCAAAGTATTCAGAGTTGGATCTCTGCCAAGTAAATATTACACAGATTGATCCACAAATTAACGGAAATGCAAATGAAAATTTCTCATCCAAGCTTAGTGTGTTCCCTGAGATGTCAGAAGGAAACCTTTTGATGAACAGTGAGCTGTCTATGGAGATGAGAATGGATGAAGGTTGTCTGGAATGTAGGGAATTTGCATTAACAAAATCTCTGTTGCTTCAGGAAGAAACATCATCTACTTGCAAATATGAAATGTCTTCAGTGGATAAGAACAGAATCTCAGCTAGTAAAAATGAATTGTTGATTGGTGAAATGGTGAATTCAAGCTACTACGAAGTGACAGATATTGCGCAAATTCACCAAGATGTGCAACAAAGTGAAGAGCTTCTGGGAGATGTGTGTGATTCTATCAGTGAGGAACAGATTGCCAGAAAATTAGCTATGAGCTTAGGTCCTCAAGCTGATTTTGTCGAATTTCTGAAATATGTAGATTCCGTTGCAATGTTTAAGCGACGGGACAGACCAGGGACTGAACATGTAAATGTTGGTCTTGTGAATTCTGGTTATCATACATCAGATAAGACATCTGTAAAGCAGAAGCCAGAAAGTCAGGTACAAGATAAGGAAAATGATGACTGTAGAACAAGCAAAGGGGGTGTGCTTGATGCTTTAATCTCTGATGAAACCATCAGACTATCAAACAAGAATAAAAGAAGGATTACAAATAAAAGAAAACGCATGGGTGGAGGAAACCCTAGTGCAAAGGAAAGAAAGAATACAGGAAAACGTTGTTCAATTGTCCGTAGGATGGTAAAAGAAGTTCGACAGGAAAATTCATGTCACGAAAAAGCAATGAACATTTTGTCTACACTCATAAAAGAGGGGATGATACATGAAAATGAAGTAGTTTGTTATGAGGTGAGAAATAGTTGGGATTATAAAGGTTTAAGAGGCTTTGTTACCAGAGAAGGAATTCACTGTACCTGTTGTCGGAATGTTGTGTCCTTGAAAGAATTTGGGGCCCATGCTGGTAGCTATTCTGTTAAGCACTTGTACAACATTTTTGTCCTCAGATCTAGGATGTCATTGTTGAATTGCTTGAGTGAGGTGTGGAGGAAAGAAAAGAAGGATAAGAACATACAATATCAGTTAGTATGCACGGAAGATGTGGACCCAAGTGATGATACTTGTGGAGTTTGTGCTGATGGTGGCCAATTGGTATGCTGTGATAGCTGTCCTTCGACTTTTCATCAAGAATGTGTTATGCTCAAGGTTAGTGCACTTTTTAGGTGTATAACTTTGAAGTCAGTAGTCATTCAACTCCTATGTAGAATTTTGGGTCGCGACTTATCTATCTCTTTCTACTTGAAAATTAGAAAAATGGTCCAAAATGATGCTTGAAAGGTTTCAACCCTCTTTTACCAATAACTTGATCCTCGTCATTGCAATATGCTCCTGGTGGAATTGTTAGCTATGACTTTCATAAAAGATGAACTCTTGGAAAGACCTTATGGATAACAAGCCAGATGTTCTCTCCCTACTTACTTTTAGAACATAATTACAGCATGCCCTCTATTTCTCGTTTTTCCATAAACACACAAATATGAAAATTCCATTTATACCCATCCTTATGGTCCTTGTTCAATTCTGGATTTCTGTCCTTATGTACTTCAGTATGCTTGTGTGGATTTATAAAAGAAATTGTTGGACTGTGCTATTGTAGATTCCTAACCTTAACATGCCATCTCCATCTCTATCTTTGTGCTTTAATAGCAACTCACTATATTTGAAACAATTGTGCTTTAGAAAATAAGAAGAATTACTGAACAAAAAGACCACAAGGCACGTGGTATGCATATCTTTCTTTTTCCACAATTTTTTGTGAAAATACTTGTTAGGAAGTCTGTGGTGATGTAAGATTCTTTTCCCTCAGGAAACTAATTCTGTAATTCAAACTCACATTTTTCCTTCCTTTGGTGCAGTTTATAGATGTTTTCTACGTATGATATCTTGACCTGGTTTTTAATATTTTTTTTCTTCACTTCTTCATTTCTCAATAGTAGCTGTCTGTTAGCATTAACTGAATTTTTGGCAATCAAGACTCTTTGAGTGTAGAAAAAATATAAAATACTAGCAAATTTCCTGTAGCTATTTGATATATCTCACTGTACTATACTCAATATTCTCTTAGAACCTCAGAATCGTCTACTGGCTTCTGACCAAAATTCATCACTTATCTTCAACTAACACCGCATTGCCTTCATGTGAAAAGTTCAGTGTTTATTTTAAAGTTGTTACATGTTGCTCTTGCTTGTGCAATATTTTCTGTGAATTCTGATGCAATATTAATTGTATTAACACCTTCACAGGTCCTTCCTGAAGGTAAATGGTATTGCCCATTCTGCAGATGTGCCTTCTGCTCTGCATACGAGCATCTGAAACTTGAAGGGTGCATCTTGCATGAATGCCGTCAATGCGGCCAAAAATGTGAGCCAAGTTCAACGCATTCTTTAGCTATGGAATCAACTCTCTTTGAGCTAGGCATTGTTAATTTTGGCAGTGGACTTCATATTTTTTAACATCTGCTACTCACAGATCACAGGGAGTGTACATGGGAATGGAACAAACCTATCTCTGACTTAGACTCCAAACCATTTTGTGGAGACAGTTGCATGAAGGTATGTACTATACAGGCAGAGTTATGCACGTTAATGCAGCGTAAAAATGTTAATGTATTTTTCCCGTTCGGTTTTCTTTTCTATATTTGGTTGTCCTCATGGCAACCTAGCATAACTTTGTTCTTTTTCCTGAAATGACAGATTGCTTCTAAATTGTCACATATGGTTGGAGCCACAAACCCTGTCGGTGATGGCTTTACATGGACATTGCTGAAGCGTGTTGAAGAGGATGAGAACATTAATTCTGATGAGAGCCTTTCTTTTTTCATGGAGTGCAATGTTAAACTCTCATTGGCTCTTTCTGTGCTGAATGAGTGTTTTGTTCCTTTAATTGACGTTAGAACAGGTCTTGAGATGATTAGTCAAGCAGTCTATAGTTGTGGGTATGCTAAATTGCGAATTTTATTGTGCATGCTGGTTGATTCTGGGAATCATTTACTGGCCTTGTAGCATTATAATATTTTCCGGGAAGCTGATACATGTCCAACGAATTTGTCCACAAAACTCTCCAACTGCGATGTCACGTGTGTTGACAGAGAAAACGAACTCACACGGCCCATTTTTTCTCTGTCCAATTCAAACCCACTGCGTGACAGGTAGAGGGTTTTTGGACATATTCGTTGGACAATTATCAGTTTTCTATGTTCCAGCATTTTGCTATTATGTAATTGTCATAACCCATTGAGGTACTTTCTTTTTCTATCCAGTTCAAACTACAAACGTCTAAACTATGAACATTTCTGCACCGTGATATTGGAGAAGAATGAAGATATTATCTCAGTTGCATTGTTAAGGTACGGAATCACACATTCTTGTGTTACGAGCCCAGAATATTAAGACTTTAAGACTCTTGATACTAATTTCGGATCTCAGCTCCCAATGCAGGCTGTAAGATTTGGTATCTATTCCCTTTTCAGAAATAAATATTGACATATCTTCATCAACATTAATACTTAACATTTTTTCAATCTTATTGAGTAAATGAATTGAGTGTACGCATTTGTGGTTGATTTGTTAACTATGTTTTGGCTACTAACTAGGATTAGTTATTCATGGAGTATTTTTAGTCTGTATGTTATCAGTGTTTTCTACATAATTTCCTAAATGAAAGTGCATATTAGCAGATTGTACTAAATGTCCCTTGTGCACCTAGCCTTCTTATCTAGATCCTTATCTATCTGCCTAATTTTATTAGCATAACTGAATCGCAATGGGCTGCATGAGGACTTCCTTTAGACTCAATTGCACTCAATTCAGCCAAGAAGAATGAGCCAAAGTTGAAACTGGAAATGATAGGGCTTATAAGGGAGGTACTACCTGCTTATTATGCAACTTGGCTCACTGTTCTAAGCAGAACACATACAACTATTGTTCTGATGGGAAAAGAATGTGATGTCTCTTTGGTCATGGAATGGTCAATTCATACCCGAGAGGCTTCTCAGGTCATAGTTATGCCTGTTCCAAATTCGATGATGCACTCCCTAAAATAAGTTGAGATGATGGAGGAGCTTGAAAGAGATGAATGAGAAAAAATGGATAATGCAGAGTCTTACATTGATTGCCTTTCGATACCTGTCACTAATTCACAATTCTGAGCGAGGGGTTATACAAACTACTGTCGTTTCATGGCTTGAAAGAAATTTTAAAGCAATATGTCACTCTTAAAGATAATGGCGGTACATATTATAACAAGTATAAATGAATAAAAAACAATGAGCGTACACTTTTGTAGTGGAAACAGTAAAAGTGGTACAAGATGCAATTATTTGAAAATAAGCAGTCCTTAAAATATAATATATGGCCATACAGATTGCAAAATTTGACTGTAGATTTACAAATATGTGAAGGGAGTGTCGCATAAAATCAGATGATGGAAAATGATTAATAGGTTTCTGTCTTCACGGTGACCTTCATATTTTTGAGGTAGATGTTAGCCACTGCTGACTCTGTGGTTTTACCTTCAATAAATACATACACAACACATAGCACATCATCAACCTGCTTGACTAGACTGATTTAACTGTTGCTTTTTTAGTGCAAACCAGTCAAATACAAACATTGCTATTAAAGGGGTAAGAAATATGATATTTGACTCCGCACTTGCACATTTTTGGTTTTAACTTCTGATTGCCATTTCAAGGCTAAGACTTCTTCACTGATTCAGATTAATGTACCATTGGTTAATCATGTCCAGTCGATCAGGATGACAAAATCCCATATATGATGCCATTATCGACCTTCATCTTTGGAATTTAATGTTAAGCTTATTAAGGCAAATAGTGAAGTGATTGAGACTTTTTCTGGCCCGAAGTGGGTTCAAAATTCTGTTTGATATGCATTAAGGAACATTTCCCTTCACGTACCATCTCTACTTTCTTTCTTGCTCTTATGAATCTCAACTCGGTTGAATAATTCTTTTTAGTCATCTAGGAAAGGTAATGATCGATCAAAGTTGTCAAATAGAAAAATAAAGGTGCATCAAAGAAGTTTAGGCTATTTTGCCAACCCAGCAAGTGATCTGGGTCACTTTTTGGATGTACTAAAAGATGGATCTCATTATTTATCACCTTTTAAAATTTCTTTCGTGAATTAAACTGTATACAGATATGTTAACTCAGATGTGTCATTTTTTTCTGAAATTTTATAGGATCCATGGTGCAAAATTAGCAGAAATGCCATTTATTGCAACTCGAGACTTATATCGACAACAGGGCATGTGTCGTCTCCTTTTGAGTTCCATTGAACAAGTATGCATCACTTCATTGGTAAAAGTTGTCACATTTATGTTATTGAACAAGATCAATAACTTTCATATTCCATGATGCTCTTAAGTGTATTCTATGAAGCACATAGGTTTTCTTCTCTATGTGAATGTGTACTTTTGAATTGCTGGTTGGTACATGATCGATCTAAAACAGTTTATATTCGATAACTTCTCTCATATTTATTGTGATTCATGGCTTTATAAATAGTTTCCGCATTCAGCGAAACAAAGTACACTTTAAATTTCGTAATGATATATTAGATTCTTTCCTTAGTAGCCCCTTGCTTGGATCTAGTTGTTAATTTAGAATCGTTCACAAATAGAAATTAACCATAATCATCAGTTGGACTTCAGTAACTGCCTCATATTTATAAGTAGACATAAAGATCCCTCATAGGAGATCAGTATTGCGTTTACAATTGCGTCTAGGAGCTTGTGCAATCCATATTTTTACTAAAGCTTATACTTGAGTCATTTTTTGTATTTGGTTCACTAAGTTCTTACTTTCACCATTTATCGTTTTGAATCTACATTTGCAGATGTTATCTTCATTATCTGTGGAGAAGCTGATAATTTCAGCCATTCCGGATTTGGTGGAAACATGGAAGAAGTCATTTTCCTTCGGGCCTCTTGAAGAATCCCATAAAGAAGAGATTAGGAATGTAAGCATTATGGGTTTTGCAGGCACAACACTGCTACAGAAGCCCATTTTTCAGCATTCAAGCTAAAAATAGTAGAGCCAATTAATCTCTTGCGTCATTATTGGGAAAAAAATAAAGAAAATAAAAAAATTGTTCCTTGAGGTCTTTATTAACATTTTAAAGTCAACTGCAAAATTGTATGATACACACTTATAGAAGCTTTTGAATTGCGTATATGTTGCTAAATTAGCTAATTTGTTAAGCCAATTTTTAAAGAAAAGCTAATTTGTTAAGCCCCTGTAAGGTAAAAAATTAAATTTTTGGTGCTTGAAGGAGTTGAGAGATTTAGGTGGGCACAAGCAATCTGTTCTAGAAAAATGAGTTTGCAAAGTAGACCCTTTTCCACTTGTAGTTTTCCTAAATATTTCATTTCATATATACAGCCTTAGTTCGACTAATCCTAGAACATTTAGACTTTGAAGCTTTTCTCCTCCACTTCAAGTTCTTATCAATTCCTTTTCTATATGTATCAACTATGCTATTAGTGAAAATACGCCTTAAAATCCTTTTTCTTGAGTATGATTTATTATGTGATCTATTATTAGTGAGAAAAGATATGAGATTAGAGCCAATCCTTATAGCAAATCGACAAATTGGAGAAATTCTCAAGCTTCTGCCCGAATAGTTCTTGCAATGTGTCATTACTTCATATATTAGTAAGACCCACATTCTCATTTCCTCTCTTGCACATCTTAAGTAATATCCATCTACTCTGTCGGATGCTTTCTTGAAATCAATGAAAACCATAATCAGATTCTGTTTTTCAGTTGTTAAGGCTTGAAGCTAGATTGATAAAGTGGTAGTTGATTGAAAGGGTTAATACTGTTGAGATTTGGATATTGCTATCTCAAGATAATTGAGCAGGGTGTAAGATGAATATCCCTGGGATTTACCTAACTTAATGTAGAAAATAATTCATTTCCTATGCAAAGTGACCAATTTATCTCACATCATGCTCCTTCGGCTTTCCTTTGTTCTTATTATTTAACGTCATATCATGTGGGCTTCATGGAACAAATCGAGAGAGAATTTTATCGAGAACTATATGTTGCTACCTGAAGATATTTACTTGGAGTTGGGTTTAAGTAGAAAATGAAGCATATGCATGGCAGTGGAAAATACAGGGCCCAAATGGAGAAATGTAAATGAAAACAACTTTTCTGACAATAATCATACATTTGTTTTTGGGGCAACAACTTCTCACGGCAGTGGCATCTCACGCACACACACACAACCTAATTTTTTCTGAGATCCCCCTTGTGCCAGGGTGGAGACTCATACTCAGGTCCGCTCACTTACACTGGAGCCTGAAGATCAACGCATCAAACGTTGTTTCGGGGGGTTCATTTTACATTCTTTTATTGTCAGGATACAGTAGTTTTGTCCTTTTTATTCTAAAAGGAAAATTCTCGCATAGCAATACGGTACCTATAATAATTGTCTTCTTTATGGATATCTACATTGGACATGCTTTCATGTTGGTGCTCAACTGTGCGACGAATGAAGTAACCCGGTTTTTTGTTCTAAATTTGCTTTTTTGATTGGTTGCTCTTCTTACAATTTTTTTAAAGGCTGTTCCACAATATTAAGCGAACTTCAAATTTAAATCCCATTACCTTACTGCAGAGTTTCCTTTCAGATGTTTTTTTCATGCACCTTTTTATTAAAAAATAACGTGATCTGAAGACAACTACCATGAACTAGTTGGTGCAAAATTATGTGCAAATGGATCACTATTTGAGTGCAACTGTTAAGCACGAACATACTTAGGGGCTGTTTGTGGAATCTTTGGGCCTGGTAACGAAATTGAAAAATGTAAATCAGAGGCGGAGGTGGAGGCTGGCCAAAATCGGAGGTGGAAGAACAGCCTGGAAATTCAGGTGGTTGATGAAATTCAGATCCTTGTCGAGAAATTATCTAGGATACCCCATCTATAACTTTTCACTATTCCATAATTTTTTATAATCAGCCTTTCCAGGAGTAACATTCAATTTACCTTGATCCCACTTTGCAAATCCTTTAATGTGCTTTAATTTGATTAAGAATACAGTTCTTAGCAGAACAGATGGAAAATTCTGTACGCCTAAATGAGTCAATTCCTTCAGACACCAAAATATGTCATAATTGTCCGACAAGGGCCTAACGAATAAAACTAATGTTAACAACGTACACAACTGCTGTCAATGCAATTCAAAAGTTTTCAGCAAAATTTCTTTCCCATTGTACATCGACAATTACATCATACAAAAAAGAGCTTTTTACATATGACCTGGCGCCAAACACCGGTTTGTCATATTACCCGGAATCCTTTTCTTCCTTCCATATGACCCGGAAAGTACCCAAAATGCCCTTAGGTTTAGGTATAAGGCACCCACACTTTGGTTTTCCATATTACCCGGAAAGGGAGCGACTACCCGGAAAGGGAGCGAGTACCCGGAGAAGCTGCCGCTAGTCGGAGAAGAAGGCGTTCCGTCCGGCCGCTCCGCCCATATCATCGCCGGCGCCGGCGTCGTCGAAGTCCGAAAAGGTCATCTTCGCGGCAACAAGCGGGAAAAGGAGCGGGAAAGATCGGGTATTGGAAAACAACTTCAACGGAGGCAAGGCACATCGAAAAACTGGTAGGTGAAGTTAAAATACGACGATTTATATGTTGAAAGTTGGTTCCAGAGAAGAAAGTTGAAAACGTAGCAAGTTTTCAACTGTTGTTACAGTCGTGTCGTCGACAACACGACTGTTACCATAGTCGTGTTTGATGAAACACGACTCATATACGATGCACTCATATACGGTTTTCAATATATCGTGTCTCACGGATTTGTAACTTATGACGGGTTTTTAATGGCAGGTACGGATGGAGAAGATAGTTCTTTGTTTACACTACGATGGAGTTTTGACGGATTCTGGTAAGTACGTGGGCGGGATACGGAAGCTCCTGCCTATAGATACACGAATAAAGTACCTAGAACTGTTGCAGCTAGTCGAAGAAAGATTACCGCTTAAGTCTACACCTGGTACATTAACTTTGTCATATCATGTTGAATCTGAAGAATACACATTTCTCCTTGAAGACGATAAAGACGTAGAGTCAATATTTATACTTCACAAGAGCAAGCAAGGCACAAATGGACTAGTCCGCCTGTACGTGGAGTGGACTTCTACGGGCAATAACACCGAGACATCGACTCTCAATAAGGAAATAAATGCCAATGCGAATAACAGCCCGGCCGAGAGGCTACCAGAGGCAGAAGTGATGCCGGGCAGTAACACACCGCCGGAGAGGCTACCAGAGGCACAAGTAATGCCGGGCAGTAACACACCGCCGGAGAGGCTACCAGAGGCACAAGTGATGCCGGGCAGTAACACACCGCCGGAGAGGCCGTCCAGCCCGGGCAATAAGACACCCGCATCAGCAGTCGAAGGAGGAAGAGATGGGGACTATGCGAGGTGAGACTTCTAAGGCGCGGATACAAGCAACACGTGTGCTATTATAGTCGACTATAATAGTACACGACTAAAAGGGTTATCGTGCCGTATTGAACACGACTATATACTCGTCGTGTTGAATCGTAGACGACTATAAATCAATTCGTGTTGCATAAAACAATACCTCATAGTACACGACTAAAAGGGTTATCGTGCCGTATTGAACACGACTATATACCTAGTCGTGTTGAATCGTACGTATTGAACACGACTATATACCTAGTCGTGTTGAATCGTAGACGACTATAAGTCAATTCGTGTTGCATAAAAGAATACCTCATAGTACGTGCAATCGTTTTGTCAAGTCCATTCATACATGTTTTTGCCCGCAGTTTCGGAGATGGAGAAGGTGAAGATGAAGAAGATGACGATGAAGATTCCAGTCCAGATGAAGAAGAATTGTTGGATGAAGATGAATTACCGTGGTCTGCAGATGAGTGGGATGAGCCTCTTACAGTACCACATTTCAGCCAGCCATATCACACGCGAACATCAACCTCTAGAGGTCCAACGGCAAGAGACACATCTAAAGGGAAATCTGTCGCGTCGGAGGACGATGACTATCTCAATATTGAGGGTGATGGTGGTTGGGATTGGGGTACCTATTCTGCAGAGGCCGGTCCTTCAAAACATTGTGAAGAGGAGACGATGTTGACCGGAAGTTTGCAAGCAGAAGACTACGAGGCACAACTTACGTTAGGGGCTAGATTCGAAAGCGTCAAGCAGTTCAAGATGGTTCTAACTGATCTGGCAATCAAGAGGAAATTCATGTTCAAAGTAGCGGATGAGAGCAAGGACACATTCGCTGCAAGTTGCAAGGTTTCGGGGTGCAAGTGGTACATACGAGCGTCGAACAGACTTGATGGAGTCAGCGTAACAAGGAGGGAAGAACGGCATACATGTGACACTTCTCTAAGTTCGAAAGATCATCCATTGGCTTCTCACCTCTGGATCGCGAGGAAGTGTCATGGCCTCCATAAGGATTCAAACTCCATAAATATCTCAAATATCCAACAATACATTGAGAAGCATTGGGGCGTCACCGTCAACTATAAAAGGGCATGGAGGGCGAAAGAGGAATTGATCCGATTGATCGATGGCAACCCTGAAGACGCTTATCGTATTTTGCCACAATACGGAAGGGAATTAGAGCGGTCTAACGCAGGTACACATGTGGTCATCGAAAGATCAGCTGATATACCTGATATCCCAATTGAGTTATCCGGCTACGACTTCAGACGTGTGTTTTGGATGTTCGGCCCGGTTGCAAGAGCATTCCGAAGAACACTGAGACCGTTGCTCACGCTTGATGGAACATTCCTAAAAGGAAAGTACCCTGGAGTATTATTGGTTGCTACAGCAATCGACGGCAATCAACAATTAATGTGTCTTGCATATGCAATTGTGGATAAAGAGAATATCAAAACGTGGTAAGTTTAGAACCAGGAAAGACGACTGTATGAGTAGTCGTGTTAGGCACGACACGACTGGGCACACAGTCGTGTAATCGACAACACGACTACTCATCTAGTCGTCCTTTGCTTATAGACGACCTTGTAACAACCTGAAGCATTCTATGTTTAATATGTTTGTCTCTCACTTGTACAGGACGTGGTTCCTCACCTTACTTAAATGTTTTCTCTTTACGGACCCCCCGGCATCCCTGGACACTATTGTCTCTGATAGACAGAAGGGACTTCTGAGAGCGGTCGCCGATGTCTTTCCCGAGGCTCACCATGGGTTTTGCCTCCGGCATATGGCCGCAAATATGCTTAATACTTGGAAGGATAAGTACCTGAAGGAACTCCTATTCCGAGCTGCAAAATGCTTCAGGAGACCAGAATTCGACGCTACGATGGAGAAGATGAAGGAACACAATGAGGCGGCCTGGAAATATGTTGACAATATTCCGAAAACACATTGGGCGAACGTCGAATATCCGGGTAAAAGGTACGGCACTCTCACGTCGAACGCGTCAGAAAGTGTAAATAATATGCTTCTAAAGGCAAGGTTTTGGCCAATAACTCGGTTGATCGAGCAAACGCGGGCGACCACAAGCGTCCATTTTCAGAGACGCCGAATAGAGGCAGACGGCCTACCGACTCCGTTAACAAAATATGCACAGAATCATATCAATCAGATGAGGAATCAGAGTGCTGGAACAGTTCGAGTTCAACCGCTATCATTACGGCAGTTTGAAGTGACATCTTTATACCATGTGGTAAGCATAAATTTGTTTTCTGTAAGAGACGCCTATAACAAAGTCGTGTCGTCGAAGACACGACTACCCATACGGTCGTGTCTTCGACGACACGACTGTATTGTCGAATACACTAATTAATTCATGTTTTCGCATCAGGATGTTGTGGACCTTACGAATAGAACATGCACATGCGGCTTCTTCCAGAGCATGGGACTTCCGTGCAAGCACGCCATGGCATGTATTGATGAGAGGAGTCTGGAAGCGGTAGAATATTGTGAGAAGTGGTACTGCGCAAGTACGTACCGCACCACGTACGAAGAAGTAGTGTTCCCTACTTTAGACAGAAGTCAGTGGGGAAATTACGGCGTATTATTTAAATGCGAACCGCCAAGGCTTGAAGCTCCAAAGAAGGGCAGGAGAAAGACAAAAAGAATTGAGTCACAGCCCGATCCACCTGCAAGGCCACGTGCGAAATGTGGGAATTGTCGTGAAGTTGGTCACAACCGTACAAAGTGCACAAAAAGCCCCGTTCCGAAAGAACATCGGACGCGCAGGAAACGAAAACTTCCGCAACAAGGCAAACTGTCTACGAACGAGACAGCGGATGTACGCCGCTCCGGCTTACCTCAGCCCCCACCATTCTTCACTTAGGATGTAGTCAAAGTCTTGTATAGCGCAGAAGGCCTACCCAAATTAACATCTCTACTGTCGTGTATTGTGAAACACGACTACATATAACGTCGTGTTGAATCAGAGACGATTATATACGTAGTCGTGTTGTTCCAGAGACGATTATATGCGTAGTCGTTTTCCATCAGAGACGATTATATGAAACTAACCTGTTGTATGAAGGCCGTATTCACATTCATGATAGCGATATTTTGTCTACATCTGGTATGAGTCAAATATGTGAACTTTGTACATTAAAAATGAAGTTTGTACAGTGAAAGAATGTGAATAAAATGAACTTTGTACAGTGACATCTGGTATTTACAGGAAATGAACTTTGTACATTAAAAGAATGTGAATAAAATGAATTTGAAGTTATTCTTTATCCGGAAGCCGCAAAAAACCCGCAACTGTGACAGCATCTTTTGTGCCTTGTCCGGAATCGTCGTCAAACTCGCTGTTAATAAGCCCCCGAATCAAGGTTGAAGCGATGACTGGTCGCCACAGTCGTGTGATTGTGGACTGGTCAAACTCCGGGGGGTTCACATTGGACGCCAAATGCGCGACGTACATCATGATGAAGATGCCACAGTCTTTCGAATTTTGTTGCCACGGCGCTTTGGTTATCTGAGTCATCTTCCAGTCTAGCAAACCAAACCACCCCAGCTTGCCTGCCATAACGACGTTCATGAACTGCGTGAATTTGTCAGCAGCTTTTCTGTGATGCGGATATAATTGGGCTCTGCCAGACAGTGGGTTGTAGAAGCGCCATACACAGTGCGGGAAATGGACATACACGAGGCAGAAGTGGGAGCCGGTGCGGATTGGGAAAAATGCGTAGAACATGTTCCTATTCAAGCCGTCCAGCATCCTCCCGAGCTTTTTAACCAATTTAGCATTATTTCCCCCTTCCTGGTGCTCCTGCGAAAGCGAAAGAGATTTAGACAACGATCTAATAATATCATAATTATTTACTTATCACTCCTTCTGCAGGGAACACTTACGTTGTCGAATATCTCTTTGAATGCGTGGCAACCAAAAAATGCCCACGGATATTTCATCGGGTTTCTCTCGTTGCGCTGGCTCAAAAGACTTAAAAAAGCATCTATAACCTACAGAAAACATATTGAGGAGTCATTACACTTCGGTAAGGCAACATGCAACTTCCAATTAAAAGTCGATTATTCTATATATACGATCTGCATAGTAGTCGTGTCCTCGATAGACACGACTATGCGTATAGTCGTGTATTCCATAGACACGACTACGTGCAAAGTCGTGTCTTCCAATACCGACTTTATGTCTACAACCCTATATATGAAGAGCATGGGTTTACTTACATTGGTGTTTATTTCTGTTGTTTGTAGGAGGGATAAATAGTCGTCATCACATAGCGTTGGGATTGGATAAGCCTTCCTCGGATTGGCCATCCATCCATCTATTGCCACTCTATCCCGCTCTAACAGTACCCCCATGTCGAAGCATAACTCCGAATCGGCATAGTGGTCGGGGAGAGCAATTACAGACTTAGACTTCTGAGGGGTTAGGAGGACATCGACGTCAACCGGCTGTGATGCGGTTAAGCCAGTGCCCTCGGCGACCTCCTCCTCCTCCCTCGCCTTCTCCTCCTCAGCCTCCTCTTCCTTCAACTCCTCCGTCTTCTCCTCGTCCATCGCCTCTTCGTCTGCTTGCACCTCCTCCTCCTTCCCCTCCTCCTCCTCCTTCGCCTCCTCCTCCTTCCCCTCCCCCTCCTTCGTCTCTTTGTCCAGAACATCCGCCTTCACCTCCTCCTCTTCGACGTCCCCGCCCTTCACCTCCTCCTTCACGGTTTCGATATCCGACTGCCGTATGGAAGAGATGACCTCATCGATGATAGAGGTCGCCTCTCTATCGGATATGGTTTGTTCGGAGTCGGCTTTCGGCTGAGGGGACCTATTTCTTCTTTTCTGCTCCTCCGCCATTCTCCGTATATGGTCCTCTTCTCTAATCCTCTGCTCCTCCTTCGAGCCGACAGTCCTGAAGCGCTTCCTTATCACTACACCAGGGGGGAATATGTCCCGGCCATACGTCGGACGGGACTCGACTTCTGCACGCTCCATATCTTCCTTGAATTCTGGTTGGAGCTTCTTCAAAAACATCTTGGCAGAGGATCTCTTCGCAGCCCGTTCCATCTTGTCTTCCTCAACCGCGCGTTTGATGGGAGCTGAAATGACATTTTACTTCTTCATGTCAGTAGTAGCAGCACGATAAAAAACATAGTCGTGTTATATAGAACACGATAAACCACATAGTCGTGTACAATGAAACACGACAAATATAGTAGTCGTGTATGATGGGGCACGAAAAAATAAATCATCGTCTACAACTTACCTTTACCCCATTTCGTCGAATCCAGATGTGACTTCCTTGCCAGCTCCTTCGTCCGCATACCGATAGGAGTGTTCTTATTATGCTCCTTTTGAAGTGGCCGCTTCTTTGGGTCCATCTGATGCACTGATGACGATTGTGGCCCCATTTGGGGCCGCTTCTTCGGCTCCATCTGATGCACCGATGACTTCTTTCTCTCCATTTCGGGGCGCTTCTTCGGCTCATTCGTCGGCTCGTCAGTCATCTCCTCCTTCGGATGCTCGAAGATCTGACCTTCTAACAGCATTGACGCTGAGGCGGCAGAGGACTTCATAGAGTGGAGAATCTCTCGCAGAGGTCCCACTCTCCTTCCCATCTCCTCATAGGAAGACAGAGCTATCTCTATTAGTGACTGTATGCCCTGAAGGGCACCCTCCAATCGGCCCATTGCAGTTGCAGTCGACTGGGCAGCCTTTCTCGAGGAAGTGGAGGCAGGTTGGTTGGGAGTCGTCTTCATTTCCGGCCTCTGCGGCCTCTGCCGTCGTGGAGGATGGGCCCCTGAGGTTGACGAAGCAAGGAGATATGCCTCTCCGGCCATGGGGCTGATTACGTCGACGAGTTCCTCCCCTATTTGAAGATTGTGGAACACTCCCGTCCAATAGTCGGCCATGCGGTGCTTCTTCTGTGCACCTTTCTTCACCTCTGTAATGAGGGCCCCACTTCCTGGCCATCTTTTCGCCCGTGGGCTGGTAGGGCCCATGACAGGATGGAAGATTGTCGTGTGCTCAAAAAACCAAATCTGCAAATTAAACAGTTGAAAACATTATAACAATGCGCGGTTGCCTTAGTCGACTATAAGTTCAACACGAATTGAACTATGGTCGTGTCTTAAAAAACACGACTATATACCTAGTCGTGTTTCATTATACACGACTATAAATATAGTCGTGTTCTATGATACATGACTATATATATAGTGGTATTGTATAAGACTTTTTCCCGATCGAAGACTATGAATGCTACATACCTGAAGGACATATGCGGCGCCATTTAGGCATCCACCGCCCAGGCACTCTCCTTGCGATCTCGCTCCCACTAGGCGGCTGGTATGGGTTATACCAGAAACCAACATCTTATGTATAGCCCCAGCCCAATTGTATGACCTCAATCTTGGGAGGTCGTCAATGTAACGGTACAAAGAGGGATGAACCGCTCTAGTGCTGTGTGGAAACAACACCGTGGAGAAGAGGAGGCAGATGATCATCCTCGCAATGTCCTCCTCTTCCATCTTCAGTTCGCCCGCGCTAAGCTTGTCTATCATTTCCTCAATGTGTGGAATGTCTGCTCTCCTCGCGGCGAAGTACTTTCTGAAGAATTGACCTTCCGGTCGGCGTGTCAAAGAGGGGAGGACCTCAACTCTGTCGCCCTTTGCGGGCAATCCGGTGATAAGGGCAACATCTTCCTCTGTGAAATGTAGCGTCCTACCCTTGATATTGAAGACCTTCGCCGACTCATCCCAGTACCTGACCAAATGGTCGAGGAGGTTCCGAGATACAACAACGTCCTCACCTTCAAAAATGACAGCGAAACCAGCCTCGTTCATCAGCTGGGCACATCTTTGGTGACGCTGTAGGAGGGCCGCACACTTTTTCATCGCCCCCGGTTGACAACACGTCTTCAGCGCCGGTCGCGCATTATATGTTCTCTTCACTGGTCGGTCCATCGGAGCCTTCCTTTTCCTGCCCCTCTGATTTCGCTGCCGAGGTACGAAGACAAAATCATGATCCTCCTCCTCTTCCGGTGGTATTTCCTCCATAGACTCATCTCTTTTTTTATCCATCTGCAAGGAGTGAGGTATAGTGGTCAGTACAAAAGTGTCCTCGGTGCAACACGAAAATATAAAAGTCGTGTCGTCGCGGACACGACTAAATACACAGTCGTGTCTACTCTAGACACGACTTTATAGTTCATAGTAAAAATTAAAAATTCAAATGTCCGACCTTATGAAACTAAAATCAGGTAGGATAGTTGTAACTTACCGTAGTTTAGTCGTCTGTATGTCTGTATTTCCTCGCAGGTGCCTTCACAGTCTTCCTCACCGTGCACCGAAGCTCAATCCGGTCAATCCGCCTGTTGCATGCAGGCGGAGGGAGCCGCGGGGGTCTTCTCAAGGTTGAAGATCAGAAATCCCGACGGATGCGCTTCAAATCGCCGCCTTTGTCCACTCTCCCTCAGTCGTGTCGTCGAAATCCAGCAGAGGGGCAGCTCGATATCGAGATGGGGGACGCGAATAGGCTCGAACTCGTCCGTGTATTCCGCCGGTTGAATCGCCGCTCCAACTCGCCGGTCGCCGGTGCCGTCGCTGATGGGAATCGCCGGAGAACTTCACACTCGAGGCGTGTTGTACACAACACGCCTCTTCGCACAGTGTTAACACGAAAAAATAGAAGAAAGGGCATTTTGGGTACATCAAGTCCAGATTCCGGGTCATATGAGATTTCACGGGAAAAACCTGGTAATATGGGAATATGAGATTTTGCGCCAGGTAATATGGAAAAAACTCTACAAAAAAAGCCCTGTCATCTTTCCAAATTCATGGACACAGGTTCCCTCACTAAAAAGGCCGGGGGCTGAATCCATATCTTGTAACCACTAATAGGAAGTATCTATTTGTTATCATCTGAAGATGAGATACAGAGCAGCCTTTTGCGTCTGATTTGGTCCAAGGTCAAAAACCGCTCCAAGCTGCAATAAAAGGGGTAAAACAAGGGAAATGAGAAAAAAGACCGTGAAACACATGAAATAGATAACTTCAGTTTCAGAACTTTCAGGTCGAATTGCAGAACGACATTCCATCAAAAAGTATTGAGAAGCATGGAAACACAAACGAATTGTCAAAATTACAGAGAACTACTTCTATGTGGCATTTGCTATGAATGGCAATGCAAATGCTGAAAATGTCGAAGCCATATATATTATATTTCCAAACGTTGGCTACCTCTTGTAACAGCTTTCAATACTTGGCTTCACACTTCAAAACAAAATCTATCTACACAAACCCTTCCCCTTCGCAATGAAAATGGTAATACTTCAGTCTGCCACAAATGAAAACCGCCTCTTCTTGCATGTACGTAAAAAACAACGCTAAGCTCCTCCCAACTTACACTACTGGTAAACTTCACTAAATTTTTCTATACAACATTACTGCCACCAAATGGACGAAACAAACTCATTGAAAATACATATTACAATTATTAAAAAGGAACATAACATAGTACATCCTATTAATTTATTTAACCACGAAAATTGTTCCAAATCTAGCAATTTGTGTTATATAGTGCCAGATATCCTAGTTCATAAAAAATTATACAAAATCACTTAAAACAAACATAATCTAACATAAGCCTCTGGTGAGTATACCTATCTTTCTGAATCTCCACATTCAACAATGTAAAACGTTTTAAAAAAAAATTCTAGGTTGATATCCAGGATAACGAAATGTACATCTGAATTCAAGGAAAGCCAAATAATTATGACAAAAGGGAAAGGACCATCACATAACAACAATTCCAGACCTGAATCACCTTAACATATGGCCAGAGATATATCCCACATTAGAAAATCAATTCATGTGCATTTTTTTTTATTCAATTCATGTGCATTAGGAGAAACTAAAGGAATACCAACAATTCAAGTCCAACGTTATACCAGCAAAAAAACTCCAGGCTGTTATTGCTGTTGTTTAGCTCTTTTGCGGGCCAAATAACGCTCTCTAGCAGCAGCTAGTGCATTTTCAGTTAAAACATGGTGATCCTGTGTTATTTGAGCTGTCACCGCCTCATTGGCATTAGGTTTTTTAATGGCAGCCTGTGCATCTTCACTTAACACACGGTCATCGTCTCTTATTTCAGTAGTAGCCATCTCCTTCGCTACAGAATTCCCTTCTTCGGCAGCAGTTGATCCCAGCTTAGATTTTGAAGACAGTAAAAGCTTCCGATTAATCGTGGAGTCGTCTTTTGACTCATCAGGATGCTCTTTCTCTTCCAAAGAATTAGCAACAGATTTACTATCATCAAATACGGGACGATGCTCTGGATCAGGATTTTCATTTACAGTTGTTGGTTCCTGTTTAAAAGGCTTTTTTGAGTCATCCGCTCCAGCTCCAAAAGCTACATTTTTTGAGAGGTTGAAGTAGAAGTCACTCAGATCAGTCTTCTTAGTTACCTGATTATGAAAAGATGAGAACATTGTTTGAGAATCCAGAACGCATACTCAACGCATACTCAAACAACAAGTTGAGTTGTGTGCATTTAATAAAAGAAATAAATACATAGTTCCTCTGAGGTGCAAAGTCCATATCCATCATTTTAATTTCTCAAGTCCTGCAGAATCAGCAGGTATAAAATGTTCTACAGATATTTTGTATACAAGCACTAACTTCAAAATCGTACCAAAAAAACATAGAACTAACTTCAAAAGATTTTCCATGTATTATGGCACCTGATTACTGCTTGGAATTAGGTAGGATTTCCTTCAATGAATTAACTGACTATGCTACTAGATTTGCAACTTGGTTAAACATTTTATCTTTATGATTAAATCCTGCAGAACTTGTCCAAGTTTGTTCATAATCTTGTTTTGATTGCTTCAATGCCAGGTTTTGATGTCAAGTGATGTTGTAAATGTTTGCTTCATTGTATAAATAATATAAGCGTGTTAATGCTTACATTGCTTATGTCCTCATCCATTATTTATAAATTGTCTAATTCTCCTTAATTTTGCAATTTCTTCAAGTTCCAAACCACAACTAGTACCTTTACAATGCTGAAGTAAGAGCAACCTGCCAGACCAATTTTGACAACTATGAATGTGGATGTACATCACAAAAAGTCACCCTACAACTGTTTATTTCAATATTTTTTGAAGAATAAGAGTTACCCATTATTGAATACCTTAAGGGAAAGTTTAGCCTGTGATATTAAACACTATGTTACAAAGTAACAGTTGCTACCTACTTTATAACTTAGTGCACTCCTCGTTACAAAGTAACAAACTAATTGAGTTATGAGGTATGCACGTGCTGTCTGATCTTGATCTGATGGCCACAACACCCATATCACAGAGTTGTACGGCAGCTAGGTGCCCTCTAACTTAAATACAGGTCAAATTGTAAAATACTTACATCGTCCTTTTCTTCACGAAGTTCACGTCTTCGTTCCTCTTCCATCCATTTTGCCTGCTCAGCAAGCTTTCTCTTGTATGCACCTGTAACAAATTTTTCCTTATCCGCAAATAGGTAATCCTCTTCGCTCCGTTCCTTCGCAAGCTTCCTTTCATATATAATTTCATGCTCTCGGTTTCGTTCTTTGGCTTTTTCCATGAGTTTTCCAATGTATTTTACCTACATAAAAGAACCCCAAAAGAAATATGACAACTAGGCTCATTTCTACAATCTTATTAACTGAGCATTTCATAAGTTCACCGATCACTATGAACTTAATATTGATTTAAACAAGTGTATAAAATGATGCCGCACAATAAACGAAACTTGGCAAGTAATTAAAGAATAAATGAAGAGACAGTTAAAGAAGCCACGAAACCAATGTACCAATTGCAGATAAACAAAGACATATCGGAATGGGCAACAGGGAGCAGTAGAGAGGCATGACTGCACGAGTAGATAAAAACAGGAAGAAACAGTTGTAAGCCAGAGAAGATGACTACAAGTATGGAAAACTCTTCCAGTACGTTCCTCATTTCTCATCATAAACAACAGAGATAGTTCACCACAATACATGATTGAGAAAAAGAAGTTAGAATACATTTTCTTTCTAGTTTTCTACTACAATGATGCTCAAAAGAAATGTTCCATTTTTTTGTAAGCTTAGAATACTTACTCTACGGTTACAGAATACCACACCAACTTTTAAACAACAGACAAGTTCAGACAATTAAAAAAATTCTAATAATCAAATCATATTTGGTATACACCACATTAATGAAGACAACCATCAACATTCCAGTAAGCCCATGTTCGTGCCCCCAAAAACTCATGTCTAAATTCGTTTTCATTCTATTCTAGACTAAACCAAAGTATCAAAAGAAAAATAACTAAACCAAGCACAAACTTCCTCCAACAAAGAACTACCAATATTTCTCCTATCTCACCAACCTACATTAATCTCTTCCCTCTAATGAAATTCTAAGAACTATAACCAATCTATATTTTCGAACTAAAAGCCACTTATCATCCCTCTAAAAATCCAGCTTTCAAAGCGAGAAAATCAAACCTCCCGCTCCTGCCGGTCTCGCGCTTTGGGCTGAATCATCTTCTGCTTCATATCATCGTAAACTCCATCATAATCAAACACGGAAGGGTCCTCTTCCAGCGCCTTCCTATGCTGTTCCTCAACCTAATCCACACAACAGAAGGATAAAAAAGACGAAGATTGAACAACCCAAGTTCAAAGTAATCAAGAAAAACACAAAATTTGAGCTCAATATGAGCAAGGGAGGAAGAAGTCGAGTGCATACATCTTTGAGAGCCTTGTTTTTGGAGGCGTGGCGGGCGATCTCCCGCTCGACGTCGTCGTCGTCGTCGTCGCCGAAGACGGAGGGAGGACGGCCGGCCGGGTTCTGCCGCTTCTGAGACGGCGGAGCCCTGATCTGGAGTCCGTACCCCTTCATGGTCTTCTTCCTCACTCGGCTCGAGCTCTCCCCCCATGTCCAAACCTTCGGCTGTAAAATACTCAACTGCACAGCTGTTTGATTGTGTACCCGTTTAATACCCTCTTACTTGGCGGATCTTTTTGTTAAATGACCAAAATGAACTAAAATTGTGGTCCTAGGGGCTGTTTGGTTCGTGATTTTGGCTGCAAATTCAGCCTGAGGTGCATGATGTGTTTCAGCTGGTTAGTGGATTATCCCAAAAATCCTTAATGAGCTGGATTTTTTCAGCTGGATGGAGCTGATTTTTCACGCCCCATACGGCCCCTGAATGGGGAGAGAATTGAATCACGTTGTTCATAAATTTGGCAATTCTCCCTAAATTCAGCCTTTTATTATGAATCTTTTCATGAGGAGATTCGCCGACTGAATTGTGAGTTTTCAATTCACCAACCAAAGGATATTCCCATTTTACACCAACTTCAGCATGAATATGTTCCAAATTCACCAATTGCATGTAATTAAATTAGGACAAAGTACAAGTTTTTGCATTTTTATAGTATAATTTAAATTGGACCAAAATGAACTGATTTTAGTTCAATGTAATGATAATCCAAATTTTTAGGTAATTAAATTTGGATAAAAAATAAAATAATTTCAGAGTTCGAATGTCGAAGTTGGGTGTCAAACGTACAAACATACCCAAATTTTAGTCACATGTACACCCACAATTTCTTACAAGTATAAAAATATCTTACATAGGTTCTGAACGGATTCTGGAGTCTCTTAAGTCCAGATAAGGGCAGTTGAGCATTTGGAGAAGAAGTTTGATCTCAAAGGTTATGGTGACTTCTCACTTAGATTCAAGATAGGATGCTTTAACCTACATGTTTACATGTTTAGTGTTGATATTTGATTTACCTTATTTTGGATTGTTGATTACATGTTATGTTTATAAAATTGAAGATTGTTGTAGTGCCCCAATTTTAATGACACGATTTTGCGTAATCAAAGTAAATTTTTACCCGCATAAAACGGTAAATACTTCTTTCAAAATTCATAAACATTGGAGCCGAAGCTCGAGCCCATCAGCATTCAAAACACATGATCAAATAGATCATTGGGGCTTACTTTCTAAAATCAATTTTCAAACATAACATTAATTGAAACCATAATACTATAATTCGATTTAATAATTGATTAAACAGGATCTCATGTCAATGGATACATGAGCCATTATAAATTAAAATCTTATTACAATAAATGTTCTTGGCACACACATGTGCCTAACTTTATTTAAAGCAGATTGCATCCAAAAGGAAATAGCTCATACTACAACTATTGTCTCTGGTTATCGCCCGCCTCTCAATACTCCTAAGCTTATTCCTCATAATCAGTGTCAAAAGGGGATGCTGGGTATGGACTACTCAGTAGGAAAGCATATAACTATTACAACTTTAAAAGGGTTTACTCAAGTGCAGATAGTAGCGAAGTAATAAAACTTGGTGAAACCGAGATCGATCCACGGGATGGCGTATTTGGAAAAAAATTAGAAACTGTAATTACTACTTATAACTAAACTATGAAATTGGACTTCGCAAAGGTAAATTATTAGAAGAACTAAGGCAATTAAGATAAAGACTATACGAGTGAATAGATAGACTAAGGCATAGAATCAGTAATAAATCCACAATTAATATCGTTCTTAAATAATATTTATGCAAAACCAATGGATAACGACCACCAAAGGGTTATACTTATCTGGAGATCACGTCTAATCAAATATCAACACTTTATCAATGTAACACAAGCCACAATTCACACCCTATGATAATTATAAACATCCAATGTGCACTTTTAATAAAAAAAAATTACAAGGTAGAATACAATATCAAACTATAATAAAAAAATTAAACTTGAGTTTAGGAGTTTATCACAGGCTTCATTAGAACAATTGCAATCTCTTTGGGGTCCTGAGCGGCCAAGCACTTTCCAAGCACTCGAGTAGAATGCTCGAGCGCTCTGTTCCTCTTCAGTTAAAGCAATCGAACACTCTGCTTTACTGTTCTTTCCTTTTTTTTTATTCTTTAGTTAAAAATCCGTTGTCTCATTCTCATCAACCAAATCTCATCTCTACGGCTATTTACTTTAAAACAGAATCCATAGTCTTTTGTAATGTGAATCAACGACTTCGATGAGTTCAGACTTTGATCTTCCACTTTTATAATCTTTAAAAAACCTGTTGTAGCCTTTGTAATCGTCGGATCTTCTATGTATTGATTTCTTTGCATAAAACATTTGACGCGTAATAAGTCCATGTATGCAACTCAAGCTCATGAAACCTAAATAAATAAAATTCAATTCAATTTAGATGCATATTAAAATATATTTCCATTAAATCAATTAATGCATCCAAATAAATAAATTAAGCATAATTAACCATTAAATTAATATAAACTCTTAATTATTGGCTTAACACTAATAACTCATATTTATCCTTATTTTAACCGAAAAAAATACACTAGCAAATAGGTAGAAAAGCATATAAAAGTGTGTATATTTTATGTAAGTCAATGACCAATGTTAATCACAATAACATTCAATACATCAAGCAATAACTCAATAAATTCATTCTTGCGTTTACTACATTGACTCTAAGACATATTAGAATTAAAGTTATTCTTCCTCATACCGTGATTTACTCTCAATGACTCATTCTTGAGATTATTCTCATTGATTCTTATTCAATGTGATTCTCATATGATCTATTCTTTTATTATCCTAGCCATCTCTTATTTTTTAATTGTTTACTTGATGAATCTCTAGTCCTTAATGATGCCTACATGATCTATTCTCTTGAAGAATTTGTCATGTGATTTCTTATTCCATTCGACCCCTTGTTATCTATGCTTTGACAGGTAGTCCCGAATGGAATTCATGGTCCCCAGTCCCCACCGGCTTGGAATACAAGCACCATAAACTTTGTCATAATCCTGCATGCTTACTTTGATCTCTTGTGCATCTGAACCTCCGAGGTGGCAAATCTTAGTCTCGATTTGTGCCTTCTACCTATCACGGTTGCCCTTGTGGCTCATGGTTTATTTCTTCAATTTCGTCCTTCATGGTTCAAGTTAATATCCAGAGAGATACATTTCATTCAATGTTCTTGTCTTGAACCATGGGCGATTAACTCTCACATTCACCCTAACATGTCTCTACATGTTCTACAATATTCTATTGTAATATATCTTGTTACTATTTCCATTTTATTATTCATTATTCTTTTGTTGCTCCTCTTTTATAACCTTATATACTTCCTCTTATTCTTCCTAATCTCACTATTTCCTTCTGTAGTGTAGATTATCATATATTATTCGTGCCTATACATATTAGTTAATTGTCTAACTCTTATGGTTCCTAGACAATCCAAAAACCATTTTTTTTCAAAAGAAAAACCTAGCTTGCAATGTGGCTCTACTTGGAATACTGAGTTGTACTAATCCCCCAACCGTTAGATGATCATCTAATGCTTATATTTTTTCACATGGATACCCAACTAACCCCGTCTCCTTCCTGCCCAAACTTAGTCTCCTTCTTCTTGTCACAAACTCTGCCTTCTTGCTCAGCCAAAAGCTGCAACCCTATAAATGGCTACCTTACACCAGCCTCTGATTCGGCCCCGTAGCAATGGCCGCCCAATCTTCCCTAGTTCTATGTTGGCCTGCCTGATGGCATTTGGCTCCACTTCCCTTTCTCCTCCATAACCCCAGTGTCGGACCCCGTGATATATAGAGAATATACATTATTTTATACACCTTTATACCTATTTTTTAGTATATTAATGTTAGGTTAGTAATTAGGAGTTTAATATTTAATTTGCTCTAATTAATTAATTTAGATGCATTAATTATTTTAATTGAATTATATTTTATTGCACGTCAAAGACTACGTTTAATTTTTTGTAGATTTTGAAGAGTTCGAGTTGTGAATCATCGAATTGAAGCACGGTAAACAAATTTTTTGTGAAGAGATTGAAGATATGACGGTTAGAAAAGTAAATGTGGGTTTTTAAAAGCTCAAATTTATGAAAATGCTTAAATCAAGAGCGGAAATGAACTTAGTCGTTAATTGTTTCTAAAGAGATGATGATATTGTTTTAAAGTGAAGAAACCGCATGTTGTAGATATAATGGCCTGGGATGATACAACAGGTTTTAACCGAATGAAATAAAAAAAAAAAAAACAGAGAAAAAGGAAACAGCCCGAGCAGTTCTGCTCGGGCGTTTAAAAGGGGAAAAAAAAAGGAAAGCGACCGAGCTTGTGCTCGGCCGCTCGAGATATGGAAAGGGTGCAGCAGCTCTGGCTGACGGCGGGCGTCACAAAGGAGAAAAAGCGGCACAAGCTCGTGCTCGGCTGTTCGGGAGTAGAATTAGAAAAGAAGAGGAAACATCAGCCGTTTGGGACCAAAAGAACTCAGGAGCAAAGCGGTCTGAACAGACCGCTCGAACGAGAGAGAACGGAGCGGGATCGGATTGCAAGAGGCGTGCTCGATTTAGGAAGGTTCAGTTGCATCATGAAGATGGAAACTTGCTTCAGATTTGGGCTGGGATTTGGATACTTGCGGATTTGTACTCAATTAGGAAGGGATTGGGAAAGCTGCTAAATGTGGGTTTGATTGGGTCTGATTTTTGCTTAATTTGGGAAGCGTTTGGTTCTGAGACTGATTCTTGGCAATATAAAAGAAGCAGAGGAGGACGATGCTCGGGGGACAGCCGAGCGAAATTCGTGCTACAGTAAAAGTTAGAGCATAAATTTATTTTTATTGTTTTCCTCCTTTTCGTTTGTTGTTTTTCCAGCTGCTGCTCAACAAATTGGTGACACCTCGTCAGCAGTTCCTAGAAGCACATAATTAGAACAAAGTAGTCTTTTTTCTTTTCTTCAATTCTCTAAGTTACAATTTTTTATTCAAATGAAGTTAATTTTTGTTTTGGTTTTTATCTTTAATTTTATAAGCATGAGTAGCTAATTTTATTTGCTAAGATTAGGATGAAGCCGTGTAATTTGTAAGAATTAGATGCCCATGAGAACTCTCTGTTGATATAATTAATAATTTGAATCTAATCTTATTAAGCATAAGAAGACATACATTTACTTTTGATTAATGTGCTCAAAGATAAAATTTTTCGTAGTAGAATAGATTGAATTCGATTCTCTACGAGATAAGTTGAGGATAGTTAATAATCATGGGTATTCTCTTGCAAAATTATATGTGCTGATTCCGAAGCCTTAGTCTTCCGTTATTTGATACTTTCTGAAATTTCCTTTCATCTTTAAATTTCTTGCTCTAGTTTAATTTAAGATAAAGTTTTCTTGCCTTTAATATAATTATTTTTAAATTTAATTTCTTTGTTAATTGCTTGGTTAAGTTAATTTCTCAATTCACTATTATAATTAATCTAATGGGTAATTAATTTAATATAGTCTGGTTTTTTCATAGTACAAGTCCTTGAGGGATCAACCTCGCAATTTTGCATATCTATGCTCACTATCGATTTGTGCGCTTGCGAGTAACTAAAATATAACACCACCTCGACAACGGTCGACAATAGCCACCCTGATTCACAGCCCTCTGGCTCCGTCTACTGCCACATTAAAATACACTTGCATTGTGTAGAATATGGGAAGTTCCCTGCCTTAGGTAAGGACGAGGAGTGCCTCAACACCGGCGCCGATTCAAGGCCGGGATGAGTTAAAAAAGTTTCTTTTTTTCTTCCATTCCAAGCGACTAGTATTAAGAGACGGACATGGGTTGTAATAATCCAAATTATTAACAAAAGATTTGGATGGTTACTAACATGAAATACGTAAGAAATACATATTTATATGTTATTGGGCTTATTGAAGAAGTAATAGCATGGGTCAAGTCACAAAGTGAAAAACCCTTAGTACATAAAGAGAACGACAAACGTACAATGACAAGTCAAGTGTCATTGAATGATTTGTTAGTGAAATCCGACAATAAGTAGAAAGAAGTAGCCTGCATGGAAATAAGTTAAAACCAGTTATGCCTTAAGGAAATATGCATTATAATAATATGAATGGAATGATAAATTATAAAACTTGAAGATAAAGTTCATCTAATCACCGATTACCATCCACCAAAATGAGTAATTGGTGGTGACGACGAGTATGACAACAAAGGAATAAGATAGAAGCCAGAAATGTAGTCTCTTGTAGAGTTGTAATAAAAATAAGAAATGAATGAAGGACTAGTAAAGTATTCTTTGCATATTAATGCTAGAAATTAATGTATGAATTAAAATACAAGATGATGTATTTAAGTAGTCTCTTCAATGAGTTGAATTGTTATTGCTTAATATGTTTGCAATAAAGGATAAAGACTTGAATGTGCTAGAAGTGTCTAGTATAGGACTAAGAAGAGTCCAAGTATTAGATGTAACATATAGAAAGACATGTCTTGTTGAGTAGAAAGAATGTAGTAACAAAAGAGCTTACAACATAATATAGTAAACATAGAGTTTCATGTTATGGTGAGAATGAGTGTTGACCTCCCATGGTTCAAAGACCAAAACCACATAAGTATGAACTTTTCTCTGAGTATTCACTTGGACTGTGAAGGATAGAATTGAAAGAAGAATTCACGTGCCACAAGAGCAACTGTGGTAGAGGACTATCACAAAGCCTCAAGGTTGGCCATCTTGAGGGCTAAGATCCACAAGTTTTATAGTGTTCGTAACTCAAACTGGTGGGAACCATAAATTATCCTAGGGACACTTGATTGATCTAATTAAATGAATGTATTAAATATTAATGTGTTGATATTAATAATGATATCACCTCCAATAAACTATTGTATTATTATTATTAACCAATCCTACTAGGTATAAAAATACTCAACCAAACAATTTTGAATAGTATGCAAGTGACATGGGAATTGGAGCTGTGAGAAGCGAGGATGCTCGATAGATTAATATAATGTAATTTAGCTTTCATTATTTAATGTAAGCTTCTGAGAGCCTTTGTAATTTTATTTATTATCATTCTAGTTGAGACATTGTGGTTGTGTACATGAACGAGATTCGAACTTGCTATTTTGTTTAGCTGAATTTATAAATATTATGTAATCAGGTGTATTTTAAAATATTTGAAAAAATATTTAACACCCTGGCAGCATGTTTTCTCATATTTATTGAAATGGCGTCTGCTGCATTACGAAGTAGTTTACATGCAAAATGGTTTATGAAAATTGGGGTGTTATAGTATTGCACATGTATAATTAGTATAGTAGAGAAGAAGTCAAAAACCATAGTTCATTGCTTGTTGAGTGTTTTTTGTTGTTTTTGTTGATAAAAGTATATCTTTTGGGAGTAATGCCCTTGATTTAGAGTTTTTGCATGTTGAGGAATGTAAGAAAGCGAGTACTCTTACCTTTCGTTTGAAAAAAAATTAACCATTCTTTACTAGTATTTTGAATTATGTTTTATAAAAAAGTTTTTTTGCATTTTCCGGCCTACTTTTTCATTAATGGTTTAGGGTGTAAAGGTTACCTATCCTATGCAATACTACTACCACATCAAAGGTTAGAATCAATAATGAGCCATAAGTTGTTGGAAAATCCTTTTTTATTTAAAATTCAACCAAATATAACAATATAAGAATTTTATTAATATTTCACAAACTTTTACAATGGAAAGCCATAGATATAACATCAATTTGCCACGAATTTTTTTTCAAAAGCCTTATCATTTTTATACCAACTGTATAACGTGCCACAAATCACATGATACATTAGAAAACCTTTGTCAATTCATAGAAGACTTAAACCTTTGTTAATTCACAAATAAAATAACAAATTTAGAAAAGCATCCCTCAACTTAAAGGTCGTATCAATCATCATATAATTAAGTTAAATTGAATCTTGTTTTCACACATTAAGAATTATAGAACTCTTTATTGTTTTACATAGCTAAAAAATGATACGTAGAAATTTTCTAGTTACAAGGAAAGAATAAACTTTAACAACATTCTTTTAATTTGAGTTAATAGTACTATATAAATTCCTATAAAACAACTATGACAATAAAAATATTTATAATGCTCTTTCTTAAGTCATAACTTTACGTGAGAGAAAATTGGGGCAAAATTTTTCCTATTTCCTCTTATAACAACTCATTTTAAATAAAAATTTTCCTCAAGAAAATATTCATCCGTCAACATCATTTGTTTAAAATGCTCACCTTACATGTTGCTATCCTTTTGTTGAAAATATATATCGCCACCTAGGCAAGATTTGAGATTTGGACGAGTTTTAATGCTTGTACTTACATGTTGCTATCCTTACATGGTTGCAATGCTTGAACTTCTAACCCCACATTACGTCTCAACCAATCTTGTGAACGTATCAAACTTTCAATGCTTTTTAAAAGATTTCACCTCTTCTTTACGTAAATAATCAAATATATCATATTCATATAGCTATGCACCATATGGAACACATTAAGCATGTGTGAATGTAAATCCATGAGGCAAAACGAATGTTACTCTTGGCTTTATGAGTAAATTCGAAGAACTCTGCTATATGTGCCCAGGATTATCTGGACCATCGGATTTTGATCCAGTGAGGAGCGCTAATACAGGCGGCAGGAAGGTTTGAATCACCGCCTGCACCGTACACCATCAGATGTCAATCTACGATTGAGATTGTGAGCTTGGGCTATTTAAAACTTTTTTAAAATTCCAAATACTCCAATTATGTAGTCAAAAGCCAAATCCAAAAGGGATGATATGTCACAACCTGATTTTCCAAGAGAACTTCTAGCCTTAGATTCCAAATGAAAACAAGCTTCATTGGACATAGGGAGTCATAATAAAACCGAAACATTGAGCATCTCCTTTTAGATACTCCATCCACTCAATGAAGCCTGTCAGCATTTAAGAAAACATGACTCCATTGTTGACTTCCTTTTTCTGTACAGGCCTAGGTTTTCAAGTCCAATATATTTGACTCATCTTCAAATGCAGACAGGCTTCATTGGACGAATGGAGTAGTTTTTATGATAGAGCATTATGGTTTGGGCTCATCTTCACTAATTTGGTGAAAATATACAAGCCGTTCATCTCCAAGATTAAGGGTTGCGCTCTAGCTGTTTTCCACAAACAGTTTTTTTTTATAAGCTGAAAATTCAGCAAGAAATAAACAAACAGCTAGTGCAAACGCCCTCTGTATGCGCCATCTATTTTTTGTTGAAAGAACATGTTTACATGTGATAAACAAGTTATCTAATAAGGAAAAAAATTAAAATGTTTTAAAATGTTAAATTTCGTCATAAAAAAATAAAACATTAAGATTCAACATTTTAAAAAAAATTTCAATAAATTTACTAAACGAGTAAAGACAAACAGTAAAAAAGGCCTGAAGCATCCAAATAGGCAAACTTTTAAGGCCTAATTTTTCACATATTTAAGCCCCCGTTTCAGCTTGAAGACACTTCTACGTTTTATCTGAAGCTCTCCCGTTCCTATTTTGTTACCCTCCAAGTCCCAAGTCCTAGGGGTCCTACCTTTTTTTAGGACACTACGGATCCTACTCTTGCTTCCCTTATACTGCCAAAAAAAAAGTTTCCCATAAGTTTGATAATCAAAAAGAATGTTTCATTAACAATAAATCAAAATTTTGTTAAAAAACACCAATCAAATATCAGTTATGGAATAACCTAGATCAACCAAAGAGGTCCATCATATGATGTAAGCATAAGTTCAGATGGATCATATGAGTAAAGTAAGGCAGAGCTGCAGTAAAATGATGAGATCCTTCCACACCAAACAGGCTAGAAGATTTATGAAATCATTCACAGCTCACAAACCATACGGCAAAAGAAAATCCAGTTCATTCAATCTTGCAAGCTGTTTTCACTGATATGGGCCGGTACGTGCCTCAGCCTTCCATAAATCCTGGGACCCATTTAATCTCCACTTTATTGGGGCCCAGTGATTCAGCCATTGCTTTTGGTTCCTGAGGTGCCTGAAAATCCAACTATTAAACAGTTGAGCTCTGCAGATGCCAACAGTGGATATCAGCCAAATCTTCTCCACTGTTACAGCAAGTGCCAGGCTCCACTCTCAGACAAAGCCAGATAACTTTTCATAAAGATACAGTGAATTTAAGCAGAAAAGAAGAAGAGAGGGGAAGGAAACAGAATCAAATCCTTGCAAATCACAACCAAGATCATCAAGATATGAAGTCTGAAATCTACATTATTCTCTTAGGTAGTTGTCTCAAAAGCTAGCTACCTCACCTTTCACACTACTTCCTCAGAAGAAAGAAAAAAATTAAAAAAAACGCTACACCCTTTACCTAATTGGTATATATATCTACTAGTAATGATGATATTAGTGCTAATGACAGAGATTTAAGGGTTGAAGAGATTGTTTCCACATCTGCACCTCCATGAGAGGAGGTAATACCCTTCTTCATCCTCTCTTGCTGCTGCTGCAATGAAGTTCTTCCTTCTGTGTGGAGGGATCACAAGGGTGACCGCACAGGGACTGCAGCTTGAGCACTTGTTTATGCAGGAAGGGGGCCTCGAGCCTATCACCATATTCCCTTGCCTCAGCATCTTGGTTGAGAGGGTGGAACTTGCACCAACTGCCAAATAATGCAGTTAAAAGAATAAACAAGATGGTAAATTGAACTTATGGTATATGGGGAGAGTTTGGAGGAGCGGAAGGTTTGCTCACCTGGTATGGAGGACAAATAGGAAGAGAGTAAAAAAAGAATTACTGCAGCTCTGAACTCCTTGGAAACCATTAGCTTTGTCCTCATTGCAGGTCTGATCATCTGATGAAGTTCTTAATGTAGAAGAGAGCTTAAGAAGATGATGAAAACTGTGAAAAGATGGAAGAGACTTGTTATAGTTTATGGGTGCTCTGGGATTGGAAGGGAGGAAGTTGATGGGAGGAAGAGAGACATTGTTTTTTACTGTAGAGACTTTGAATTGAGAGCTTGTTGTGGGGAGAAGGGACAGGTTCTGGTAATATAAGACAATTTACCACACAATTGAGGACTAACATGGGGGTGGTGAACAATAAACAATTAATGTTTTTTTATTGAAAATTGCCAGCTTTGACTTTTGGGTTTTTTTAGATTGACTGGAGTAACCCAAAACAAATTTTATAAAATTTAAAAAAGAATGAAGTGACCGAAAAACAGGGCTACTCCGGCTGATGTACCCCTGAATTCATCAGAAAATCCCTAACTTGCCCTAACAAGATAAAAAAACTGCAACAGTGTGACAATTCAGTGAGAGAATGTTTTGATCAAAGAGGAAACATTATGTTTTTTTATAATTAATAATATTATTAAAGCAAAGCCCAAGAAGAGTACAAAACAAAGCAAGAATTTGCGGGGTACTTGCACATAACAAGATAGTTGGTGATTTTATTTCTCTTTTTTGGTAAAAGAGACTGGGAGAAATTGTGAACATGCAACTTTATACTTTTTGGCAGTTCTTTCCTATCTAGGGCATTAAGTGAGAGTAGATTTTTCAACGGCTTCACAGTTGTAGCTTGGAAGTAAAATAAAGAAAGAAGCCTTGGTGGTTGTTCTTGTTCCCCTTGTTGAACACATTTTTTGCCATAGCCATGCCATGGGAACTAGAGCTTTATTCCAATTTTTAAGGCCGCAAATCCCCAGAAAACAGCCATGCAGGGTTGCTTAAAAAGAGTACAATCAGTATATTTAACACTCCAATTAATTGCTTCTTAATAGAGGAACATGAAAGTAATATTGCATGGAATGTGTCTTCTCTTTAATGGGTTGACCTAGGATATCTCATGTGGGTCAATCTTATAAAAGGGTGAGGAGTTCACCACCCCATGGTTTAGCCAGTCCGCCCCACCCCGCCCAAACCCACTATACATCGTCTGAAAATAGACGGAGCGGTGGATATCCACCGACCATGTAATGGAGTGGACCAGCTATAAACTGTGGAGTGGCAGACTACTCATCCTTTTTTAAATCATCTCATGATAGAGGCTATTGTTCCATGGTAGTTATGTACAACTAGAGTGTAAAAAACATTGTCAAAAGACTATAGTGTAAAAAATTCCAGTGTATGTAAAAAATAAGTGTAAAGAACTAAGGTAAAAATGGTTCTGGGAGGGGGAGAGAGAGAGCACTGATCAAAATGGTGCAATGGAAGGAATAGATGTACGTATTTAGTTGCCTAGTACAAAAAAGGTCATAGACTCATAACCTAGTTGATGGGTTGTGATGTGCGACTGTGCAAGTAAGGCCAGTTCTTTGGTCACGCAAGATATGACACCATATCCCTATTATCCCTAGAAGGAGGAGATGTTCACAGGCAGGACAATAGAGGAGGATGCAATTCCCTGTTATACTAGGACAGTAGAGGAGTCCTGATTTTCTTGTTTCCATATGTCACATGAGAAGATAGGACAAGGGGTTAGCGAGATGTGAAAGTTTTTCTTTTTTGAGCGAATTGGGGATGAGGTAGGTGACGTAGGTCTCACACAAATAATCCCTTTGTCCAACTAAGCTAGTCTGGATTACAAAATGAGACACTTATTGCAGTGTCGGGCCGTTACAGAAAAAGGGGAGTTTTTGTTTCCTCTTGTGCGTTTGGATAGACAATCTTATCACATTGTTAGTAAGACAATCTAGAGTGCAAAATCTGATAGTTCAAGAATCCAGGTCCCATTTGGCTACACAAAAACAATCCTTTTAAATTGTAGACAATCATGCAAATCTATCACCTCAAACTTAGTATTGTCAACAATCTACCTAATTGTCAACAATCTACCTTTTTTTTAAATTCTACCCCTCATCAAGGAATGTCTTATCGGAGTAAAATATCGGTCGACCAAAGAGACAAAATATCCGATATATATCGGAGATATTGTGTAAGAAAATATTGGTGGTCAAAAACTAGTTTTTACCATATATTTTCACAAACTAACTTCTAAAATGAGTTATACTAATTTAGACAAAGTATAGATTTCAAAATATGCATATTAGGATGAGAAACAAATGAGAAAGTTGTTTTTTTTCCTTTTTTAAAAAAATATTAATTTTTTTTAAAACGTTTTTTTTAAATGGCAAGACCGATATATCGGTGATATTTGGAAAAATTCAAAAAAATGATATTGGCCCATATCATTGTATCGGGTCTGGCGAGCCTGCATTCCATGCCCCTCATGCCATATGCCTCGTCCTGTCTCTTCCAATTTTCATCTCTTCTTCGTCAAACGAACTGTATCTCTCTCTTTCTCTCTCATGGAGCTGGTTGGAACTTAGAAGAAGATGGCACGCAGCGGCTCCGGTGGAATCTGTGCAAAGCAAGTCCGAAGACATGCGGCGAACTATCGCATGAAATATTAATCCACCTTTCTAATTATGTGGATCGACTTCATGACGTGACCGTTGGACATGAAATATTAGAGCTTTTTCCACATTACTTGGCGCCACTACCCATCTTCCCATATTACCTGAAATCTTCAAAGAACTTCAATATCACCCGAAAACTTTCCAAAAAGTCCCTCTTCGGCCTTAAAATATTTTAATCGATGAAAATTTTACTTTTATCCGGCGAGGGCATTCCAGTAGCATTCCACTCAGAGGAGGAGGCTTTTTGACGAAGCTCCGAACGTCGCGGCAATCCAGACAAAAGTCGACAACCGTCCACTCCCAGAAAAAAGCTCTAATCAAGGAATTTTGATGTAAGAGCAGTGGGAAAGCCCGCCCTACTACAAAAGTTGAGATCTACATTTACAGATACACATATAAAGGCCATTCATTGGTGCTCGACCTCTCGTAGACATCAAATAAAAGGATAAAAATGGGCAAATGCATGAAATACTCGTTAGCGAGCGACAACTACTATTTCTATATTTGTCAACCGCTATATGATATCTCAATATCTTTTTGTGATCTTAATGAGGAGGGAGAGGAGGAAAAATAAGGAATAACACAAAAAAGGGGCTAAAACGGATAAAAAATGAGCAAGTTATGACATTTTGAATTTTGTCGTAAAAGAGTGCATTCTTACGCACTCTTTTACGTACACATAGGGGTGCAAGCGGGTCGGGCTATTGTGGGCCGGAGGTTGGCCCGACCCGAGCCCTAACAGCTAGAACCTCGGCCCGAGCCCTAAGGCAATTCCAAAAATCTAGCCCGGCCCTATCCCTAAGCGGGCTTAGGTTCGGGCTGCGGGCTTTCGGGCCTTTCAATTGGCATAGTATTTTTGTGATCATATATTCATAAGCCCTTGAAGATGTTCTATTACTCATGTTACAAGCACCGGATGGTGCTCCTTCTTGCAAACTTTATCCACATGAAAGTGTTACACAGCTGAAAAACATGACAACAAATTTTGAAGTCCTAAATTGCTAGTTTTTATTTTCCTTGATTAATTTTTTAATCAATATTCATGTAAAGAAACATAGAGGCAAGTTTTACGCCACACAACCTTGTAAAGAGGGCATAATGATATGAAGGCTTCATATTCATCCTATGCCTTCCCAGTTACGTGGAGCTTCATGAGATGTTGGTTGCACACTAAACACTAATCTAAGAAGCACGAATACGGAAACGGCAACACGATACGGACACGGGGACACGGCATTTTCCTAAAAAGCAAGATATGACATGGCTAATAAAAAATTATTTATATAAATTTTTAAATATAATTTTGGGTATTTTTCATACCACAAGATTTTCTGTAAATGTTTTGTACGAAAATTTTGGAAGAATCTCAACAACAGCTTCATTCATATAATAAGTGGTAAATTATACAAGGGAAAAGAAATACCTGGGATGGGAACATGCATCACTGTCTCTTCGCTGTACACAAACACATGAAAGACCTCTACCAATCCATGCTGTTGAGTCTGCCACAACCTCAACTTTTGCAAGAAAAAACCAAAAATATTTTTTTTTGGCATTAATCTGATCGGAGAGAAAATTTTCCATAAAAATATCCAAAGAGAAAGTTCTTGAGCAGATAGGGAACGAGCTAATAATGTATCACAATATTTATTATATATAAAAGAGAGAGAGAGAGATAGAGAGAGAGAGAGATGACCTTACTCATTATAGACAAAGGAATTTTTTAAACTTTAAATAATAAGTTTCCAAGACAAAACAAAGCAAATATTGATAGTTTTTCATACAATAGTAGAGCCTGCTTCTCGAAATGAGCACGAGAACCAAATCAGTAACTGCAGCATTGGAAATGTTTCGCTTTGACCCATCAGCTGCTCTTGCCCGCACTTGGACATCCTTCTTAGCTAAAATTCGTATATGATTTTTTGCAAAAAATAATGTCAATGAAGAATGTTATTTAAAGAAAAAAAATTGCAAAGAATATACATATGTAACACCCGAATATTTTGTAAGTTTACCAAAACTGCTATTTTAGGAAACTGTTCTAAAATAGGAAAGTTTTGCTGCCTGTTTTGAAATCTTTTAATCTGGTGTGTTGAATTGGTTTTGTGATGCTTTTAGAAGAGTGGAATTGATAAACCAGATTAGGTTGTGCACTAGGGCGCGAGGACTAGCCCTGGCGCTGGGTTCAATCTGGCGCTGAGGCTGGCCTGGCGCCAGGGGCTGTATGCACCTGACGCCAAGAGTGGGGACCAGACGCCAGGGCATGAGACCAGTGGGTAGATATTCATTTGAGTATTTTGAGTTATTAAATTGAGTTAGTGATGTGGTACAAGAGTGGTGCAGTATTTTTCAGCACACTTCATTTGCGGGACATCGGAGCCGTCCATCTGTGTGCCACCCACTAGACGCAGGAACACCTGAGGGCCAGAGCCACGTGGATACAGCGCCCTAGACACTGTGCACGTGGTTGGCATGTGAATATTTGGTTAGGGGAGAGAGAATCAAGGAGAAGAGGGAATTTCAAATTCTTTCCAAATCCGGTTTTAAGAAGGATTAAATATCTAGTCCAAAATCCGGTTTTAATGTAAATAGATTTGATATCCTTTTTAATTGGAAGTTAAGGAATCTAGAAGAGGAGGCTTTGGATGTGTTTAGTGGGATATTCTTGATGATGTGGCCTTCAATTTTGGGCACGAATTAGGGGCTAAACCAAAGAGATTGGGAATTTTGAATTTAATTCCAAAAACCGATTTGATTTTGGGGGGGAAATTGAGATTCCTTAAATTTGGGCATTTAGAAATTAAATGGGAAGATTGTGAACGTGAATAGTGGCCATGGGATGAGGTTGTCCCATGTGGCATGAGTGAGATCATGCTTGGAGTAAAATTAGGGAGGTTATACCCATAATTGGTAACCGATCCCATTAGTAAATTCTCTACAAATTTAGAGGTTGTATCTGACCTAGATTCTAGGGATCTGATGTGGAGTGATAAGGCAACCACGTTGGAGCTTATTCATGCCATTTGAAGGGATGGATATCAGCCTTTAGATGAGATTTGATCTAAGGTGAGAAATTAGCCTAATTGAGAAAGTTGCCTAAGTGGAGAAATTAGGGTTTTAAACCATCCTAATTGAGGGGAAACCCTAACTGAAGATGAGAAATTATGGGAGACCACGTCCTTGACATGGATTGTGGGATGATATGGAGTGAATCCCGGACGTTGGATAGAATTTAATCAAAGGTGGAGATTTAACCTAAGGGACTAGGTTTTTACTATTTAAACACCCCAAATTAGTGGCCGGCAACCCTTTTAGAATACCTTGGGAGTTATGCCAACCTTGGAGCAAGGTGGTCAGCAACCCTATTGTACGTCCAAAGGGCTTTTCCATCGTTTTGAGCGCTCATTTGTGGAGATACGTGAAGGAAAGGGGTGATAAGCGTGGAACCGGGTAACACGCATTTAATCACGGCTTTCGTCAAAGAGGTAGGATGTGTTTTCCCTAATCCTCTCATATTTTTCTGAGATGAATCTATTTGATTTATGAGTATTGAATTCTCTGATATTGTAAATCCCATGATATCGTGGTATGAGTATTAAAAATCAAATTTTTATATGCATGATGAGTACACGTATGAATTATACTTTTCCTTGATGTCTAGATCGTTGTGCAATGGCCTAGGTACGTAATTTCATTTCTATTCCAGTATTCCAATGATCGATTATGTACTCAAATGGCTGCTGGTATTTTCTGTCCAGTCATGGTTGTCTTGATGTTTGATATTATCGATTGATATTGAGTTATCGATTATCAATTAGGGTGTGTACAGGATATATGTCGATGGAGTATACTTATAATCATTGATTCATAGAAGATCAAACTCATATTTTTACTGATTGGTGGAAAGATCATGTCTTTTTGAAGTCGATAGCATCCTATTTCATTTTCGTGTCCCATATTAAAAGTCTTAATTGGGGTTTATGGAAATTAATCATAATTAGTTATAATATCAACTGTCGGGTTGCTATTTGTTCTAAAGTCAGAAACTTTACCTACTGATATGATTATATAAGTATCATTAGAGGACAGGATAATTATTATTATATCATGGATAAGTGAGTATTAGCATATAAGTATCATATTATGAAGGTTAATCGAGGTTAATTAGCCTCGGCCAGTATTTTTCCTGCACAGACAGACTAAAGTATTAAATGTGTAACTAATTCTATAAAACTCGGAAATTTTTGGTTGGGTTAGATTGTAGACTCTTGGGAGAATGTACAGTAAAATTTTTAGGCCCAGATTCGAACTGTAAAAATTACTGTGAGACTCGAAAGTGTGCTGTTGTGCAGAAAACAGGGCAGTGAACCGGGGTATGCTTAATATTACTTGGTATCATATGATTATATAAAGATATGGATAAGTTACTACCTGAATAAAAATAAGAAGGACTTGGGTGGTAATTGGGGCAGAGAGTGTAATCTTCTGAAATTGCATAGTCAAGTGGAGTCAAGCTAAATTGAGTCGAGCTTACGTATTAAACTACCTTACCGATTGATGTGTCTCAAGAAATCTGATTAGGGTTGTACTCTCAAACCCTAATTATCGTGACCATTCGAGTCATCTGAGTTTAGTGTTAGACCTCGAAATTCTTATCTATGGCCTTGCACGGCAAAAATTATCAGATCAGTAAGGTTACTATTATACCCTTATAGTTGGGTCAAGCGTGGAAGATGAGTTGTTTCAGTTACTCCTTAATGAGTCAGATTCTAATGAAGAGTATTGATTCTTTTTATTGAATTGTTAACTCCTTGGGATATTGAAATCTCAATGGTGTTCTATGGGAGTCCATTCTTGAATATTGTGAATTTTCCATTGATTTTAATACAGCCCCTGTTGCTGTCAGATTATTTTCAGTTCTCTGTAAACTGCTTATTCCACAAGAGTGATTGATGAGAACTCTTCAAGTGGAAATCATAGTATGCTCACGAGCCATTGCTAAATCCTCTGTAGTCTCAGATTATATTATGAACCTCTGTAGTTCAGCCGATGACGGCAACGCGTGCGCTTTAAACTGTATGATATTACGGAAGGTCAGCAGTCTCCGCCCATTGTGCCCGTAAGCACCGATGGGGCCAACATCCCTAGACGCATGGCCGGGTTCCTCTGTAGAACCTCTAGGATGTTCTGGCATAGATGTCCATAGGGGAAATGGACTGACCTGAGAGCAGAAATTGACAACTCCTACACTCTGTATGTTTGGAGTCTATTTTAATTATGATCTATATCCATTCAAATGAGATGTTCGGAGTCTGGTTGCCTATTTCTCAACTTGAGTTGCTAATATTCTGGTGCGTTGATTATTGCATCTATTGTTCCAAATTTAATTGATGATATTCCATATTTTGCATCCTTTGGAGTCTTTTGCTTCTATATTTTTATCAGTGAGGTTTTGGCATCCTACTGAGTATTTCATTTGAAATACTCATGCATCTCTCGATGCAGGTATCAATGTGGAAAGAAATTAACAGGTATGTGATGTGGAGCTTTATGGCAGAAGTTGCTGGAGTAGATCTGTTTCATGATTTTCAATTTTATGTTTGTGAATCTAATCAGCCTGCGTGCTGAGTTATTTTGATGATTGTTGTTGGTTAAGATTGATTATTGTAATAATGTAGTTAACTCAAAGTTTGTTATTGTTTAAAATTTTTGTAAAATGGATATTGTTTAAGCATTCTGGAATGAGAGCGTTATGTGATCTAGTATTCGGTCGCGTCCCGGGTTTCAACCTCATGACCTTAAATGAGTTGGTGCTTCCGCGCATTATTCGAGGTTTTGAAATTCGGGGCGTGACAACATTAGACCTGATGTTCAAGCTTTTCCATATCAGAAGTTCACCATGTGAGTGGAGCACTCATTTCTTATAGCTTCCCCCTTTCCACTATTATAGACAAAAAAAGCTGGTTTTTTTTAATGGTAGTAGAATTAATTGAGAGTAAAGTGGGCACCGGGGAGCGATGGGCAGAGAGGGGCAATGTAGTGGTCGTCGGAGGCAAGGAAGAGGTCGAACTCGTCGTCAAGGAGGGGGAGGAGGGCTGGTGGTGGTCTTAGTGGAAGTGGAAGGTGGAGGTGACCTTGAGGGAGGCACTAGCGTTGAGCAGCTCTCGCGAGAGTGAGCAGGGCCATTGGCACCATCGTCGTCGACCCACTTCTCGCCGTCGTAAGAGGGAGTTGTCGTGGAGAAGAGGCGAGAAGGTGGCCGCAAAGTTGAAGGCTTGCCACTTGAAGCTCCGGAGAAGACGAGGCGAGCTAGGGTTTGCAATTTGCAAACCGGGCATGGGGTAACCATTCAATATACACTGTATACATATAGATATACAGTATATACTGTATCTGAGCCTACGGGCTTTCGGGCTTAGCCCGTTTTTTTTATCTGGGCCCTTACCTGGCCCTAAATTTAGCGGGCTTAAAATTTTGCGGCCCGGCCCGACCCTGTGCCTTAAAATTTTGGCCCATACCTGTAATTATACGGGCCGGGTAGAGTCAGGCTTGCGGGCCAGCCCGTAAAACTTGCACCCCTACGTACACACGACCTGAATGGAGTCGTGTCTAGCAACACACAACTTCAATGGGGGTTGTGCGTAAGAACGCACACTTTTATGGCAAACTTCAAAATATCATAATTCGCTTATTTTTTATCCGTTTTCGCCCATTTTTTTTCGTTCTTCCTTATTTTCCCTCCTCATGAGGATAGCCAAAAATTCTAAAACCCGTGTACTAGTTGGTTATGAGAAATTTCTAACGAGGGTGCTGAAGCCGTTATTAATTTCCTTTATTTCTTCTTCTTTCTTCTTCTTTTTTCATCCTCGTCTATCCTCATGAGGAGGAAGATGAGGAAAAATAAAGAAGAACGCAAAAAAATGGGCTAAAATAGATAAAAAATGAGCGAGTTATGACATTTTGAAGTTTGCTGTAAAAGTGCGTTCTTACGCACGACCCCCATTGAAGTCTTTTGTTTGTACACACGACCTGAATGGAGTCATGTGGTGCTAGGCACGACTCCATTGAGGTCGTGTGTATGAACACACAACCTCAAATAGGGTCGTGCGTAAGAACGCATGCTTTTATGGAAAACTTCAAAATATCATAACTCGCTCATTTTTTTCTCCGTTTTAGCCCATTTTTTACGTTTTTCCTTATTTTTCCTTCTATTCCTCCTCATGACAATATCCAAAATTTCTAAAACCCATCTACTAGTGGTTATGACAAATTTTCAACGAGGGTGATGAAGCCGTTATTAATTTCTTTTATTTTTCCTTCTTTCTTCTTCTTTTTTCATCTTTATCTATCCTCATGAGGAGGAAAAATAAGGAAGAACGCAAAAAATGGGCTAGAATGGATAAAAAATAAGCGAGTTATGACATTTTGAAGTTTACCGTAAAAGCGTGTGTTCTTACGCACGACCCCATTTGAAGTCGTGAATGGGGTCGTGCATACGAACACACGCTTCTTCCTTATTTTTCTACGTTCTTCCTTATTTTTCCTCCCCTTCCTCCTTATTAGGACATCCTAAATTTATTTACACAATTTTTAGTTGGGTTGACGAATATACAAATAGTATTTTGCGTTCGTCGACGAGTATTCCACGTATTTGCTCATTTTTATCCTCTTATTTGATGTTCACGAGTGGTTCGAGCACCAATGAGTGATCATTACATATGTTTCTTTATATGTATATCTTAACTTTTGTAGTAGGCCATTAAAAATAAGGAAGAATGAAAAAAAAGGACAAAAACGGATCAAAAATGAAGGAGATATACATCGTTGAAGTCGTGTCTAACAACACACGACTCATTCAAGTCGTGTACACGAACACACGAGTTGCATTGGAGTCGTGCATAAGAACAAACGATTTTACGCTAAACTTCAAAATGTCATAACTCGCTTATTTTTTATCCATTTTTTTGCTTTCTTCCTTATTTTTCCTCATCTTCCATTTTATTAGGATTACAGAAAGATATAAAAATAGTAGTTGCCACTCGCCGACGAGTATTTCATGTCTTTGCCTATTTTTATCCTCTTATTTGATGTCCACGAGCGGTCGAGCACCAATGAGTGGCCTTTATATATGTTTTTTACATGTAAATCTCAATTTTTGTAGTAGGGCGGGCTTCTCCGCTGCTCTTACATCAAAATCCCTTGATCAGAACTTTCTTTTGGCGTGGCCGGCTGTCAGCTTTGGTTTGGATCGCCGCGACGTTCAGAGCTTCGTCGGAAAGCCTCCTCCGCCAAGTAGAATGTTACTGGAATGCCCTCACCAGATAAAAGTGAAGAATTCTGTCGGTTAAAATATTTTAAGACAAAGAGGGCCATTTTGGAAAATTCAGGTCCAATTTTCAGGTGATATGGTATTTCAGTAGAAAAACTAGGTAATATAAAAAAATGGGTAGTGGCGCTAGGTAATATGAAGAAAACACAAAATGTTAATATAGCCATCTTCCATCACAAATTAAATAGCCATTGGCTGCATGAGCTTTGAGTTTTGGTAAAGAAGATGAACAAGAGGGGAGCAGAGAAACAAATTTTTAATTAAATAAAACATAACAAAAAATGAATAGAAAACATCAAATTGACTGCAGCAGAGGAGTGGAGGTTATCTTAGGAATGAAAATAATAAACGGGTAGGGGAAAGCGCTATTTTACAAGGACAAGTGAACGATGTTGACTGAAACACGTGGCAGGGCATGACAGGCAGTGAAAAAGAGAGCGGGTGTAGCATTTCTCCTCGGAGGAACTAGCAATTCCATGATGCATTTGGACGGCGATTTTGACGACTGAAACTAACTTACAAGGGAAAAGTTTAAATTAGATCGATCTCATTTGGCTTATTTAAGCCAATTTAAGTTGTAGTCGCTGGATTGAGATCTGACGGCTCTCCAGCAAAGTATGTGTCTGCCGCTATATTTAAATAGTACCATCAGATTGAAATCCAACGGCTGAAATGACTGGTCTGATGCCCCTTATATGAGACGGTCTCATATAAACTGGACTCTTAACTTAATGAGTACTATAAATTTGCATTCACATTATAAAAAATGAATGCCCAGCGCAAAACATACCGACTCAAAATCCAAGCAAACAATCATTTCAAAAAAAAATCCAAGCAAACAATTACACTCCCACCATTCAGTGAAGCTCGTCTGCATTAGAAAAATGAGATTATTCTTTTGTCAGCAAACCCAGCCATTTAGGGGCCGTTTGGGGCGTGATTATTGCAAAAATATCCAGATTGGATATTGGATATCTATTGTAGCATCCATGTGGATTTTTACATCCAGCTAAAACACCTCCCGAGGTGTTTCAGCTGGATATATAAAATATCCAGATGCTACAGTGTAGCAAAACATCCCATCTGGATGTTTTACTTTTAATCACGCCCCAAACGGCCCCTTAATGTTCGACTAGTCTTTTTTTAAACTCAGATGAGCTTCATTAGACGGAGGGAGTACGAACTTCCCCACGTGGCCTCCAAAATGTGGAATCCAGTAAGGGACCCATTGGAATGATAGGGCTGAAAAGTGAGTCAGTGTGACAGGTTGGGCCCAGAGTTTGGAACCTGGACCGGTCAATTGAGATTTTTGGTCTTTTAATTAAAGTTACCTTCATATATTAGTTCCTGTTCCTGTGTCCCCATGGGACCTTCGGTGCCCCATATGTGGACTGGGAAGGAAAGGTTGTTATACACTGTTCCAGCCATAAAATTAGCATGCTCAAGGAAGTGGAAGAAGTGGAAACCTTGGCCACTATTCAAGGCAGCTGAAGTAGCCTAGAAGTTAAAGATTTCTTAAGGAAAATGTCATTCCTACATTGGTGTAGATGATATACACATAAATACACACATTTATATGTCTTTAATACTTAATTTATTAGTGCTATCTCATGCTAATTAGGAATAATTATAAATTTTTAGAGTTAATTTAATAATTATGCCTTTATTTTATTTTAATAAGAAATTTTGCGTCTAAGTATGATTGTTTATGTAGGTTTAAAAGAGTTTGAGTTGTAGATCATGGATTCATCGCGCTTCAATCAGATCGGTCAAAGTAAAGTACCTTAGACGAATGCTGAATTAAAGTATAACTGTACAAGCCGTTCGGATGAGAGTTGATGGATGAAATCGTTACGATGGGTTTTTGCCAATAGAAGAAAAAAAAAAGAAGAAAGGAAGATCTGAACTGTGGTTCGGTTCAATAAAAAGAAAGAAAAAAAAAGAAAAAGAATCGACCAGAGCCAAAGCTCGGACCTTTCAGAAGTCTGCTCGAGCGCCGACAAAGATCGACGGCGGCGAAGAGGTGCTGATGGCGAGGCAGTCAGCGAGTGGGCGATCGAGAAATGAAGACAGTCGTGGCAAGGTGTTTGATTCGGAACATAGGCGAGCTCAAAGTCGGGGCCTTGATTTGAAAAGTTCTGATTTGGAATCGTACTCAATCTGGGAAGTCATGAATTGGATACGACTCGAGTTGGAATAAGAATCGACTAAGGGTTGGATTTGTCGTTTGAATCGCCTATAAAAACATAAATGTTCAGGAGGAGAAGAACTATTTTTTTTGTCGGAAAAACAAGGGCTTTTCAGTGCTGTTTCCGCCGGAAGAAGAGAGGGAAGAGGGCCGGAGGAGAGGAGAAAAACTGTGATTTTGGATTGAATTGGCAATTGTTATAGTACTGCTATAGTATTGTAGCAGTGCTACAGTAACCCCAAATTTTGGGAGAGACGGTGAACAATGGTTTTGCTACAATACCCGTGAACAGTATTTTGTGAACAATGTTTCAGTGAATAGTGCAACATGACTCCGATAAATCAACAGTGTTCTCCTCGCCCAATGCTCAGCTAAATTTCTATCCAAGGCGTAGATGAAGCCCTAAACTTATGATGCTATTCTGGATTGTTTAATTTATGCTAGTTGATATGAGTTTCTATGCTTAATGTGATTTCAAATGTATTCATCTAGTGCTTGACCATAGACTTGAATGATTATGAATGAAATTTTATCTTGATATTCCCTGTGTCTAACCAAGAACAGGATTGTGTTAGTTCTATGCCCGACCAAGGATAGAGTTAATTACATTAATTTATAGTGACTGAACTTTTCGTGTCCGACCAAGAACATATAGTGCATTCATTGGTAATTTGTGTCTGACCAAGAACATGAGTTACCGTGTCATATCAACTTGTGCGAAATAATAATTGAGAGTGGTAATTGCATGTTTAGTGGTAGATTCGAAGCCTTAGTACTTCTCTATATTAATAAATTCAATTTAAAGTAGCTGAAGTTAATTGATTTTCTTACATTAAATTAAAACAACAAACTTTTCCTTCTCTTGAATTTGGTAGATTATCATCCGTCCCTGAGGTTCGACATCCCTAAGTATTCACTGTAGTATAATTACCTTATGCACTTGCAAGCATTTAATATTTAAATGATCAAGTTTTTGGCGCCATTGCCGGGGACAGAAGCCAACAGCTTACCAAAATCTTAGCGTAGTTAGATTAGTTTCATTAGTTTAAATTTAGTTTCTATATCCGTAGTTGATTGCATTTGCTTTTGTGCAGGAGTAAGAGAAGACGTGGAATTCTTGCCAACGTTGGAAGGGCCACCCCTTCCCCTTGTTTGCATTCTCTTATCCTTTCTTTTTAGTTTAATTGAGTGTTGGGTGTTTTTCCTTTCTTTTATGTGACTGCCTGCTCGTGCTAGTTGTGGATATCTAGGATTGATGCGTGCTAGTTGTGGATTTTAGGACTGCTACAGGTTTTGCTTGTATGTGTGATTATGCATGCATGGTCGTCGTTCCCTAAACCCTGGCCTTGCCTTTGATCCTGATCCTGAGAGCTTGTCTAGAAACTTAGAACCAATAGAAACCCAATCCCTGAATCCCATCCTATGGCTGACAATATGAACCTTGGGGGTGGGAATGGCCTTAACCAACATCCGGTAGTACCCCATGCCCGTACCTTATAAGACTACTACCATCCCACAGCCTATACTTCCCCATCCTACATCCTCCTACCCGACAATGTGGCCAATTTTGAAATTAAGTCCAACATCATCCAAATATTACCCACATACCATGGCCTACTGAATGAGAACCCCTATAGGCACCTGCAAAATTTCCTGGAAGTCAACACTACCTTTAAGCTTATATGGTCTGATGACCAGGTTCGCCTTAGGTTGTTCCCTTTCACCCTGAAAAATAAGGCCAAAGAGTGGCTGCACTCCCTAGAACATAACTCCATTACTACTTGGGAGGAACTACATGCCGAATTCCTAAAAAAATACTTTTCTGTAGGGTGAACCAACAAGATTAGAAATCAAATTATCACATTCACCCAACTCCACAATGAACAATTCCATGAGAGCTGGGAAAGAATAAAACCCCTACTCTAGTCTTACCCACACCATGATATGCCTAAGTGGCAACTAATGCAGAGATTTCATGAGGGTGTGTGATGTAAATTTTAATATAATACTCGTAAGCGCACGAATCTAATGTAGAATAATGGCTACGAGATCGATCCCATAGAGACTTAGTATGATATTCAACCTAATTCTAAGAGCATGTGTAACAAGCAGCAATGAAATAAAAATTTATAATTTTTAATTTATAATTAATCAATCAGATGTACAACTAAACTTAATACACAAAAATTGACTAAACAAAGGATATAAGAAAGAAAAATCCTGATTTTTGCTTTTAGTTTGTCTGCAATTTTGTCCTGCTTTGCTCTCTCCTCCACCTTCTGCAACAGTCTCTCGACTGCACGCCTCAACCGTTCTGCTCTTTCTCTCGAACATAGCAGAATAGTCCCCTTCTCAGCACAAAGCAAAGCTCTCCCCTGTATGAAATCAGCACCTTTTCTCTCGAAGCAAGCACTTAAATCAGTCTCCACGAACCCAATAATTCTCTTCTCAGTTGAGAGTCAATTATGTTTTTCTCTCTCGAGCAAAAGCAAGAACTTTTCCCTCCTTCGCTACCCCGTCTGAACTGCTAGCAAAGACAGTGCTGCCTCTCTCTCGAGCAGACAGTCCTCCTCTCTCAACAACCGACCAACACCTTGCCTTCTATCCTTCCTTCTCAAAATCAGCCACCACCCAAGCAGTTCTTCCGGCCCTTCAAAACATAACCCAGAAAACAGAGCCGCCCTCTCAAATCGGCCGGCACCAAAACAGTTCCCCTTCCCTGCACAACCGGCTTCCCACGAGCAGAAGTTCTGCTCTGTCAAAAGCTCCTCTCTCCCAACCTCCCTTCTCGAACAGACAATCGCTTCTCTCATAGACGAGTCCCCCTTCTGAAAGCAGCAATTTTCCTCATTAAAACCAAATCAGTCCCAGCCATGAATCTGTGATTTTCCATATTCAATACCATCCAAATCAGGAGCTTTCCATTCTTCTGCCCTTCCGAATCGAGTCAGAACCGACGTCGTTCTCCTGATTTTTGTCATCGACGATCATCTCCTCCATCACCGTCGACCCATGGCCCTGTCCACCAGCTGATTTCGAACCCAGCCATCACCAGACTCCTCGCCGTTGAGTGCTCGCCTTGGCCGCCATTAACCTCCTCACAGTCGAGTTGTTCTATCCGCCGTTGGGTCGCCGTCGACTCCTTGCCGCACGTTGTTGGTTGCCGTTGATCGTGAGCCTCAGCCCAAGGCCTTGCCGTCGCTGTCGCATCACCGCAATCGAAACCCATCGGCCACAATTGTCGGTGTTGATCATCCGCCATGAGCGCTCGAGCAAAAGCTCGAGCCTCTGTTTTTTTCTGGAACACCCGAGCTCCGGCTCGGGTCTCTTTTCCTTTTTGGTTTTCTTCAACCGAACCGACGACCGGTTCGACTCTTATTCATCTTTTCCTTTTCATTGGGCTGAACCCGTCATAATAACCTCGTCCTTCGGATCTTCAACCTTTTCACATAAGCTTATTGATGTGTTTCACATTCGGTGATGTGAATCTGGAGCTCTTTAAGTCCTACATAAATAAATCAAATCTAAATTAGACACGTAATAAAATGTAAATCTATTAAATCAAATTACTGGATCTAAATAACTCAATTAAGCGCACTTATCTATTAAACTCCTAATTATTCACTTAACAATGATATACATAAATTATCCTTATTTTAACTAAAATTATGACTAACATATAGGTAGAGAGGCATATAAAAATGTGTATATTTTGCATATATCAAATACCCCCAAACCTACATTTTGCTAGTCCTCGAGCAAAACAAAACAATACAACTCAAAGAAATCTAACTAATCTACTTTCACAGGAAATCACGATTGTATTTAGCGTATGCAACAAGCCTTTTAAATCCCCAGGTGTCCCTGGCTGGACGAGTGAAGTATCGTGAGGGTTTGCAGCCATGCTACCCACAAACATGTATTTATGAAATTAACCTTATTAATCTAAGTGTAAAAAGAAATCAAAATAAGCATTGCAAAACACAAAATCCTATTATCCCTTCAAATGCAAACCGCAATGTTTAAGAAAATCAACCACACGTACTTGCATTTATAATCAACTGGAATATAGAAGCCCTCAAGTAAGTGGTTTTATTCCACACTTTCATCGTGGAAATTTCTGCTAAAATATGATATAGCATGATAATGTATACAGTAAAAAGTGTAGAACATTGTAGTCATACATTCTAAATCTCTATTTCACACATATCCAGTGTAACCCATTAACCAAAGAACATCAGAATCTACATAGTCTTCGTAATCTTTTGGTTCATGATAGCACAAATGCCTGTGATCTATACATGAAATATGCATTTTATTATCTCCTAAACTTATGATTATGCTAGTGTTTGATTAGAATTATTGCTACTTTAATATAGTTTTTGGTTTTTGTAGGAAACAAGAGCAAAACGCAGAAATGGGGCAAAATGCGACTCTAATGATTGAATATTTACAACTTCGATTGCATATCTCTGATGGGACTGATTTAAGCTTGTTAAAGCTCACGAAGTCAGCTTTCCAACGCCACTGACTGTTCGCAATTCGGAGTTCTGAGCAAAAAGTTATGATCATTTGAAATATCGCACACGAAAGAGACACAATTAAAGAGAAGAACCGTCAAGATGAGATTGGATGGATGAGATCGATACAACGGGTTTTTGTTTAATAAAGAAAAAAATAAAAAAAGGAAATATGACCGGTTCATAGTCCGGTCCGGTTCAGTTAAAAGAAAAAAGAAAAAAAAAACGGAAAACCCGGCCCGAGCCAAAGCTCGGGCCTTCGTTCCAGAGCAGACGATGCTCTGTTTTGATGAGGTGGGCTGAGCTCCGGTGGACCGCGGAGCTGAAGACGTCGGCAAGGATCAATTGGGCTGAGACGGCGACGGAGCACGGTGGGGCGAGGACTGCGGCGGTTGTCAAGACCAGAAAAGGACGGCGAACTGTGGTTATGGTTTCACAGCCACGGCCACGGCGGAGATTGACGGCGAGGCGGAGCTTGAATGGTGGTGACGGAGCTCGAGACGGCGCCGGAGATGGTGTAGAAACATGGCGGCGGCAGAATGACGGCGGATTTGGAGGGCATATTCAATTCGGAAACTAAAATCAGCATCGTGCTCAATCGGGATTCTTTAAAAAAACAGAGCCGTGCTTCGATTTCGTGACGGATTTGAGTTTATCCAAATCCGAAATTGACGAGAATAGGACAAAAACACCATAGACTTTAATAGACTTTTTTTCTTCTTCTCAATAGGACTGTGTAAGGCCTGACTTCAAGATGCTTAGGTTTAGCAATGACTCAGGCCAATGACTCCCAACCAGTTTGGCTTAGGGCATTAGGTTTTAAGTATAGATCGCTTCGGGCCTGAGCATCACCCTAAGTTAATCCTATAATAGTCAAGCAACCCCTTTCTTTCATTTTTCATTTTTTTTCGCATTTTTATTTTTTCAGCATTCATATTTTCCATCTCATCTTTATTCTGTCCAGGCTATATTATACTCTTAACCTATTTCCTGTTCCAAGCCCTTGCCATTGCCAAGTAAATAGTCTATTATGATCTTTTAAGCTTAACAGACAACCACATATCAACCAATGACTCTGACCAAAGATATCCCACTGTAAATTAGCATTCAACAAATCTCTAGATGGTATTACTTTATGTATTATTGTGTGTGAGTGAGTTTTCTTAGCTCAAGCACCTGATCCAAGAGGACTATAACAGAAAGATATTCTCAGTTAAGTGTATCTATCCCTCAGTATACTTACTCACACTTCTAATGCAAATTAATCTCTTAAGAATTGAAGCATGCATTATCACCGAATAACTATCAAAACCTATGAAAAAGGCTAACAAACAACCTAAAAACTAATCAAATTTTTATGGTTTTTCTTCAATTTTTTGATTTGATTTTTTTTATGATAGAAACCAGAGAAATACTACTTTTCTTTTCTACACCCCCAAACCTAAACTAAACATTGCCCTCAATGTTGACCAAGATAAATACTACAATGACTAGTAAAAGAAAAGGAGTGTAAGGAAAGAAATCACCTGAATGGAGAAGCCTCATGGTAGATGTAGAGCATTGAAACACACAAACTAAGAATGAGGAGTGAGTACAAAATATGGAAAAATAAAATACACCCCCAAACCTAGGTTGTAGCATCCCCACACAGATATGAAACAGCCTAAATATAAAACAAACAAGAAACAATAATTGGGTTGCCTCCTAAAAGCGCTAAGTTTTACGTCTTCAGCCAGACGTAACTAAAAATCAGGTAAGCGAAGTAGGTTCATCCAAATCCAGAACGATCTCCTCCCTTTCAGTAAAACCCTCTAAATATGGTTTCAATATTTGACCATTAACTTTGAAAATAGTTCCATCTTTAGGGTTTTGAATGTCCACTGCCCCATGGAAAAATACTTTGTGCACAATGAAAGGTCCAGACCATCGTGAACGGAGCTTACCTGGGAAGAGTTGTAGCCTAGAGTTGTAAAGCAAAACTTTTTGACCGCGCTCAAATGACTTCCTCAATATGGACTGATCATGAAAAACTTTGGTCCATGCTTTGTAAATTTTCGCATTCTCATAAGCCTCATTACGAATTTCGTCTAACTCATTGAGTTGCAACTTGCGAAGTGATCTAGCCTTGTCCATATCAAAATTAGAAGTTTTGATGGCCCAGTAAGCACGATGTTCCAATTCCACAGGTCAATGGCAAGGTTTTCCAAATACAAGTCTATAGGGAGACATTCCAATCGGTGTTTTAAATGCAGTACGGTAAGCCCACAATGTATCATTCAATCTTTCAAACCAATCCATTCGGTGGGGACGAACCGTTTTCTCAAGAATGCGTTTAATTTCCCTATTTGAAACTTCAATTTGCCCACATGTCTGCAGATGATATGGGGTGGCACTTTTATGAGTAATGGAGTACTTTTTCAGAAGTGATTTAAAAGCTCTATTGCAAAAATATGTACCACCATCACTTATAAGTGCACGAGGGGTTCCAAAACGAGAAAATATGTTTTCTTTCAAGAAACGAACCACCACTTTGTGATCATTTTTCTGCAGGGAATTGCCTCAACCCACTTGGAAACATAATCTACTGCAACAAGGATATAGAAATGACCAAACGATGGAGGAAATGGGCCCATGAAGTCAATACCCCTAACATCAAAAAGTTCAACAATCGAAATGTTTGTAAGGGGCATCATGGACCTACGTGATAGTGTACCCATACGTTGGCATCTGTCACATTTTGTGCAAAATTCATGAGTGTCTTTGAATAAAGTAGGCCAATAGAAACCACTCTCTAAAATTTTTGCAGCAGTCTTTTTCGCACCGATATGGCCACCACATGCATGTGCATGGCAAAAAGAAATGATACTATCAACCTCATGCTCCAGCACACATCTCCTAATGATTTGATCTGGGCAATACTTGAACAGGTATGGATCATCCTAGAAAAAATGCTTAACCTCGGTGAAAAATTTGGATTTATCATGTTTTGTCCAATGTTTAGGTAGTTGAGTTGTGACAAGATAATTGACAATATCAGCATACCAAGGCAATTAACAGACAACAAAAAGTTGTTCGTCAGGGAATGACTCATTCAAAGGTAAGGGCTCCTCAGCAGACTCGTCAATGAGTCGAGACATGTGATCAGCAACAACATTTTCAGAACCTTTCTTGCCTCTTATCTCAATATCAAACTCTTGAAGTAATAAGACCCAACGAATTAAACGAGGTTTAGTGTCTTTCTTTGAAAGAAGATATTTCAAAGCTGCATGATCTGAAAACACTATGACCTCGGATCCTAAGAGATATGATCGGAACTTGTCAAGAGCAAAAACTACAGCCAACAACTCTTTTTCTGTCGTAGAGTAATTGAGCTGAGCATCATTGAGAGTTCTACTTGCATAATAGATGGCATGGGGTATCTTATTCACCTGCTGCCCAAGACAGCTCCAACCGCATAATCGGATGCGTCACACATAAGCTCAAAAGGTAAATTCCAGTCCGGTGGTTGGATGATGGGTGCAGATGTGAGGAATTGCTTGAGTTGATCAAATGCTTTAGAACATTCATCATCAAAGAAGAAAGGAGTTTCTTTAACAAGCAGATTGCACAAAGGTCTAGAAATTTTACTAAAGTCTTTGATAAATCTTCTGTAAAACCCCGCATGGTCAAGAAAAGATCGAACCTCCTTTACCGATTTTGGTGGAGGCAAACTTGAAATTAAGTCAACTTTGGCCTTCTCAACTCCAATTCCTTTATTAAAAATAACATGCCCCAGAACTATCCCTTGACGAACCATAAAGTGACATTTCTCCCAATTTAGCATAAAATTTGTTTCTTTATACCTTGCCAAGACAAGAGACAAATGGTGTAAATATTCATCAAAAGAAGATCCAAACACTAAGAAGTCATCCATGAAAATTTCAAGAAACAGCTCAACCATATCAGAAAATATGCTCATCATGCACCGTTGGAATGTGGTGGGTGCATTACACAACCCAAATGGCATGCGGCAATAGGCATATGTTCCAAAAGGACAAGTGAATGTGGTCTTTTCTTGATCCTCTGGAGCAATGGGAATTTGATTGTAGCCTGAATAGCCATCTAAAAAGTAATAGTGGCTATGACCAACAAGTTTCTCAAGCATCTGATCAATGAATGGCAAAGGAAAGTGATTTCCTTGTGACAGAGTTCAATTTTCTGTAGTCAATACAAACCTGCCACCCAGTGGTCATTCGGGTTAGGACTAATTCATTATTATCATTTTTTACTACTATGATTCCTGACTTCTTAGGAACAACCTGAACTGGGCTGACCCAAGTACTATCTGATATGGGGCAAATGATGCCAACATCCAATAATTTTAGCACCTCGGCTCTAACCACCTCCTTCATATTAGGGCTAAGTCTGCGTTGCATTTTACGGGAAGATTTTACATGCTCCTCAAGGTAAATGTGATGCATACACAGAGCAGGACTTATGCCCTTAATGTCTGCTATTGTTCACCCTAAAGATGCCTTATGTTCGCGAAGAACATTAAGCAACTTTCTTTCTTGTTCTAAATTAAGGTCTGAAGAGATGATAACAGGCAAGGTATCAAAAGAACCTAAAAATGCATATTTAAGTGTTTCTGGTAATGGTTTTAGGTCAAGTTGGAGTGATTTTTCAATAGATGGGCCAAGTTTAGAGTCAGGAACTGGAAGATGTTCCACCCTGGCTGTCCATTTGGTTGGATCCAATGCACGGGTAGAATTAAGCAATGCATTGACTTCTCTAATGGACCATTCGATGTCGAAGTCTAAGCCAAAATGAGTTAAACAAGTTTGGAGGGGATCATCATTTAAAATATTTTACAAAGATTCTTGTACTAAACTTTCAATCATATTCACTGCAAAAGAAACATCCGACTCTGGGGGTTGTTCTCTAACATTAAAGGCATTGAGTTTGACCTTTAAATTGCTAAAAGACAACTTCATAACCCCATTTCTGCAATTTATTATGGCATTAGATGTGGCCAAGAATGGCCTTCCCAAAATCACAGGAATCTGACTACCAGGATTCTGCACATGTTGGGTATCTAAGACAATAAAGTCTACAGGGAAGAAAAATTTATCCACTTGAACCAGAACATCCTCAATAACACCGCCTGGGACTTTAACTGATATGTCTCCAAGTTGTAGTGTTATGGTAGTCGGTTTCAACTCTCCTAATCCAAGTTGCTCATAAATAGAAAATGGTAGCAAATTTACACTAGCTCCTAAGTCTAACAATGCCCTCTCCACATTATGGTCTCCTATAACACATGAAATTGTGGGACATTCTGGATCTTTGAACTTAGGAGGAGTGTTATGCTTAAGAATTGAGCTAACTTGTTCAGTGAGAAATACTTTCTTGTGTACATTCAATTTTCTTACATTTAATAATAGCATCGAGCAATGGTGCACTTTTTTAAAAATTTCCATTGTCTCATCAAGTTTGTTCTTTTGAGATGTTTTTGCAAGTCTTTGTGGAAAAAGCGTTTTGGGTATATAGGGTGGCATATGGCTAGACTCAGGATATGAAGAAGCTTCTAAGCTCTTCTTCGATATACACAGAAATTAACTAAACAAAAGATATAAGAAAAAAAATCCTGATTTCTGCTTTTAGTTCGTCTGCAATCCTATCCTGCTTTGCTCTCCTCCACCTTCTGCAACAGTCTCTCGACTGCACGCTTCAACCGTTCAGCTCTTTCTCTCGAACAGAGTAGAATAGTCCTCTTCTCAGCCCAAAGCAAAGCTCTCCCCCGTATGAAATCAGCACCTTTTCTCTCGAAGCAAGCACTTAAATCAGTCTCCACGAACCCAGTAATTCTCTTCTCAGTCGAGAGTCAATTCCGCTTTTCTCTCTCGAGCAAAAGCAAGACCTTTTCCCTCCTTCTTCTCTACCCCGTCTGAACTGCTAGCAAAGACAGTGCTGCCTCTCTCTCGAGCAGACAGTCCTCCTCTCTCAACAACTGGCCAACACCTTGCCTTCTATCCTTCCTTCTCAAAATCAGCCACCACCCAAGCAGTTCTTCCAGTCCTTCAGAACATAACCCAGAAAACAAAGCCACCCTCTCAAATCAGCCGGCACCAAAACAGTTCCCCTTCCCTGCATAGCCAGCTTCCCACGAGCAGAAGTTCTGCTCTATCAAAAGCTCCTCTCTCCCTACCTCCCTTCTCGAACAGACAATCGCTTTTCTTATAGACGAGTCCCCCTTCTGAAAGCAGCAATTATCCTCATTAAAACCAAATCAGTCCCAGCCATGAATTTGCAATTTTCCATATTCAATACCATCCAAATCATGAGCTTTCCATTCTTCTGCCCTACCAAATCGAGTCAGAACCGACGTCGTTCTCCGGATTTTTATCGTCAACGATCATTCCTCCATCACCGTCGACCCATGGCCCTGTCCACCGGCTGATTTCGAACCCAGCCGTCACCAAACTCCTCGCCGTTGAGTGCTCGCCTTGGCTGCCATTAACCTCCTCACAGTCGAGCTATTTTTTCCGCCGTTGGGTCACCGTCGACTCCTTGCCGCATGTTGTTGGTTGTCGTTGATCGTGAGCCTCAGCCCAAGGCCTTGCCGTCGCCGTCGCATCACTGCAATTGAGACCCATCGGCCACAATCGCAGGCGCCGATCGTCCTCCATGAGCGCTCGAGCCTCTACTTTTTTTTCTGAAACACCCGAGCTCCGGCTCGGGTCTCTTTTCCTTTTTGGTTTTCTTCGACCGAACCGACGACTGATTCGGCTCTTATTCATCTTTTCCTTTTCATTGGGCTGAACCCGTCATAACAACCTCATCCTTTGGATCTTCAACCACTTCACATAAGCTGATTGACATGTTTCACATTCGACGATCTTAATCTGGAGCTCTTTAAGTCCTACATAAATAAATCAAATCTAAATTAGACACGTAATAAAATGTAAATCTATTAAATCAAATTACTGCATCTAAACAACTCAATTAAGCGCACTTATCTATTAAACTCCTAATTATTCACTTAACAATGATAAACATCAATTATCCTTATTTTAACTAAAATTATGACTAACATATAGGTAAATGAGTATATTTTGCATATATCAGTGTGTGTGATCAGCATAAAACCCTAATTGATGCCTCTTGTGGAGGCACATTCATGAAAACAGACTTCAGATGATGTTTGGGATCTATTAGAGGACTTGAGTGAAAATTCCTTACATAGTGCAACCCTTTGTAGATCCGAAGGCCACATACCTGGCAGGAATGCCTCAAGGGGAGGCATGTATAATGTTAAAGCCACAACGAGCCTAGAACACCAGGTGACATCTTTAACAGAGAGGTTTGACCGATTCTTCTCTCAGTCTTCACCTTACACCCAATCCTCTCAAGATGCCTGCACCATCTGTGCTAGCCCTATGCATACCATCATTGACTGCCCTTCAGCCTCATAGTATCAAGATTTAGTATAAGAGCATGTCAACGCTGCGCAGACCTTCCCGAGAGCCAACAACAATCCCTTCTCCAAACTTACAATCCTGGGTGGCTAGATCACCCTAATTTTTCCTAGAGGCAACCTAACCCTAGGCCCACTTTTAATCCGGCCCCAAGACAGGACTTTCCGTGCCACCCACAGCCATACCAACCAGCCTCTGCTCCATTTAGCCAACCTAATAGGCGACCTTCCTTAGAAGAACAGATGAGCCAGATGTTAGCCACCCAATCTACAGTCCTTATAGCTTTGATCGAGATTAAAACTAAACAGAAGGAGATAAAAGCAGAGCTACGAACCCAGGCCCAGCTTGTCCATTCACACACTCAGTCTATTGCAAAAATAGAAACACAGTTAGGATAGCTGGCCCAGGCAATGAATAGGAGATAAGCATGTACCTTACCGAGCCAACCTTAGTAAAACCCTCAAGGCCAATTTGCAGTTGAGGGTTCCCAATACCCCAACGAGCAGGTGCACGCAATGACTACCCTGAAGAGTGGTAAGAAAATTGACAATCAGGTTAGGGACTTGTCCATAGGTACCTCAAGAACGAAGACTTCTCCTAAAACAGATGGAGCACCTACTTCTGCCCAAACCGAACCCAGGAACAATAGATCCTATATTCCTAGGGCACTCTTCCCACAATGCCTTGACCAACCCTCCCCGTTTAGCAAATCCCATCGAAGTATGGAGGAGATGTTTGAGGTCTTTAAGCAGGTTAAAATTAATTTACCACTGTTGGATGCCATAAAGCAAGTGCCTGCTTATGCTAAATTTCTGAAAGACCTTTGTATACAGAAACGGAAGGCTAAAGCTAATTTGACTAAAAAGGTCTTCCTTACTGACCAAGTGAATTCCCTATTGACACATAATCTTCCACATATGTATAAGGACCTAGGAAGTCCCACAATTGCATGTGCCATAGGAGAGCATACTGTGGAAAGGGTGTTATTGGACTTAGGGGCGAGAGTAAATTTGTTGCCCTTTTCTGTTTATGAGCAACTTGGGTTAGGAGAGTTGAAACCAACTGCCATAACACTGCAACTTGTCGACTTCATTGTCTTACGTGGTGTTATTGAGGATGTTCTTGTTCAGGTTGATAAATTTTTCTTTCCTGTAGACTTCATTGTCTTAGATATATAACCTGTGCAGAATGCTGGTAGCCAAACGCCTATGATTTTGGGAAGGCCATTCTTGGCGACATCCAATGCCATTATAAATTGTCAAAATGGGGTTCTAAAATTGTCTTTTGGCAAACTAAATGTATTTAATGTGCAAAAATAACCTCCACCATCAGATAATTTTTATGCAGTTCATATGATTGACACTCTGGTGGAGGATGCACCACCATGTATTTGTTCTGATGATCCACTTGCGGTTTCTTTTATTAACCCTTATGTGAGCAGTAGGACCACAGATGGATTGAACGTTGGATTAAAAGACCCAGGATAAGTTGAAACAAAACGGAGTTGCGTCTGGCCGAAGACGTTAAACTTAGCGCTTGGTGGGAGGCAACCCACGTATTCAGGTGTATTCTCTCATTTTCTTCTTTTCTTAGTTATATTATCATTGTCATTTTCTATTTCGTGCACATTGACGACAATGTTCATAATAGGTTTTGGAGAGAGGATATATATATTTGATTGAAAAAAAATCAAAAAAAGAATAAATAAAATTTTGATTAGTTTTGGGTGGAGGCCCCGCAGTGGGACGAGAGAAGGGTTGCACCCCGCGACGCTGGCTGTTCAACCGTTCTTCCGCAACTCGTGCATGCCCTATAATTTCCCGCATAGATTTTGACTGAAACTGACGAATCTCATCCGCAATATCTGCCTGGAGGCCATGCATGAAGGCGCCCACCAATGCTGTTTGGTCCCAATTGGGCAAACGATTTGCAATTCACATAAACTCATGGTGATAGACGCGCACAATGGATGTCTGGCATAGGGCGGCCAGCAGTTCATTAAAATCAGCATATTCATTTGGCCCAAATTGAACACAAAGTTCATTAATAAAGTCATCTCATGTAGGGTGGAGAAGGTCGCGCTCAAAATATTGAAACCACACAAGTGCGTCCCTCGTAAAATGGAAAGCGGCAATACGTAATTTATCTATGTCAGAACTAGTGCCATGACGATCAAAGAACTTGTTTGTCTGATAAATCTAGTCAATGGGACTCTCGTCACCCTCATACTTGGGAAATTGGAGGCGGGACAGGCGGGGTTCAACCGAATGTCTTTCAGATGTATTGTTAATGGAGGAAAGGTAATTACCTGTGGCAAAATCGTTGAAACTAGTCTGAATCGTAGGGCTTGAAGCAATACCAAAGGGAGGTAGTTCAGCCCTGTTGTGACGAGGCATGGTGGCTAGACTAGGAGGGGCACACAATTGAGTGCCGACGGTGCAAGGGGGCAGGATGTTCGTAGGGTCAAAGGTTCCAAACACGGTGGAGGCAGGGGAGACGCGAGGCTGCAGCTAAGGAGAGCCCTGCAGTGCCAGAGGCGGTTGGGAGTTACCCTGCAGCGCACGGAGGATGCTGAGTGTCAGCGTTCGGGGACGGCGGCACAGGCATCGACAAATGCTCCAGGATGGTCTGTTGGTTGAGGCGCAGAGACCGAACCTCCGCGGTGAACTCCGCGATGGCCTGCAGCCGGGCCGAATCAGTGACGGAGGTAGGGGCAGCCTGGGCCGCTAGGGCTTCCTCGTCGGACTGGTTCAAGGGCTCTTCTTTGACCTCCATTGCCTTCTTCTTAGCCATGACGACGAAAGAAAGGATTTGAGTGCTCTGATACCAATGTTGTGCACGTCGGTGGCAAGACACAAAGAATAAGGAAGAAGAGAAGAGAGGAGAGGAGACGAGAAAATTAGGGTTCTTTCTTATTACTCAAATAGGGCAAGGACGCCTCCTTAGATAATCTAGCCCGGGTGGGCTCATAGTACTTAATCAAAGTAAACAACCTAACACGATCAACAACCAAGATTAGCCTATTATTAAGTAACTAAGAAGCTTATTAGACGTAACAAGTTGCCGCATCTGAGAGCAGCATCACCCAGAAACAATCGAGGGGGGACAAATGTGCAAAGAAACACCAAACGAGGAAAAATAGTGCCTCACGGAATTATAAGCCGTAATACATTGATTCCATGTTAAATAAATTAAAATTTCCCCAAAAAAGCGTTGTTAGGGAAGTCAGTGTAATACTCATGTTACAACATGTCGTTGTTTTAAAAAAATCTTAAGAATTTACAAGAGAATAAAATTGGGAGTCAGGATTTGAAATATGTTCTGTCAAAGCAAGAGATGATGAATTTCTCCTTTTTTTTTTGCTTTCATTGGGTGTACGTACCAAAGCTACACATGGGTACATTTCATTAGGTGTGCCCAAGAAAATCTTTAAAATGGGAGTTCCCCAAAGAGAAAGGAGGCGGCGGATCTTGTATAAGTCGTTTGTTCTATGAAAAAATGCCAAAAGAAACAGAGAAAAGAGATAGTACTCCCTCAAATGAGCTGAGATGGGTTTTGGTTTTGGGTGACACTACTTGAAGTTTAGGGTCAACAAATACATAAATCATTCTAGAAACTTTGAAATCCCACCAATTCCAAAACCCCCCAAAGCCCAATTCAAAAAGTCACAAACAAACACACTACACACAACACAAGGTCCATTGGACCATCAGCTCACTTCCAATCAGGCACGTAAATGAATCCAACCTTCTCTTTTCTATCTTTGCAGCCGCCTTATCCCCTCCACACAAGTCACAGTTCACACTATATCTTTTGTTGGCTCTAAGACAGTCCACACTGCTCCTCCATCCGACAAGTCAACACTCTACAAAATGAGCTGCTATATATATAACTTAACTGCTTGGACTTTGGGAACTTGGGCCCCTAATTGGATTGGAGAAGCCCACAAAACCCAAATTAAAGTAGAAATTTGTATTGCTAATCCAAGATCAGTACTGTATCAAAAAAGCTAAGATTAATAAAAAATTATACTTTACTACCATTACTGTTGCCACCAAAAAAGGGGGAATTGTAATTTACCGTCTACCACAGTGTAGTGTGTCTACCAAATTGTGATGTTGTGAAATATAATACTCACTCTATCCCACATGTATTGCATGTATTGGAAACATCCACAACTAACTAAAACAATTTCCTATTTCCAATCCAGACAATTAATATGGGATAGGGGGAGTATTAAGAGTCTCGTTAGTGTGCAGGCAAACACCAACAGCTGCATGAATTTTTATAACTGATGCATATACCATGGATCTTGATGAGACGGTGCATGCCACACCATCTTAGTATTTGGCACATTGTAAGTAATAGTGCAATTGTGTTAATAACATATTGATTATGTTGCGAAAAATAGTAATACTCCCTCAGTTCACAATTACATGTCTTGATTGGAAAATCAAAATGAACTGATATTAGCTCATCCTGGTTTCCTAATCCAGACATGTAATTTGGATGGAGGGAGTACATGGATTTATTAAGGTTAAATAAAATTGAATATATTAATAACCAAATCTATAGTTAACACAAATTACTGTACTTCACTAGTAATTGCCATAGGGGAATCGCAGTTTACAGTGTATAAAATTCTCAGTATAGAGTGATTAGAGTTTCCAGAACCTCCTAGCATTGAGATATTAATATATCTGTTATGAACTCAATTAGCATTTCTTACTTCTATTAAGAATATAATTCATTCTTTAATAAAATTTTCTAGTTATAAACTATTATTTATATTAGGATTATGATACTTTTACTCTTTAAATATCTAAGGCCTATGGCCAAAACGGGATATCAGATGACAAATTCAGATTAATTTTATTTTGCTCTAGCTTAACTTTTCTATTTTCCTTTGTTCTTCTCCGTTATAGACGAGAGCCTACATCAATGTCACAAAATAATTTTAATAGTAACATAGTATTTATTGGAACTAATTATGTTTATAGTATAACAATGCACTCCATAACACCGGACAAGCTTCAGCAAGTAATATAATAATAGTATATATTATAGGAGTATTAATGAATTCCCTATTGTGTACTTTTTCTTTTGCTAAATACATAACGACGTAATTGTGGCCATCAGACTCGTAGCGTAGAAAAGTTTTAACATACGATACAGTACACAGAAGAGTCAAAGATACATATAGCTTAGTTGTCTGGCAAGGAGAACTTGCACAGTGTGCTCGACATGCCACGTGGAATTTGCAGCCATGCCATACAGGCTGTTTGATCTGGACGGCACACACAGAGGGATCTTGCATTGCAACTATCAGTGGGGAACAGTCCTGGCGGCTTGGCATAAAAGTGACGTGTAAACAACTGGAGCGGCCGTGTAAAATATGTGTGCCGTTGGTACTACAGATTACCCTGGAGGCTGGAGCTTTGTTCCGAGGACACCCAATAATGAGATCAATGGCTCGTGTTCTGTGGGCATAGAAGCCCACGTGTCATGCCACCCTCACGAAACAATCACTCCAAGTTAAAAGTTAATATACTCTGGTTAGGCTAAACCTCACATATTAGCTTAATAAAGACAAAATTAGAGTAACATAAGGGAGAACTTACACAATGTGCCCGACATGCCACATGGAATTTACATCCATGTGATATGGGCTATCAACCTAATCAATTGACGGCACACACAGAGAGATCTTGCTATCCAACTGTTAGTGAAAAACAATCAATCGGCGCCTTTGGCATAAAAACAACGTGTAAACAACTAGAGTGCATGTGTAAAGCGTGTGCGCCGTTAGTCCTAAAGATCAATGGCTCTTGACGCTCTCGAGTAACGAGATCGATGGCTCATGTTATGATCGCATAGAATCCCATGTGGCACGCCAACCTCACTAAACAATCACTCCAAAGTACTTGCCCTTGTTAAAAAAAAACTAATACTATGATTAAGCTAATCCTCACAGATTAGAATTTGGAATAGCTTCACAAATGAGGAAAGAAAAAAGTAAAAAAAATAAGAGCAAGAGGAGGCAGAAGCAGATAAAATAACAAGACAACAAACAAAGGGTGGGGAGAGAGAGAGAGATCGATTGGTTGCTGATCAGACTTGGGAAGCGAAGATATCATCATCAGGGGAGAGGAGGGGAAAGGGGTTTTGAGTCCGAAGACGGCACAACACGGCTCAACCTCGTCCACATCCTTCTCCTCCTCTTCCACCGCTCCAATCCCACCTCCATAAAACCCCGCCCCCGCTTCACCACCTTCTTTCCCAGGGCCTCTACCTGTACAGTCTGTGGTGGGGGTCGCCGGCCTCTTTCACGCCTGTTTCTTAGGTTGAATCTCTTCCTTCTTCCCCAGGGTGAGGACCCTTTTCGCCGATAAGGTTGTGGCGTCTTTTCTTGTTGATTGCTGTTGGGTATTTGTGCTTTTCTCTTTCCTGTGTGGCTCTTGGTGTGTTGAGATATCGTGTAGGATTGCTTTGCGGTTGTTGTGCTGTCTGTGTCCTGTTGGACTAGTTTGCGATTGATTCTTTTGCTGGAGTGGTTTGATTCTTTGATTTTGATACTATTTCGTCCTTCTTGTGGTGTTGGTTCTGTTGAAGATTGGATTTTTTTAGATGAGCTTGGTCTTTTGAAGTGCTTTATATGATTCTTCCGAGGTTGCTGTGCCTGTTGGACTAGTTTGCGATTCGCACTTTTGCTGGAGTGTCATGAATCTTCCATTTTGCTGCCAATTTATAGTTCCTGTACTGTTGTTTCTGCTGAATTTAATTTTTGACGTGCGCTTGGTCTTGGGAAATGTTCTATATCATTGTTTTGAGGTTGTTGTGATGTCTGTGCCCTTTGGACTAGTTTGCGATTGACCCTTTTGCTGGAGTGGTTTCAATTTTCCATTTTGCTACTATTTCGGAGTTGCTGTGTTGTGATTTCTGTTGAAGATTGAATGGAAAACATTGTCTCTTGAACTTGGTCTAGTAAGCTGTGGTGTCAAAATTTTGCTGATTTGTTTCTGAGATATGACTCTCTGGCTAAGTTTCCGCATGAAATAGGAGCAATAGTATTGTTGTTCTGGTCTGTTGTAATATGCTATAAGATTGTTCCGAGGTTGTGCTGTCTGTGTCCTGTTGGTTCAGTTTGTGATTGGCTCTTTTGCTGGAGTGTTTTGAATCTTCTATTTTGCTACTGATTCTTACTTGCTGTTTTTGAAGATTGAATTTTTGAGTTGATAATAATGCGTTCGTTATTGTTTCATTACCTGGGAACTGGTTGGATGGAAAGTTTGTCTCTGAAACTTGGTCTATTGAGTTTTGGTGTCAAAATTTTGGGGATTGGTTTCTTAGACACTATCTGGTTTAGTCTCATGAAAAGGGGGCAATATTTGAAGTTTAGGATGTACTTATTTCCACAAACAAATCATATGCTCACTTCTGTCTGTCGCTGTACTTTGATTGATTGATAATTAATTAGGTTTTTTTTCGAAATTCTCGCTTCATCCTTCTCTACTTTCTTCATCTTATGTGATGCAATACTTCTTATCATCTTCGGTTAATTCTTTTTCAATGTCACGTTTTATAGTAATGTATGTTTCCATTCATTAGGAATTCCTGTTAATGCAATTGGCTTTTTACACTTATTCTCCTATGATAGCGAATATGGTAGCATCTGAATTGGTTTTGTAAGGTGCCAAGTGAAACACTAGTAGTTTCGGATTATGTAGCAAAACGAATAGTTTTTGACATGATTTGTTTGGTATGTAATAATGTGGTGTTCTTTCAACATCTGTAGGTTTTTTTTGCCGTCTGTTGGCCAACACAATGGCTGGGGCCTTGGTTCAGTCTGCTATTCTTCCGGCTGCAGTTGTAAATGAAAATCGTGGCCGCCTTAGAAAGTTTGGCAGAGCACGCAGGTCTACCAAAATGATGTGTAACAGCGCAGTGTCTTCGCCAAACTTGGGAGGCTTCTCAGGCTTGCGGGGATCTAATGCTTTGGATATGATCAATAGGCCTAGTACTGATTTTCATTCTCTGGTTGCATGTGCCATATCTCGCCATCGGGGAAAGGCCAGCAGAGGGGTTGCTGTAGCCATGTTTGAGCGCTTTACTGAGAAGGCCATTAAAGTGATTATGCTTGCACAAGAAGAAGCAAGACGCTTGGGGCATAACTTTGTTGGCACAGAACAGATTTTGTTGGGACTTATTGGTGAGGGTACTGGTATTGCAGCGAAAGTATTAAAATCCATGGGAATCAATCTCAAAGATGCACGTGTAGAGGTAGAGAAGATTATAGGGAGGGGAAGTGGTTTTGTCGCTGTGGAGATCCCGTTCACTCCTCGCGCAAAGCGTGTTTTAGAGCTCTCTCTTGAGGAGGCTCGGCAACTTGGTAATCTTTGTTGATTTTATTGTATGTTAATTTAAACCTTAGATGGACAAGGTGAAAACTCGTACTTCAAAGAAAAAACAACATTAACCTGAAAAGATAGTCAAAGCTGCAAGAAAACTACCTAAGTTCATTATCCTTTGCAAATTAGTTGTTTTCTATATTAGTCTGTTGGAGTGTGTTTTCTGATGTCAAATATGTTCCATAGGTCATAATTACATTGGGTCTGAGCACTTGCTTCTTGGTCTTCTTCGTGAGGGAGAAGGTGTTGCTGCCCGTGTACTTGAGAACCTTGGAGCTGACCCAAGCAACATCCGCACACAGGTTTGTCTGTAATTTACGCATGCTAATAAATTGTTGATTTCCAATTCAATAGATGGGAAAGAACCTTAATATTATATAAAAGGGAGTGGACTATGTAAAAAAAATTTGAATCATAAGACTTGTTTCCTCGGTGTGTTGCTAGGTTATCCGCATGGTGGGTGAGAGCACTGAAGCTGTTGGAGCTGGTGTTGGAGGTGGAACTAGTGGTAACAAGATGCCAACACTTGAGGAGTATGGAACCAATCTCACAAAGCTTGCTGAAGAGGTATTGTGCACAAAACCCCCACATGTAAAGTGCTATTTTTTTTATCACCTGGCAAAGATAAATGTTCATACAAAGCTCTTTTTCTATTTAGGGTAAATTAGATCCAGTTGTTGGAAGGCAAATGCAAATTGAGCGTGTGACACAAATTTTGGGTCGGAGGACCAAGAACAACCCTTGCCTTATTGGAGAACCTGGTGTTGGAAAGACAGCTATTGCTGAAGGGCTTGCTCAACGCATTGCCACTGGGGATGTTCCCGAGACAATTGAGGGAAAGAAGGTTTACATGTGCACTCGGAAATCTAATCTCTAACAGCTTTATTGCTATGTTTCTCTGCTGTGCATTTCCACGCTAAAACTCATGTGAATTGATCATCATGAAATATTCTTCAATTCAAGTAGAATCTCTTCGCTTACTTTAGCATGTAATGTTAGGTGATAACCCTGGATATGGGTCTCCTTGTTGCTGGGACCAAATATCGTGGAGAATTCGAGGAAAGGTTGAAGAAACTGATGGATGAAATCAGACAAAGTGATGAGATAATACTTTTCATAGACGAGGTACATACATTAATTGGGGCAGGAGCAGCAGAGGGTGCAATTGATGCTGCAAACATTTTGAAGCCAGCATTAGCCAGAGGTGAACTACAGGTAAGCTGGTTTTCCATACGTCTAACATGGTTTTTTCTTTTTGCTTCTTTATGACCAATGAGTTTTATTCATTTTTTGTGGGGTCTGATTGTTTCTGCACATGTAATTCTTCTTCTAAAAAAAAGGCTTCATCTATCAATAGTGTATGAGACTGCAATTTAGGGCTTATTCTTCTCTCTGTTCACAGTGTATTGGTGCCACAACACTGGATGAATACAGGAAACATATAGAGAAAGATCCTGCTCTGGAGAGGCGTTTTCAGCCGGTCAAAGTGCCTGAACCAACAGTTGATGAGACTATACAAATACTGAAAGGGCTACGTGAGCGATATGAGCTTCACCATAAGCTCAGATACACCGACGAAGCTCTAGTTGCTGCAGCTCAGTTGTCATACCAATACATCAGGTTTGTACTATTTTTTTGTAGTTTTTTCAAACGGCTCTTGAAAGTGGATATCTGGAAATATTATGGTAACAATAGGAAATTTCCAAGAACTAATTTTCAAAATTGCAAGTTGTAACATACCCTGCTCTGATTAATACCGCATGTCCCTCAGACCAAATAGATAACTTGGGACAATTTCGTGTGAAATGAAGAAGGGCAAAATTTTTTATAGTTCAAGCTAACTATTTTAACCTTTTGCACAACTTTCGAGTAGACCTTTTTATGTAAGTAAGGTTCGAGTAATGTTTGGTCCTTGTGCGAAGCCCTGACTTTGTTGATCAATGTGCATCATCTAAGTTAACGTCTTACAGTCATTTATGAGTTGGGACGGAAATATTGTGTTGATCATCAAGTTATTGTGCATTGCTTCTGTAACTTCTTTTGGAAATTTCGAGGCATCCTCTTCAAATTCAACTGTCAGCATTAGGAACAATACATTTGAGTTGTAGTTTCTTACTTGCTGCATTTTCATCTCTTGTAAGATGGCCTTACACCGTTCACATGTTTATTGTTGATTATCTGTTTATTTTTAAATATTAGTTGCCAGATTATTTTTGTGTGTCGCTTAACATGATTTCTTTTGGCATCAGTGACCGGTTCCTTCCAGATAAAGCTATTGACTTGATTGATGAGGCTGGTTCTCGTGTTAGGCTTCGCCATGCACAGGTAATGCAAATGAGCTTTTGATTTTAGTATCCTATCAATCTATATGTAAAGTGAATTGATGGTTTGAGTTCTTTTGATTATAAAAGCTTCCTGAGGATGCCAGAGAGCTTGACAAGGAACTGAGACAGATAACGAAGGAGAAAAATGAAGCTGTTCGTAGCCAAGACTTTGAAAAGGTGCATTACCTTTTTCTTCATCCTCAATAAATGTATGGTGTGCTGTTCAGGAATAGAATAATCTCATGGTTTTCAGGTTTGTTCTTTATTGATATATATTCTGTAGAGAATCTGTTTTCAACTATAACATGCTGACAGGCTGGAGAGCTTCGTGATCGTGAGATGGAACTCAAGGCCCAGATCTCAGCTCTTATTGACAAAGGTAAAGAGAAAAGCAAGGCTGAGAGTGAGGCTGGGGAAGCAGGCCCAATCGTGGAGGAAGCAGACATTCAGCATATTGTCTCTTCATGGACTGGAATCCCAGTTGAGAAAGTGTCAAGTGATGAGTCTGACCGTCTCCTTAAGATGGAAGAGACCCTTCACAAGCGTATCATAGGTCAAGATGAGGCTGTCAAGGCCATCAGTCGTGCCATCCGCAGGGCTCGTGTGGGACTGAAGAATCCCAATCGTCCAATTGCAAGTTTCATATTCTCTGGCCCCACTGGTGTTGGAAAGTCAGAACTGGCAAAGGCTCTTGCAGCCTACTACTTCGGCTCTGAAGAAGCAATGATTCGACTCGACATGAGTGAGTTTATGGAGCGCCACACTGTTTCTAAGTTGATTGGTTCCCCACCTGGTTATGTTGGGTATACTGAAGGAGGCCAGCTGACTGAGGCTGTTCGGCGGAGGCCATACACAGTGGTCCTCTTCGATGAGATTGAGAAGGCTCATCCTGATGTCTTCAACATGATGCTTCAGATTCTTGAAGATGGGCGGTTGACAGATAGCAAAGGCAGGACAGTGGATTTCAAGAACACACTACTCATTATGACATCCAATGTAGGAAGTAGTGTTATTGAGAAGGGTGGCCGTCGCATTGGATTTGACCTTGACTATGATGAGAAAGACAGCAGCTACAACAGGATCAAGAGTCTGGTGACTGAGGAGCTAAAGCAGTACTTCAGGCCGGAGTTCTTGAATAGGCTTGACGAGATGATCGTTTTCCGGCAGCTGACCAAGTTGGAGGTGAAGGATATTGCAGACATCATGTTGAAGGAGGTGTTCGACAGGCTGAAAACCAAGGATATCGAGTTGCAGGTGACTGAGAGGTTTAGGGAACGAGTGGTGGATGAAGGATACAGCCCAAGTTATGGAGCAAGACCACTGCGGAGGGCCATCATGAGACTGTTGGAGGATAGTTTGGCCGAAAAGATGCTTGCTGGTGAGGTGAAAGAAGGGGATTCAGCTATTGTCGATGTTGATTCTGACGGCAATGTGACCGTGCTCAACGGCAGCAGCGGGATACCCGAGCCATTGCCGCCTGCTGTTACAGTGTAGATCTGTTGTACTTAGTGTAAGAGTTTAGATAGGCAGATTTGGCCTTCGCTGGAGATGGCTTGGTCGCATGATCAGAGTTGCTTGGGAATGGTTCGCCAAAACTGTTACTATAAATTGTGGATTTACAAACTAATGTATGTCAACAGAAACATGATGAAGAAACCATGAAAGTAGACAACCTGCAGGGGCATAAAAAACTAATGTCTTCTCTATCTCACGTAAAGCAGATATATTAGTGTTAAATCCATGTGTTTAGACATTGTGCATCAACTTCTTTTGGTGTTTCTCCTTCTCTGAAGGCATTCAATTGCATGGTTGTTCTTGGGTTGATGTAAAAGTATTGTCCATTCGTGTTGAAATGCACTTGCAGGGAGGTCACCTTTGGTATCTATCCAACAATATATTACCGAAGAGAGATTTTCCTAAGAATTTGAAACAAAACAAGGAAGGTCTGATATCTTTTCATTCGAAAAATTTCATCTGAGCCTTAAGATATACTCCTGTCTAGCAAAAAAAAAAGATCCTCCCTCTGTTCAATGTTAATAGTAAGATATGCTCCTCCGTCCCACATTAATAGCAGGACAGATGTATTAAGTAGGGCAATCTAGGCATGCTCCCTTGTAGTCCTTAGCAGCCAATCTCACCCGAAATGCTGTTCATTGTCGGTGAAGCGTCTGGTACCGGGAAGATGGTGAGACTGGTAGAGGGGATAGCAAGGGGGAAAGACAGCCTTTTCCTGTTAAATCCTCTTGTTAATCGTACTAGCGATCATGGGGAATGCAAAAAATTTATCCATAAGGATTTGGCTCTCACTAGTGGATTACAAGAAGGAAAACGATATTTGTACATCAGATTTCCTACATATTTTCATACACAGCTGACGTGTATGGAAATGTGTAAGAAATCTGATGTAGGGTTATCACTGTCCTTACAAGAAGTAACTTTACATTCTTATAAGGAAATATCTAGCCAGCGCTGCAGGGCTGGCATAGGTCAGATCAGTGGGCCCCACGTGGCCCCGCATGATCTGACGTCTGCCAGCCCTCTAGGCTGACTTTTCTTATAAACATTGTCACAAAATTCTCCAAGAATTTGCTCTCTTGAAAATCTGTGAATCACAACTCAAATGAAGAATCGGGTGAATGGTTTTTCCGATTCCGACTTAACGAATTGGATGGCTTCTATATCTAATCAGATGTACGGCTTATGTTCGAATAGTACAAATTTTATCCAAACATTTTACACGAGAGGGAAGGGGGTTCTTATTCTTGAAGTTCTACTACAATCCATCTTCTCGAATGTAGGATCCCTGGTCACTAAGAAGTTTACCATGGAAGCACTGGTTTTTCTCTTCCATGAAGTTCAGAATGTCCAGACATTCCTATATACAGAATTTGACATTGTATCGACAGTCCTTGATTGTACAATGTTTTCAAACCCCACCATCAAAACAGATAGGAGTAATTAGATTCCAGTGGGTCTTGCACCTAGTTTGGATTGATCCTATATAATGACCAAGGGTCTCTCTTTTTTCTACAAATTTAAAAAAGGCTGCAAAAAGGATGGTGCATTCAACACCAGCTCTTCATATCAACTTAATTTGTAGGATGCCCGTTTCAGCATTGACTTGAAGATCCTTCTAAAACCAATCTCAAGTTGCAAAGTAAAAAAGAACCTCAAATATCCTTATGCAAAGTGAAGGACCTCAAATAGGAGTAGACAGCCATTTATTGTTATATCAAAGAGAACACTTATTGATATTGAACACCTTGGCACAACACGGCACAAGAAATATACAAGCATAAGCAATACAAGCTGATACTTTATAAATGAAGTTGCAATTTGCAAAAGCAACTAGGAAGAACCTGCAAATCTAGGCTTTGACAAGAAAAAAACATCACCCACCAAACCAAAGAGTGAAAGGTGGGAATGTACTGGCAGACACAAGAATTTGCCGCCATTGCCAATGCACAAAAATTTCTTAAGACCTCCTGAATTAAACTGCCGAAAGCAACCCAAACGTACCAGCTTCATACCATTGCCATCACCACAGACACAGAGAACTGAATTCCATCATCCGCGACGATTGAAGAAACGAGATACAGAATACTATGAGACCCTAACTAAGCACACTGTAACAGCTTAGCTTGAAGCAAGGGGAGGCACTGCCTCCAAACATTGACTTGTGGCTGTATTCTCAAGGAAACCATGACTCTAGGCTGAAATGAGCCCCCATCAAATGGAAGCCAAAAACCTAACAGGCTTCCTGGAAAAAACAAGGAAATCTGGAAAAAGTGAAGTGAAGCAAGAGGAGCCACATTTCCAGGCAAAGAACCAAGTCCTGAGGGATGACCACTGATAGAAAGCCCCATATTTGATGAGACAAGGGCCTAAAAAACCTACTTCTACCCAGATAACTTAATCTCCATTTCTTCATCTGCAGCTGCCGTCACCTAGCTGAGAGCCTATAAAGATATACGTACCCAGCATTTCCACACTAGAAGAGGATGTCACACTTCCACAGCTGCTGTCCAAGCAACTCGACTGATCTGCTGCTTATAAACTGGCACTGCTGCAGATTCAAGCCCACCAGGGAACGTCGAAGGTCACATAAAAATGGAATGCACTTGTCTGTTACATTGGAACAACCTGAAAGAGAAAAGATTTGCAATTCAAGCCACTTTTGGCGGGCAAGAGCAGCTAGACCCATATCTGTGACCCCAGAGTTTGACATATCAAGCTCAGTGAGCAGAATGCAGGTCTCCGCAACAGCCACCAAACTCTGATCTGTGATCTTCCTGCAGCCATCAAGATTAAGACACTCAAGAGTTCTTCCATTCAGCCTGCACAAGGCAGAGATGACTGAATCTGACAGATTGATGCACCCCTTCAAATTGACCTTAACGAGTCCAGGCTCACAGCTCTCAAGCAGCATGAGGAGACCAGCATCTGTGGCCCCATAGGTCCCTTCGAGGTCCAGGTTCTTTATTCTGGGGCACAGTCTCCCCACCAAGGCTAGACCTGCACTTCCAAAACCTGGACAGTAGCGAACCATTAGAGAACGAAGCGATTTGCAGGGATCGATCTCAGACAAATCAGTAAGATCAGTAAGGTTCTCTCTAATTCCCTTGCACTTGACCAGGGCAAGTGACTTCAATTTTGCACAGCACTTGTGAAGAGCACCAAGAACACCAGTTTGAGTGATCCTGTTGCATTCTTCCAGATGTAAGTTCTCAAGAGAAACTGCAGATCTGGCAAAGGCTTTAAGCCCCACATCGGAGATCATGGGACATTTGAAAAGATGGAACTGCTTTAGGCTGGTGCAGCACTTTCCAATTGCTTCAAGAGCAAGATCAGTGACTCCCTGGCAAGCAGTGATAGCTAAGGATTTCAACATCTGCAAACCTTCAGCAGTGCCTAGAACCCAAAAGCCCCTCTCGCTCACTTTGTGAAGGTTTGTAAAACTCAGGTCAGTCACGGACTTCCCATAGAAGCCTATAACAGCAAGAGAAGCATCAGTGATGTTCACTGACTGAAGCTTTATCTTAGTTAGTGCAGAGGAGGTTGATGTCACCAGACCAGCAATTCCTTGGTCCCCTACAAGAGGGCAATCCTTGATCTCAACAGACCTCAGATTAGGGCAGGATCTAGCAATCTCCTGGAGTCCAATGTTCCCAATGTTTGAACATGACTCTATTGTGATACTAGTCAAATTAGGGCAATTTTGGGCAATAGCAACCAAACCCTTATCTGAGATCAGAGGACAGTGACAAAGATCAAGCTTCTCCAACATATGACATCCATTACCAATTGCAGCGAGACCCTCATTCCCAACACTAGTAGCATCCCACAAGGAAAGAACCCTAAGAGAAGAGCACCCACGAGCAATTGCGGCAAGGCCAAGATTTGAAACTCTACGGGTCCCTCGAATCATAAGCTTTCCCAGGCCACCGCGGGAGGAGGTACCAACAGCAATGGCAGCAAGTCTTACATCAGTTGCTTTCTTCCCTTCCAAACACCTGCTGAGGAGTCCATCACACTCAAAATCCTCATTTTCTTCCACAGACCCGACTGATTGATCAGATGCACAGTTCAAAGCAGGTTTGTCCACACATTCAGACTGGGAGATGCTGCTAAGTAGCCAAAGCCACTTTTTAGAGACAGAGGCACACAAACTTTTCTCTTTGCCACTAGACAACCTTCGGAAGATCTCATATAGGCACTCATCAGGAAGAACATCGATCGATGCCTGCCTTCCCGATTCAGCCTCTCCATTGAGTAACAAAGGTGCGCTGATACGAGCCCTCTTTCGAGGAGGGCAGTACATCTCAACATGAGGACTAACAGAGAGGATAAGACTTGAATCCATAAAGTTGGAGTACAAGTCACCTGACAAACAAACATACAAATTTTCAATAAGCTTCATGACCATCTGCTACTAGAAAATTATAGTCCACTACCATCAACAAATTCAAGCTTCTAAATTCTCATCAAATGTTTCAACCGAATTTCGAAATCAGGAAAACATAAAAATAAATAGTACGCCTAATCTGATGAGCTGATAATTATCCAAAAAAAAAAAAAAATCTGATGAGCTGATGATATAGGAGGAGGAAGCAACAACCTAGAAATCCCACGAAAAAAAAACACCTTTAACAGACAAACATTAAAAGTACACAAGAGGAAACATCCAGGAAAAATTAGAACCTAAGGCCACAATAACCTTGATGACAAACATCGTTAAGAGTTGCAAATCAAACACATAAATAGGGTACTTATCAAACAACATGAAAAATTAAGGCTCCCTATAGACCTCTATCCAAATGATCCGACCTCAAATTAAACAATGCCAGTCTAAGCACCTCTACCTCGAAATACGAACATAAATATATATCTCATGCTTCACGTCAAGAAACCTCATAACCCAGTACACACCTAGAATTCGCCACCAAAAATAGAAACTCAATTACCTTCCCCCAAAACAGTCCAATACCAAATTCAGAAACTTTTTCCCACTATGATTGATCTTAAACATATAAACGCACCTTTTCAGCAAAAACACAGACAATCTCACAAAACACACACGCACGCACGCACACACACACACGAAAAATGCATGATCCACCACGAAGCCTCTGAAGCATATACATATCAAGAAACTCTACAATCTTATCAAGACAGCTAAAATAAACACAAACACTCAAACCATTGATACAATACATGAAAACTCCCACAACTAACATAAGAAAACCCGCACAATCTACATCAAAGAGGACACACACATACGATTTCCATATTCCATTCAACGAAATTCAAATTTTCTCTCACCTCCATAGTTGACCAGCGCCGGCATGGTGGCAGCACCAGAGAAGACCACTAGAACCCACCAAACAACTCACCACCCAGAGCCCAAACACAATCACCACACCCAACAGCACAACAACTTGCAGAGATTCTGAATGCATCACAGCCTACAATCCCACTTTCTCATCATCACTGATCACACCCACAAGAAGAAGAAGAAGAAGAAGAAGAAGAAGAAGAATAAGAGGAGAGGATAGGATAGGAAGAGGAAGAAATGGGGGGGAAGAATCTGGTTTAAAAGGTGGAAAAGTGGGGATGGGGATGGTTCTCAAATACCAGATTCAGCTTCTTCTTCTTCTTGAACAGACAGAGCTTCCCAGGTGCAATGTATGTACCCCATCACCACAGCAAAATTTCACTGTGCTCGCACACCAAGCTGGCCGTACAACTCACCATTCGCCAACTGCTGTATTGCCTATTAATTAACCACTGTTAGATCATGTGGGCGACGTGTTAATTGATGAGTGGTGAGATGTATGGCCAGTGTGGTGTGTGGAACCGGAAACCTCACACTTTCGCTCTCTTATTTGCTGGAGGCCTTTCTGCCGTTTTTCAGCTGACGTGGATGCCCACGAGGGCCAGCTCCGAGGATTGCGACTGCTGTATAGGCCCAAATCAATACTCCACGCTTCTTGGCATTATTTTGCCACAAATGAGAAAGCCCCTTGGACGAAAATTTATGACAATGGGCGTCATTAAAAGTAAAACATCTACCGTAGATATTTTGCTACATGTTTTATCCATGTCCGGCTGAAATACCTCAGCCGTATTTCACACTGGATATGGAAAAAACATGAATGCTACCGTGGATGTTCAAAATCCACCCTGGATATTTGCTTATAATCGTGCCCCAAATAGCCCCTAAGTACGCGGGAGGTTGTGATAATCACCAATGGGTGATTGACATGATTTCCAACTTGTGCTCCCTCATGATAAGCAAGGAGTCCGTGTCAATCACCTGTTGGTGGTGAGCATGACTTCCTTTACACGACATACTTAATAATTTCTCAAAATTTATAGAGCCCGCTTTATTACAAGGTTGGTGGAACTATGTTATTTATGTATTTTTAGATGGTGAATATCCATCATCTGTGTACACAGGGGAAACGTCACCTGCGGAGTCACTAGTGAAATCTCACCAACATCAATGTGGGGAAATCAATGGTGCATAGGGAAATTATGTGCACTCGGTAGCTCTTGACTGAGCAAACACAGTTTCCTTATGCACCGTCAATTTGTGGCAATCAATAGTTGGAGAAGCTTCACCTGCCGATTCAAGCTCGTATAGGTGGTGTGGGGTTGGCTAAACTGTGCTTTGGTAAGAAAAATGTTTCTCGTATGATAACTCTACCACAATTTGATCCACGGTTTGAATTGGCCAGGCTAAAAGGACAATGTCACATGAATTTCCCTTGGAAATTCAATCCCTTAATAGCATTACTTGGTTGGTAAACTCACTCCTCCAAAATTTAAACGCATCCTGCCACTTTTTATAAAAAAGAATCAATTTAAAGAGCAATAAAGCAATTATGTAATTTTATTGTGTCAAAGTAATTTACATTGAGTTCATTTTACTATCAGTTTCACTTGTATTGAAATCCTATTAGTATCTACCCGGGCTCACGTATGGGCATAAGGTAAACCCACTATATTAGAGTGAACCTTCAGATCAATATCCGACAGCCTGTGCTGCCTCAACTTGTGCCCATAAGTGTGAACCCGGCAAAAATTATACATTGAGTTGAGTTTATCACTGTTTTGACATAATTTTTACTTCTTTGGTAACTCAAATAAAATTGCATTAGGGTGAATGATAAATGGCATAATCATTTGTCACGCGTCATTAATCAAGATGAGAATTTATGGGTATAATAAGATATTCACATGCAATGCATGAATCGATAGGAGGAAGCCAAATATAATGCTGCTCAATGAAATAATAATCCCGAAATGAGCTCATGCAAGGGGCGTGATAAGGGTGAGCATTTAACCGGCTATTGCCGGTTGCCCATGCCATGCCTCATTTTGGGCTCATATTTTAAGGGAGCAACAAATTTTTTTTTTACATGGCAATGTAACTCGAAGTGGGAAACTATATATATTGAAAACTGAATATATATATAAATATATATATATATATATATAAATATATATATATATATATGGGAAAAGTTTAATTGAGATCGCTCTCATATTGCTTATATGAGGCCACTTTGAATCGTAGTTGTTGGATCTTGATCTGACGGCTATAAATATCCATAATGATCTCACCCACTCTTTGATGTGACACACTCACCTACCTACTGATTTGATATCCACCCTCCGATCGGAATCTAACGGCTATAAAGATTGGCCTCATGCTCCTTATATGAGAACGATCTCATGTAAACTCATCCCTATATATATATAAATATATATATATATAGGGAAGGGTTTACATAAGATCGTTCTCATATAAGGAGCATGAGGCCAATCTTTATAGCCATTGGATTTCGATCGGAGGATGGATATTAAATCACTGGGTAGGTGAGTGTGTCACATCAAGGAGTGGGTGAGATCATTATGGCTATTTGTAGCCGTTAGATCAAGATCTAAGGGCTATGATTTAAAGTGGCCTCATATAAGCTATATGAGAGCGATCTCATTTAAACTTTTCCCATATAGAGATGAGTTTACATGAGATCGTTCTCATATAAGGAGCATGAGGCTAATCTTTATTGCCGTTAGATTCCGATCGGAGGGTGGATATCAAATCAGTGAGTAGGTAAGTGTGTCGCATCAAGGAGTGGGTGAGATCATTATGGATATTTGTATATATAAATATATATATATATATATATATGTATGTGCTTGAGCTAGATAAATACTCCCTCCGTCCCATATTGATAGCTCTATTTGGGAAAAAAAAGGCTGCCCCTATAATACAGCCCCATTTGGCTCAATTTAAGTGGCCGGGTACCTTAGAATTGAAGGAAAGTAGTCAGTGGGTACCATCAAATAAAATACTCCACCCGTTCTAAAATACTGTGTATATTTGAGAAAATTCTCATTTTTATTGGACCATGAAGCCCACAAGGAAGTCGTCATTTTTTCTCCTTAATATCATGTCTAACTCATATGCTCGTCCGCGAACCAAGTTCAAGTCAATCCTTCCAAGTCTCCTCCAATTTTGGAAAGAGGAAGTCACATAATTTGGCAAAATGTACATAGTATTTTAGAGCAGTGAATATTTCCAAATGCACACAGTATTTTGGAATAGAGGGAATATTATTTTTCAAAATAGAGCTATAAAAATGGGAAGGGAGTAGTTGTTTGTTTGAATTGTTCTATAGTAGAAATAATTAGTATAAAACTAATAATGCCAATTGTAACAGTTAACAATAATAATGAGAACAATAATGCTAAATGATAACCACAATTTTAATAAGAAATTGTAGAATATTTTGTGCATGCAAAATTCAAGAACAAAGAAATTTTCAATGTGAAATGTCCAGAATATCATATTAGCCAATCTACGTTAAGAGCTCGATTACTTCTAGCAGCATCACTGATGCTATTTACTAAGTATTATGATGAAAAAAATGATGATTATGTTTTCAAAATACGATTAGGATTAGTTTATGCACAACTCGTAGTGGATAAACAGCCTGCAGTCTTAGCATTTCCTTTTGTATATAGCAAAACAACTCCTTCAAGAAAGTGAACAAACAAGTCCTTCATGAAAGTGAGAATAATTGGAGCATCTAGTCTAGTTGGTTGTTGGACAACGTTACTCTGCTTGGAATTCATCAAACCACCAACATAATCAATTAACACAAGCCTACAAAGAATAAGCTAATTTGCTTGTAACCCTTGAAGCTAAAACCAGCCCAGGTTCATAATTGTATTAATTGGCAGCAAGTTGGTGTGTAGTTTTATCTATAACACTAGCAATCCAAAGGACCAGTGAAGTTAAAATCGGTCCAAGTTCATGATTGTAGCAATTGGCAGCAAGTTGTTGTTTGGTTTTATCTATAGCAAACTGGCAATCCAAAGGATCAGCTCCTTGACTACTTGCAAATTGCTGTTATCTACAATACAAAATAATTAACAAAATGCAAATGGGTATTTGTTAAAATTTTGAGAGAAAAAAGAAAGTATTAGCAAAATGCAAGTTGGTACTTGTTAAAATTCATATGAATAAGATTATTAGCAAAATGCAAGTGGGTAATTGTTGAATTTCATAGAAAACACAAAACAGTACTAAATTTCCCACTTCATCATTTCTCTAGTGTTATTCTGTTCTTTGTCTTTCCTTTCCAATCGACTTGACTTAAGCACCTGAAATTGTTTAACAAACATCGAAATAGACAGGCAGCAGATACAAGACTTGGGGTCTTCAATGATCGAAGACATGAGCAAGTGGGTACGGTTGGGACAAAAAAACATCCATATGAGTCTGGACCACCGTCCTTGTTTCATCAATCCCACGTCTGCTTTCTTGCATTCTACTTCATCCAGTTGAGTCTGGCAACTTCCATGTTTTTTCCATGAATAAAGCTGTCAAACTTCCTAAAGGCAATCATTATCAGATGGAAGGGTGCTCGCCTTCAACTCCTGCCATCACCAATCTTGGGTAACTCATAACCACAATTAAGAAGTGCATTTTCCTGAAAATTTAAGGTCGTATGCATCCATTCTAGCATGTCCTGTGCTAATCTTAAACAGTTACATGATACAAAATTACATATTCTCTCTAGTTCATTTGAAAAAAAATTGCATCTATTAAAAAGTGATCAGAGGGAGTAGTTTATAACATATAAATTTTGCCAAGACATGTGCAAGCACCCAAATTGCCTCAATGTTGTCCATGAATAGTAGAAAAGGTAACGACCATTTAAATTAGGCTGCTTATCCTGCCACCCACCAATATTGAAGGCACCCCAATGTTCTTTTGTTTTTGGCAATTTCAAATAAAACCAGGTATTTTTTCATTGTTAAGGGCACCTATGCTCTCCAATCGATTTTTGCAGATCCGCCCATCTTTAAATAACTAAGCATTTAGTCTTAGAAAGGAAACTATACCCACTTAAATAATTAGGGGCCCATGACAACTTAACATACCAAAAGTATGTTAAAACATAGTAAATTTACATCATGATATATTTGATAAGAAAATTAAAAATTTATTCCATATATAGGTGCCTTTTTCCTTTCTTCATTGGTACCTTCTCCATTACATAGGTGTCCTCTTTCCCTTCTTCATTGACACCTTCTCCATTTCTATGTTCTTCACAAACTAAACAAAGAGTTCAATGTCAATTAGTTAATTGAACTCTATAAAGATAACATATAATGAGCAAGAGAGGTGAGACAATAGTTCACTTAGTTTTATTTAATTTAAAGTTTAGTTCTTCAAATAAAATATCATATAATTCGAGAAAATTGCACATGCATATGTATTTAGAACAATACAACAATGTGAAATTCAATATCTTTAAAATGTAGTAGTTGACAAATATGGAAATATTATTTTTTAATAAATAAAAATTTTGAAAAAACACTAATTGTCACTTTAGGGAGAAATTGAAGAAATGTTAGCACAAATTCTTTTATGGAATAATTATATAGGCACATAAGTAGAAGATGCATAAAAGACAAGCCTAGCTCGTAGCTCTCTAAAAAGAGGTGCCTAAGCAAATCACGGATACGAGACAGGGGAGCCCTGCAACATATGGCGCATGCAAGTTTGGTGGGAGTCAGGATAGACGGCCTTTAAATTATGGATGAGTAGTTCACCACCCCACCTATACACATATGATGGATGTCCACCATATGAAAATACACAGGGGTACCATGTGAAGGGGTGTGTTGGCTAAAATGTGGGGTGGTCAACTACTCATGCATAATTTGCTTAAAGGCCCTTATTTCAACACTCCCTTTTCCCCATATTAAACGTCCAATTTGGTTTTCTAAAATAAACTAATTATGACTTGTTTGGTTTCGCAAAATGAAAACTAAATAGGACTTTTAATATGCAATAGAGAAAGTATGTTACTGTAGGTAGGAAAAATCTAGCCAACACTGCAATGTTGGCAGCCGTCAGATCAGTGGGTCCTGCATGATCTGACGGCTGCCAGCCCTATTGCATACTGCGCTGCAACACTGGCAGGACCGAATCTTATTGGTAAGCCATAAGTGAAATAAACTTACAAAAGTAGGGATATAATATCATTTATGCCCTGCATCCCGTGTTGATTGTCCTATTTCGTTTATACTTCTCGTACTAATTGGTGCATGGAGTAGAAAAGATTACTTTTTTATAACAGTAGAAAGGACTACTGATGCTACAAAAAGGTTCCTTAATATCACATTTTTAAAATGTGGACAATTAATGTAGGGTGGAGGGAGTATGATGTATGTAACGTTTCTCCTAAACGTGGCCTAACTGCCTAAGTTTGTAAGCCAGTAGGCAAAGTCATCACTGCAATCCTTTGTGTTTTGGGGTTCAACCAGGCAAAGCTGATCAAGATTTTATCAAAAGAGCCAACATCATGCCAAATTTGTTTTGAATGTGTCAATCCCTTGTCTACATGAATTGGTTTCAGCTAGTCCACCTGGGCACGCCTCGTCAAGTGAATAAAATTCTAACAAAAATTGACCCACTTGGACACTAGGAATTTGTATAGCACATCCCCCCAGAACACGCTGGGAAGAAGAAGATAGGAGCTGGAAACAGGTAAAGTCCAGCCCATCCATTGCCTGTCAACTGGGATGTTCCCACTTGTAAATTTTTCTGACGCATCTCAATAATGAATAAACAAGTGGGTCTTGTTTTTGGAATCTGGGGTGAAAGACCTCAACAGGGACTTTGTTAGTAAAATCATGAGAAATGGTGAAGTGGAGGATATGAATTAAATCCATTAGTGGTACCAGCATGCAAGCTCAAGTTGTTAAGATCTAGCGAATTTTACAATCACCTTCAATGCAAACTCTTCTCAACCCTGTGTACAATTAGATGAGCATTATATCACTTTAAATAGTTCGTCTTACCATCAATGTGTGTGTGTGAGAGAGAGAGAGAGGTTGGTTAAACTTTTACTCTCTGTCCAATCCAATGAAGCCTGTCTGCATTTGGAAAAACACGTTTCATGGCTGACTTTGCTCCTTCAAGACCCAAACACGGGAAGAGGGGGAACTATACTTTTATGTACAAGCTTTGTTGGACGGAGGGAGTACTTTTTCCTTTGGACGGGAATGATTGTTAAGACATGTTTTATGCTGTTGTGAAATAGAAAACCGTGAATCTAAAATTTCAAATTGTTAAAGGAGTCCATTATAAGGTTTGAACTTGGAGACAAGTGGCCTTGCAGCGAACAGGAATGAAAGTAAATCTTATGGAATATTTGGAAGATTAGGATTTTTTTTCTTACAACAGGAAATCAGGACTTAAAGGGTTAGTGATGTAGACCGTAATCTACATAAGAATCCATCATAGAAGAAAAGGGAGAAAGAGTAGGATTAGGGCTAAGAAAGACTAGATTAAACTAATAAATAAACTATTTCATTGATCATTGATTAGGTAATCCATTAAGTAAGACCATGGTTTTCAAAACCGGACCGGACCGGCCGGTCTGACCGCGGAGAACCGGAACCGGCCGGTTCGGATTATAATAATAATTTTTTTTGAAAAAATTTTTACAAGAGGGAGGATTCGAACCTCAGACCCCCCCTGCACCCATATAACCTTAACCACCTGAGCTACATTTGTTTTGATGTTAGTGTTATACAAATACATATATTTATCACTTATTTTACTTAAACTACCCAAACCTGTTTGACCACGGTTTGACCGCGGTCAAACCGCGGTCCAACCGGACCGGCCATCAATCCGGTTCGATGGCCGGTCCGGTTTTGAAAACCTTGAGTAAGACCCCCTTTACATATTTATATACTCTTAAGCCATAATCCTAATTTACATAGGATAGACACTAGGCTATAGTCCTAATTGACATCGGAGTAGGCTAATCCTAATCCTAATTAAAATAGGATCATAATATTTCACCAACGCTTCCGCATCACCTCATCCTCGAGGTGCTCTTGTCGTTTTTGCAGCGAAGGTAAGTGATCGTTTAAAATTAAACCCTTGCAAGTGCACAAGGCAATTGTACTACAGTGAGTATTAAAGGGTTGTCGAACCTCAGGGACGGACTAATATTTTACCAAATTCAAGTGAAAGCAAATTCTGTTTTAATTAATCTAGAGAAAGCAATAAGATTTAACTACTTTAAAATGGATTTTAACTAATATGGAGAAGTGTCAAGGCTTCGAATCCACCACACAATAAACCAGCTTATCGTCTCTCTCTTTTGAATAAATTCCTAATTGGCTAGTATATTCCTCTCGGACATATACTTGTCAATTCAAAATGTAGTGCTCTCCTCTCGGATGTAACACATAAGCAATTCAAAATATGGAACTGTGATCTATCTCTCTCGAGCATAAACCAATGAAATCTTATTCCTTTATAACACCTTAGTCTACTTACGTTCATCTCAGACACGCAAATATTCCTCGGATTGAAATTAACAAGAATTCACTCTAGCCTCTCTCGAGCACATAGAATAAACCTCAATAAATTAAGAGTGATTCTATAATAAGATTCATACACCAATCAAGGTAAATTAAGATTAAGATGAAAGAAAATGATACAACCAATTTACTCGGGTTTCATCTACGCCTTAGACGCGAATTTAGCCGACCATCGGACAAGGAGAACGCTGTTGATTCGTTGGCGTCGTTTTGCACTATTCACCGAAAATACTGTTCACGAAACACTGTTCACGCAAAACACTATTCACGGGTTACTATTCATCATCTTCCTCGCGCAGCCGTGCACTGTAGCAAATAGCGAAGTTACTGTAGCAGTCCAAAATCGATCCTTTTCCGGCCAAAGTTGTGCCCTTTCTTCCTCTCCTCCGGCCTCCTTCCTCTTCCCCCTTCTGTTCCGGCGAAGCACCACCGGAATCCGGCGACACCGCACCTCCAAAAGCTCTGATTTCTTCTCTGTTTTTCCGGCCAACTTCCGCTGGAAAAACCAGTCCTATGTTCCTCTTCTCGCCGCTTCTCCAAAGCTCCATTTTTATAGACTTTCGTCGTTTCCTAATCAAAGAAGCAATCCTAATTTGATCCCAAATCGAAGAGCTTCCAAATCGAGCACGCCGGTTTTTCTTTTCTTTTCTTCCGTTTCCAATTGGGACACCCACTGCCTCCGTCTTCGTCCATTTGCCTCATCATCACCGTCAGGATTGCCGCCGTGAGAGTCCATCTCCGCCGTCTCGCTTCACCGGCCACTGCTCAGCTTTTCCGATCGAAGTTTCTCACAGTCGATCGCCGTCGCAACTCAGCCCAGCGGCGAGACCCACCGCTCACAGTCCTCGCCGCTCCTTCGCCGGCGTTGGAGCAGAGCTCGAATGCTCTGTTTTGGAACGAAGGTCCGAGCTTTGGCTCGGGCCGGTTTTCCTTTTTTTTTCTTTTTTTCTTTTAACTGAACCGGACCGGACTCTGAACCGGTTCATATTCCTTTTTTTATTTTTTTTCTTTATTACACAAAAACCCGTTGTATCGATCTCATCCATCCAATCTCATCTTGACGGTTCTTCTATTTAATCGTGCCTCTTTCGCGTGCGATATTTCAAATGATCATAACTTTTTACTCAGAACTCCGAATTGCGAACAGTCAGTGGCGTTGGAAAGCTGACTTCGTGTACTTTAACATAAAGCTTAAATCAGTCTCATCAGAGATATGCAATCGAAATTGTAAATATTCAATCATTAGAGTCGCGTTTTATCCCATTTCTGCGTTTTACTCTTGTTTCCTACAAAAACCAAAAACTATATTAAAGTAGCAATAATTCTAATCAAACATTAGCATAAATATAAGTTTAGGAGATAATAAAATGTATATTTCATGTATAGATCAGTAAGAATGCAAAAAACTCAACCTCACGAAATACGTTAGACCCACGAAGGCTTTTGTAGACGAATCGCCCAGCATACGTTTGTACACTTTTTTTTATATTTTTATGAAGCTTCTGAACCGACCCACAACTTGAACCAAGTTGGAACCAGCAGATGTAAACCTACCCAAAAGAAGCTGTGGAACCCATTTTTAAACCAGCTCAAGGGCAGACCATCCCGGTCCGGTCCACTTGTGGACCAAACCAATAAAATTGGATCGTTCGTCTTCCTCAAGCCATTCATCAAATCAAACCAGAGGGCCATGAGGGAGACGGTGAGGGAAGTGGCGTCGGTGGTGGTCGGAGGTGTAATCGCAGGCGGAGGTAGGAGGGGACGGCAACGACCTCTCCGCGGCTTCAAGCAAGAAGCAGCTTCGGCGGAGGCGGAGGCCTCGGTTTCGCAAAAGGCGGCGACAAGGCAAGCACCACGACTGCGTTGAAAAGCGGAGGCTTTGGTGGCGGTGGTGACAGATCCGTCCGGACGGAGGGTGGAGGATTCGAAAAGGCGCAGATTTGGCAGTGTAAACTAAGGCATGGACGGCGGCGGCGGAGTTTACCAGACTCCTCCTGGGAGAGACGCTTCTCAGCCTTGTTCACCTCCGTCGGCTTGTCGAACACCACCGTGTGTGAAGTGTCGCTGTCGAGCGAGGAGGGCCGCGTGGGTGGGCTTGAAGGTGGCATTTTGGTTGGGTATGGCTCGAGGTGGTGCGTTGGCAGATCTGAAGGAGGTGCGGCAGCGCGATGGGGACCATAAAGTTCGCAACTTTCTTCGTCAGTGGTCGTGCTAGCTGGGGCTGAGTCTGCCGCGAAAATTCCCGACGGCGCTATGCCCCACCAAAGCGACATGCCAGACGGCGATAATAGCATGCCGGCGGGGAAAGACAAAGGCAGAAACATGGTCAGATAGGCGCTGAAGCTCGGAGGAGGAGACGGCACAGACAAGCGATGCAGGAGCTCCTCAAAGCGGCGATTGGTCATTTGCTGATGCTCCACGATCTCCGCGATCAAATTCTTCAAATCGGTAAATTTCCTCTCAAATTTCTCTTCCAATTAGGTAGGTAATCTGGGAAATCTCATGTGGAAGTGCGAAAGCAGGGGTGGGTGGGGTGGGAGCCGAGGGTCGACTACTCTGATAACAATGATGTAGACCGTAATCTACATAGGAATCTATCATAGAAGAAAAGGGAGAAAGAGTAGGATTAGGGCTAAGAAAGACTAGATTAAACTAATAAATAAATTATTCCATTGATCATTGATTTGGTAATCCATTAAGGAATACCTCATTTACATATTTATAGGCTCTTAAGCCATAATCCTAATTGACATAGGATAGACTCTAGCCTATAGTCCTAATTAACATAGGAGTAGGCTAATCCTAATCCTAATTAAAATAGGATCATAATAGTTGGAGGTTTGACTAGTTTTCCAAATGCCAAAACCTCTCTCTCTCTCACACACATGTAATACACTATAATATAAGATAATATTTAATTTGATTATTTTTTGGTGACAAGTTTATATGAGACCAGTCTTATATAAGAGGCATGAGATTCTTTTCAACCGTTGGATTCCAATCCAACAGTACTCTTTAATACAAGGGTAGATACATGCTTATCTGATACACCGTCGGATCTTAATCCAATGGCTACGACTAATACTGGGCTCATATAAGCCAAATGAGACTGATTTCATTTAAACTTTTCCCTATTTTTTGAGGAACAGTAAACCATATCATACGTGGCCCCCACCAACTCTACGAAATATCAAATTAGTTGAACCAACAACATCATTAACTGGTCCTTCGGATCGTTTGGGGTGTGAAAAATCAATTCCATCCAGCTGAAAAAATCCAGCTGGTTAAGGATTTTTGGAATAATCCACTAAACAGCTGAAAGACCTCAAGTGTAGATAAGAAGGTAAACACCAGGATTATCCCAAAAATCCTTAAATGGGGCTGATTTTCACGCCCCAAACGGCCCCTTTTTCTTGACTTCATCGTGAAATGTTCTTTCAAATTCCTCTGCCATCTCCTTTGTATACACTTGCGATGATGAATGAACCTGTCATGTCCATGCTCCTAGACCCTAGTTTGAACTTTCCATGCCCCAACAGCAGTAGTTCACAGTACTTGCCTTCTTATCCACTCTTGACACTTGCATGGACAAGATCCTTTTTTTTTTTTTGCTATAAATCATGGACAAGACCCTTGCCATGTTATTGCCAAATACCTTCTCGCTAATAGATCAGATGTAGCCTGACCAAGTTGCCACTTTAATAAACCAAATCAAAATACGGCAACCACCCCGCTCCTCTCTCTCTAATTTTACAATCACCTTCAATATGCAAGCTCTTCTCAACCCTGTGTACAATTAGATGAGCATTATATCACTTTAAATAGTTCGTCTTACTATGTATGAGAGAGAGATGTTGGTTAAACTTTTAGTCCCTCTATCCAATCCAACGAAGCCTGTCTGCATTTGGGAAAACACGTTTCATGGCTGACTTTGCTCCCTCAAGACCAAAACACGGGAAGAGGTGGAACTATACTTTTATGTATGGGCCTTAAAGTGTGATATTCAAATGCAGGCAGGCTTTGTTGGATGGAGGGAGTACTTTTTCCTTTGGAGGGGAATAATCGGTTAAGACATGTTTTATGCTGTTGTGAAATAGGAAAACCGTGAATCTAAAATTCCAAATTGTTAAAGGAGTCCATTATGAGGTTTGAACTCGGAGACAAGTGGCTTTGCAGAGAACAGGAAGATACAGATGAAAGTAAGGCTCTGTTTAGTTAGCATTTTTAGGAGTAGGAAATCTAATTTCTTTAGATGAATCTATGTTTAAGAAATAAGGTGTTTAGTTGCCTAAAATTCACTTCATTAGATGAATTTAGGTCATGGTGACAGAAACTGTAATTTTTGAAAGAAGAGAAAGGCATTTGATAACAAAAAAAACCTCATCATTAGTTGAAACCACGTTTTTTTTTTTAAAATATCCCTGTCATTTTTTTGGAATTTACACCAAATACCATCGGAAGAAACTGTTCTGAATTCTTTTGGGAAATCTTCTTTTAAGGAGATTTCCAAAATTAAATATAAGATAATATTTAATTTGATTAACATAAATATTTAATCTGATTATTTTTGGTGCCCAGTTTATGGGGCCGTTCGGGCGTGAGATTATCCTAAAAATCCATAACCACAAAAATCCATAATCAGCTGGATTTTTTCAATTAGATGGCGTTGATTTTTCACGCCCCAAACGGCCCTATATGAGACCGGTCTCATATAAAGGCGTGAGATTGGTCTTTTCAACTGTTGGATCGGAATCCAACAGTACTCTTTAATACAAGGGCATATACATGTTTATCCGATACACCGTCGGATCTTAATCCAATGGCTATGACTTAAATAGAGCTTGGCTCATATAATTAGCCAAATGAAACTGATTTCATTTAAACTTTTCCCTATTTTCTGTGAAAGCGTAAACCATATCATATGTGGCCCCCACCAACTCAACGAAATATCAAATTAGTTGAACCAACAACATCATTTCGTTTTTTTTCTTCCTTCCTTTCTTTTTCTTTACTTCATCGTGAAATGTTCTTTCAAATTCCCCTGCCATCTCCTTTGTATACACTTGCGATGATGAATGAACCTGTCATGTCCATGCTCCTAGAACCTAGTTTGAACTTTCCATGCACCAACAGCAGTAGTTCACAGTACTTGCCTTCTTATCCACTCTTGACACTTGCATGGACAAGATCCTTTTTTTTTTTTGCTATAAATCATGGACAAGATCCTTTTTTTTTTTTTGCTATAAATCATGGACAAGACCCTTGCCATGTTATTGCCAAATATCTTTTCGCTAATAGATCAGATGTAGCCACTTTAATAAACCAAATCAAACTACGGCAACGACCCCTCTCCTCTCTCTTTCAAATACCAAGACAGAAAAAATAAAAACACAACTTCCACGCGGATCTCTGGTTCATGAACCCATTTCCCTCTCAATGACCTACGTCTATAACAGGACCAAATTCCAATTTGTCAAAAGCATGTCTGATATCAGCTGACAACTAAATAAAGACTAAAGTGAAATCACGGATAGATATGACATACTTATATGGGTCCCATTGTGAAGCAATTGGGTATACTTTCATCAGTATATGGGTCCCAGTATGAAGCAACTGGGCATACTTTTCAGTGGTATATGAGTCCTAGTATGAACTATGAAGCAGTTGGGCATATTTTCCATTGGAACTGGACCATTCACGAGTGATGTATGTTCTTGTTCATTGGGTTGTATTTCATTTTCAGAATGCCACTTAGGTCTCTATCCTTGTCATCCAGGGTACAGGAGGCTGGCAAGCTAAGTAACGTCCCAAGGGAGTTGGAGAGATGAAGTTGACTCAACCTTCTTTTCAGCATGCAAACTGGGACTATTCAATAATTACGCAAGTTTCACCCCCAAAAGATAAAATGAAAAGTAAAGGGCACCCGAAATGTTGAAAAATTAGCAAGTGTAAATCGTAAAATTGAAAATTTAAATGATGGTTAGTAAGCCTCAGCTAGATCTCACTTATACATTCAAAATAGAGTAACAGGAATGTACAGTTTATAATATATATATTTTTAGTTTATTATAGTTTGACAAATGGTTTATATACCATATTAATGTGTTCGTATGATCAAGGGCTAATTCAGACACAAGCTGGTTGATAATCGATAGACATGTCTCTGCAGTCCATATTCGAATCGGACGCAGACCTTGTAACCATTGCTACATTAGATGCTGATTTAAATTAGAGTATATTGGCCATAGTTCTGTCAAATTAATGTTTTTTTTTTCTCTTAAAAAAATTCGTCAGCGGCCTCTATCAAATTACATGTTGCATGTTAGCTTTTGTAAGTAATGATGAAGTGTCTAAGTTCCATTATGACAAATAAAGTTATTAGTTTTTTAACTCTTTTTGTCAAAAGTATAGCACTTACCTTTTGACTCGGAGCTAAGAGCATTAATCTGTTTGCGTAAAAATAACGTAGAACAAGATGGTAATATTGTTCTCCTATTTAGTTTTCCTAACCTAACTTTTATTTTTGATATTCAGAATCATTACTAGTCAAGTCAGTGGTGACTCTGGTGAGGCAATAAGCCAGTCAATGAGCAGGCTGTTGCCAACATGTATGCTTGCATAATATCTTAATTAACAATTGTTAGAGCATGTGGGCGACGTGTTAATTGATGAGTGGTGAGATATATGTCCAGTGTGGTATGTGGAACCGGAAACCTCACTCTAAGCCGGTTACTTTCGCTCTCATATGCGCTGGAGGGCTTTCTGGCCTTTTTCAGCTGACGTGGATACCCACGAGGGCCAACTCCGAGGATTGCGACTGCTGTATTGGCCCAAATCAATACTCCACACTTCTTGGCATTATTTTGCTACAAATGAGAAAGCCTGTGGAGCCCACTTTATTACACGGGCAGTGATAACCCTACAGCAGATTCCTACACATTTCCATACACAATTGGTAGAACCCCACAGTTCGTGTATTTTCAGATGGTGAATATCCATCATATATGTGAATGGAGGAAACTTCACACGGGGAGTCACTAGTGAAACCTCACCAACCGTCGATGTGGGGAAATCAATGGTGCACAGGAAAATTATGTGCAATCCGTTAAACCAGTCTTGACTGAGCGAACACAATGTCCTTATGCGCCGTCAATATGTGGCAATCAATGGCTGGTGAAGCTTCACCCGCACGCCGATTCAAACTCATATAGGGGGTGTGGGGTTGGCTAAACCGTGCTTTGGTAAGAAAAATGCTTCTCCTACAATAACTCTCCCACAATTTGACCTACAGCCTGCTGTGGCAAGGCTAAAAGGATGATGTTACATTACCGACTTTCCCTTGGAAATTCAATCCCTTAAGGGGTGCATTTGACAACGTGAATTTAGACCATGTGATTTTAAGAATCATGCGATTTGTCTAAATCCTACGTTTGGTAACTCTTTTTTTGGTGTGATTTGATTCTTCCCCAAAATTTTACAAAATCACACGAGATTCTTTCAATGACGTGATTCTAAAAATCACACCTCTAAATCCAAATCAAGGTTGCCAAACGCACCCTAAGAGCATTACTCGGTCGGTAAACTCACTCTCCCAAAATTTAAACGCATCCTGCCAATTTTTATAAAAAAGAATCAATTCAAAGAGCAATAAAGCAATTATGTAATTTTATTGTGCAAAAGTAATTTACATTGAGTTCATTTTATTATCAGTTTCACTTGTATTGAAATCCTATTAGTATCTACCCGGGCTCACGTATGGGCATAAGGTAAACCCCACTATGTTAGAGTGAACCTTCAGATCCACATCCGACAGCTAGCCTGTGCTGCCTCAACTTATGCCCATACGTGTGAACCCGGCAAAAATTATACATTGTGAGTTGAGTTTATCGCTGTTTTGACAATTTTTTTACTTCTTTGGTAACTCAAATAAAATTGCATTAGGGTGAATGATAAATAGCATAATCATTTTTCACGCGTCATTAATCAAGATGAGAATTTATGGGTATAATAAGATATTCACATGAAATGCATGAATCTATAGGAGGATGCAAAATATATTGCTGCTCAATGAAATAATAATCCCAAAATGAGCTCATGCAAGGGGCGTGATAAGGGTGAGCATTTAACCGGCTATTGCCGGTTGCCTATGCCATGCCTCATTTTGGGCCCATATTTTAAGGGAGCACCAATTTTGTTTTTACATGGCCATGTAACTCGAAGTGGGAACTATATATATTGAAAACTTAATATTTAAGCGCTTGAGCTAGATAAATACTTCGCCCTATAATAGCCCCATTTGGCTCAATTAAACGGCTGGGTACCTTAGAATTGAAGGAAAGTAGTAGGTGGGTACCATTCAAATAAAATACTCTTTCCGTTCCAAAATACTGTGTACATTTGAGAAAATTCCCATTTTTATTAGACCATGAAGCCCATAAGGAATTCACATGACTTTTTCTCCCTTATATCCCTTCCAACTAGTATGATTGCTCATAAACAAAGTTCTAGTCAATCCTTCCAAGTTTTCTCCAATTTTGGAAAGAGGAAGTCACATGATTTGGCAAAATGTACAGAGTATTTTGGAGCAGTGAATATTTCCAAATGCACACAGTATTTTGGAATAAAGAGAATATTATTTTTCAAAATAGAGCTATAAAAATGGGAAGGGAGTAGTTGTTTGTTTGAATTGTTCTATAGTAGAAATAATTAGTAAAAAACTAATAATGCCAATTGTAACAGTTAACAATAATAATGAGAACAATAATGCTAAATGATAACCACAATTTTAATAAGAAATTGTACAATATTTTGTGCATGCAAAATTCAAGAACAAAGAAATTTTCAATGTGAAATGTCCAGAATATCATATTAGCCAAACTACGTTAAGAGCTCGATTACTTCTAGCAGCATCACTGATGCTATTTACTAAGTATTATGATGAAAAAAATGATGATTATGTTTTCAAAATACGATTAGGATTAGTTTATGCACAACTCGTAGTGGATAAACATTGTGCATAAACAGCCTGCAGTCTTAGCATTTCCTTTTGTATATAGCAAAACAACTCCTTCAAGAAAGTGAACAAACAAGTCCTTCATGAAAGTGAGAATAATTGGAGCATCTAGTCTAGTTGGTTGTTGGACAACGTTACTCTGCTTGGAATTCTTCAAAACCACCAACATAATCAATTAACACAAGCCTACAAAGTATAAGCTAATTTGCTTGTAACCCTTGAAGCTAAAACCAACCCAGGTTCATAATTGTATTAATTGGCGGCAAGTTGGTGTGTAGTTTTATCTATAACACTAGCAATCCAAAGGACCAGTGAAGTTAAAATCGGTCCAAGTTCATGATTGTAGTAATTGGCAGCAAGTTGTTGTTTGGTTTTATCTATAGCAAACTGGCAATCCAAAGGATCAGCTCCTTGACTACTTGCAAATTGCTGTTATCTACAATACAAAATAATTAACAAAATGCAAATGGGTATTTGTTAAAATTTTGAGAGAAAAAAGTAAGTATTAGCAAAATGCAAGTTGGTACTTGTTAAAATTCATATGAATACAAAGATTATTAGCAAAATGCAAGTGGGTAATTGTTGAATTTCATAGAAAACACAAAACAGTACTAAATTTCCCACTTTATCATTTCTCTAGTGTTATTCTGTTCTTTGTCTTTCCATTCCAATCGACTTGACTTAAGCACCTGAAATTGTTTAACAAACATCGAAATAGACAGGCAGCAGATACAAGACTTGGGGGCTTCAATGATGGAAGACATGAGCAAGTGGGTACGGTTGGGACAAAAAAACATCCATATGAGTCTGGACCACCGTCATTGTTTCATCAATCCCACGTCTGCTTTCTTGCATTCTACTTAATCCAGTTGAGTTTGGCAACTTCCATGTTTTTTCCATGAATAAAGCTGTCAAATTTTCTAAAGGCAATCATTATCAGATGGAACTTCAACTCCTGCCATCACCAATCTTGGGTAACTCATAACCACAATTAAGAAGTGCATTTTCCTGATAATTTAAGGTCGTAGGCATCCATTCTAGCATGTCCTGTGCTAATCTTAAACAATTACATGATACAAAATTACGTACTCCCTCCAGTTCATTTGAAAAAGAAAAACTGTATCTATTAAAAAGTGATCAGAGGGAGTAGTTTATAACACATAAATTTTACGAAGACATGTGCAAGCGCCTAAATTGCCTCAATGTTGTCCATGAATAGTAGAAAAGGTAACGTATAATTTAAATTAGGCTGCCTATCCTGCCACCCACCAATGTTGCAGGCACCCCAATGTTCTTTGTATTTTTTTTTGGCAAATTTCAAATAAATCCAGGCATTTTTTCATTGTTAGGGGCACCTATGCTCTCCAATCGGTTTTTACGGAGCCGCCCATATTTAAATAACTAAGCATTTACTCTTAGAAGGAAAACTATATACACTTAAATAATTAGGGGCCCATGACAACTTAACATACCAAAAGTATGTTAAAACATAGTAAATTTACATCATGATATATTTGATAAGAAAATTAAAATTTTCTTCCATATATGGGTGCCTTTTTCCCTTCTTCATTGGTACCTCCTCCATTACATGGGTGTCCTTTTTCCCTTCTTCATTGACACCTTCTCCATTTCTAATAAAGAGTTCAATGTCAATTAGTTAATTGAACTCTATAGAGATAAGCATATAATGAGCAAGAGAGGTGAGACAATAGTTCACTTAGTTTTATTTTATTTAAAGTTTAATTCTTCAACTAAAATATCATATAATCGAGAAAATTGCACATGCATATGTATTTAGAACAATACAACAATGTGAAATTCAATATCTTTAAAATGTAGTAGTGAGAAATATGGAAATATTATTTTTTAATAAATAAAAATTTTGAAAAAAAAAACTAATTGTCACTTTAGGGAGAAATTGAAGAAATGTTAACACAAATTCTTTTATGGAATAACTATATGGGCACATAAAATGTGAAGGGGTGTGTTGGCTAAAATGTGGGGTACTGCTGAACTACTCATGCATAATTTGTTTAAAGACCCTTATTTCAACACTCCCTTTTCCCCCATATTAAACGTCCTATTTGGTTTTCCAAAATAAACTAATTATGGCTTGTTTGGCTTCGCAAAATGAAAACTAAATAGGACTTTTAATATGCAATAGAGGAAGTATGTTAGGAAAAATCTAGCCAACACTGCAATGCTGGCAGCTGTCAGATCAGTGGGCCCTGCATGATCTGACAGCTGCCATTGCACACCGCGCTGCAACATGGCAAGACCGAATCTTATTGGTAAGCCATGAGTGAAATAAACTTACAAAAGTAGGGATATAATATCATTTATGCCCTGCATCCCGTGTTGATTGTCCTATTTCGTTTAACTTCTCGTACTAATTGGTGCATGGAGTAGAAATGATTACTTTTTTTTTATAACAGTAGAAAGGACTACTGATGCCATAAAAAGGTTTCTTAATATCATATTTTTCAAATGTGGACAATTAATGTAGGGTGGAAGGAGAATGATGTATGTAACGTTTCTCGCCTAACTGCCTAAGTTTGTAAGCCAGTAGGCAAAGTCACCATTGCAATACTTTGTGTTTTGGGTTTCAACCAGGCAAAGCTGATCAAGATTTTATCAAAAGAGCCAACATCATGCCAAATTTGTTTTGAATGTGTCAATCCCTTGTCTACATGAATTGGTTTCAGCTAGTCCACCTGGGCACGCCTCGTCAATTGAATAAAATTCGAACAAAAATTGACCCACTTGGACACAAGGAATTTGTATAGCACATCCCCCCAGAACACGCTGGGGAGAAGAAGATACGAGCTGGAAACAGGTAAAGTCCAGCCCATCCATTGCCTGTCAACTGGGATGTTCCCACTTGTAAATTTTTCTGACGCATCTCAATAAACAAGTGGGTCTTGTTTTTGGAATCCGGGGTAAAAGACCTCAATAGGGACTTTGTTAGTAAAATCATGAGAAATGATGAAGTGGAGGATATGAATTAAATCCATTAGTGGTACCAGCCATGCAAGCTCAAGTTGTTAAGATCTAGCTAATTTTACAATCACCTTCAATGCATGCTCTACTCAACCCTGTGTACAATTAGATGAGCATTATATCACTTTAAATAGTTCGTCTTACCATCAATGTGTTTGTGTGTGTGTGAGAGAGAGGTTGGTTAAACTTTTACTCCTTCTGTCCAATCCAATGAAGCCTATCTGCATTTGGGAAAACACATTTCATGGCTGACTTTGCTCCCTCAAGACCAAAACACGGGAAGAAGGGAGAACTATGCTTTTATGTATGGGCCTTATAATCCGATAAATTTAACTCTTTTTTCAAGTGCAGACAGGCTTCGTTGGACGGAGGGAGTACTTTTTTCTTTGGAGGGGAATGATTGGTTAAGACATGTTTTATGCTGTTGTGAAATAGGAAAACCGTGAATCTAAAATTCCTTAAAGGAGTCCATTATGAGGTTTGAACTTGGAGACAAGTGGCTTTGCAGAGAACAGGAAGATACATATGAAAGTAAATCTTATGGAATATTTGGAAGATTAGGACTTTTTCTTACAACAGGAAATCAGGACTTAAAAGGGTTAGAGGTTTGACTTGTTTTCCAAATGCCAAAACTTCCCTCTCTCTCACACACACATCTATTACACTATAATATAAGATAATATTTAATTTGATTAACATAAATATTTAATCTGATTATTTTTTTGTGACCAGTTTATGGGGGGTTCAGCTTCATCTGGCTGAAAAAATCCAGCTGGTTATAGATTTTTGAGATAATCCACTAACCAACTGGTTAATCCATAACGATTTTTTCAGCTGGATGGAATTGATTTTTCATGCCCCAAACCCTATATGAGACCTGTCTCGTGTAAGGGGCATGAGATTGGTTTTTTTAACTGTTGGATTCCGATCCAAAAGTACTCTTTAATACAAGAGCAGTTTTATTCGATACGCGATGGATCTCAATCCAATGGTTACGATTTAAACTGGTCTCATATAAGCCAAATGAGACTGATTTCATTTAAACTTTTCACTATTTTTTGACGAAGCGTAAACCATATCATACGTGGCCCCCCACCAACTCAGCGAAATATCAAATTAGTTGAACCAACAACATCATGAACTGTTTGTTGATGTTCTTTCTTCCTTTCTTTTTCTTTACTTCATCGTGAAATGTTCTTTCAAATACCCCGGCCATCTCCTTTGTATACACTTGTGATGATGAATGAACCTGTCATGTCCATGCTCCTAGACCCTAGTTTGAACTTTCCATGCACCAACAGCAGTAGTTCACAGTACTTGCCTTCTTATCCACCCTTGACACTTGCATGGACAAGATCCTTTTTTTTTTTTTGCTATAAATCATGGACAAGATCCTTGCCATGTTATTGTCAAATATCTTTTCGCTAATAGATCAGATGTAGCCACTTTAATAAACCAAATCAAACTACGGCAACCACCCCTCTCCTCTCTCTTTCAAATACCAAAACAGAAAAAATAAAAACACAACTTCCTCGCGGATCTCTGGTTCATGAACCTATTTCCCTCTCAATGACCTACGTCTATAACAGGACCAAATTCCAATTTGTCAAAAGCATGTCTGATATCAGCTGACAACTAAATAAAGACTAAAGTGAAATCACGGATAGATATGACATACTTATATGGGTCCCATTGTGAAGCAATTGGGTATACTTTCATCAGTATATGGGTCCCAGTATGAAGCAACTGGGCATACTTTTCAGTGGTATATAGTTCTAGTATGAACTAGGAAGCAGTTGGGCATATTTTCCATTGGAACTGGACCATTCACGAGTGATGTATGTTCTTGTTCATTGGGTTGTATTTCATTTTCAGAATGCCACTTAGGTCTCTATCCTTGTCATCCAGGGTACAGGAGGCTGGCAAGCTAAGTAACGTCCCAAGGGAGTTGGAGAGATGAAGTTGACTCAACCTTCTTTTCAGCATGCAAACTGGGACTATTCAATAATTACGCAAGTTTCACCCCCAAAAGATAAAATGAAAAGTAAAGGGCACCCGAAATGTTGAAAAATTAGCAAGTGTAAATCGTAAAATTGAAAATTTAAATGATGGTTAGTAAGCCTCAGCTAGATCTCACTTATACCTTCAAAATAGAGTAACAGGAATGTACAGTTTATAATATATATATTTTTAGTTTATTATAGTTTGACAAATGGTTTATATACCATATTAATGTGTTCGTATGATCAAGGGCTACTTCAGACACAAGCTGGTTGATAATCGATAGACGTCTCTGCAGTCCATATTCGAATCGGACGCAGACCTTGTAACCATTGCTACATCAGATGCTGATTTAAATTAGAGTATATTGGCCATAGTTCTGTCAAATTAATGTTTTTTTCTCTTAGAAAAATTCATCAGCGGCGTCTATCAAATTACATGTTGCATGCTAGCTTTTGTAAGTAATGATGAAGTGTCGAAGTTCCATTATGACAAAACAAGTTATTAGTTTTTAACTTTTTTTCCAAAAGTATAGCATTTACCTTTTGACTCGGAGCTAAGAGCATTAATCTGTTGGCTTAAAAATAACGTAGAACAAGATGGTAATATTGTTCTCCTATTTAGTTTTCCTAACCTAACTTTTATTTTTGATATTCAGAATCATGACTAGTCAAGTCAGTGGTGAGGGCAATAAGCCGGTCAATGAGCAGGCTGTTGCCAACATGTATGCTTGCATAATATCTGAAATAAATCAACTCTCCTCAAAGATAATAGAGCTAGAAATGGAAGCAAGTGAACACTTATTGGTGATTGGAGCCATTGACCCATTGGATCCTTCCAGACGATGGCTCTAGTGTGATTGGCGGTGTCTTAGTTGAGCAAACAATCAAGGAGGTTTTACCAGCAGTTTAAGAAACAAGGTCTTGAAGAAGTGATTGCGAGGATGAATGGGGCTTTGTAGAAAAAGAAAATGGAGCTTGCTGAATTTGAAGCTATGTATAAAATCAGGATAAGGAAGCCTAATGAATTGAATGATGAAAGTGCTTTAAGGGAAGGCTCTGCTAAAGGTGTTCTCGTTGGGCCTGCTGGCATAGAATAGTGAAGTATGTCTAGTGGAAATGAGTATACGAATTTAGCTGGCTGGTTCAAGTTGTGTGAAGAATGGTATGCTGACGGTATGATTATCGTGGTGATAGTTTCCTCTTTCTTGATTGTTTTAGAAGAGAACATACTGATATGTAAAAACTTAAGCCTCTAGGGATTTCTCTTATGCGAATGTTATTTGTTTTTTTGCTTACGACATTTGAGTTAAGCTAACAAAAAGGTTACCTTAACTTGTTGTTTATGGGGTTGCACGGCCTTTTAAGCACGCTTTCGATGTAGTTTAGTATACATGGGCAAGATTAATACACGGATTTGATAAGCACAACACAATTTGAGTCCTGATAGCATGTTTAGATGTAGTCCCAGATTATTTCTATTGTTCATTAAAAAACCCAATAGAAAAAAGTTTAAAACAGAAATAATATGGAAAAAGAAGTTAACTAGCAATAATTTGCAGCTACTATTATCCACACTATACTACTCCGATAACGTATCATCAGAGCTACATTTTCCAATTCTAATAGTAGAATAGTGTTGCACTGAGGTATCACCAGAGCTACATTTTCCAATTCTAAATATAGACATATATAAATAAAAAGAAGTGCATTAATTCTACATGTATTGAAATTTTTACTGTGGCATGGTAAATGTGCTCTGGTAATGTATAATCATTAGACATTTGCTGAGGGTAATCGCTATATCACAATCACTCTGTCCTGCTGTGTATAACCCCTGTTATTCATTAATATGCATCAAGATACAGTCGTGCCTGTGTAAAACTCTATCTCTATAATTCATTGGAGTTTTTTCATCGATATCTTCATATAACTATACGCTCCCATCTTCCATATTTCAATATATATATATATATATATATATATATATATATATATATCAACAGATCGTGTTAACTGTGTGTTTCCAAAGATTTTAATTTTACATTCGAGTCAAACAACAATGTAACAAAGATCAAGTTAATACTTTAACATATTACTAGTAGAAGTGCACATGCAAATTCATTTGCTAACATATATATTAATTGCCCGAAGCATAACTTATTAGATGAATGAAAACTCTCAATTGAAGTAAGGAAAATGTGGTAGTCTGTGTGTAAATTATGTCAGCTTAGAAATATTGAACCTTTTTTTTCTATGATAATTGAATCTAACTTTTCAATCAACTCATTGGAGATGTTATTTTAATTCTGAGCCTTTATACATAATTAATTTGTTTAGTTTAGACATACGTAAATATTCATAACAGATATTTATTCATTATGAACATTCATTAGCACGCCTATCCATCCCCATTTCCCTATTTACTTTGCAAGTTACATATGCATTGACTTGTGATCATTCCCCTCTCTTATACCATCTTAGCTAGGCCAAAACACAAATCACTATTGATGGTTTGATTTCAAATATGGGATTCATAGAAAGGGGTTAATATCATATTTAAGGTCAAAAGGAGATTTATGCAAATTTATCCGCCCACTTCTGAGTTTAATAGCAGTGTACATATAGATATAGATTCAAACAATAATCTCTTTCAAATGTTATATATATATATGTGTGTGTGTGTGTGTGTGTGTGTGTGTGTGTGTCTGTAAATCTATATATATAAATATATATATATAAATATATATATATAAATATATATATATATATTTATATATATATATATATAGGGAAAAGTTCAAATGAGATTGCTCTCATATAGCTTATATGAGGCCAATTCAATTTGCAGTCGTTGGATCTTGATCTAACGACTACAAGAAACTCACTTACCCACTGATTTGACACACCACTTACCCACTAATTTGATACCCACCCTCGGATCGGAATCCAACGACCCAAAAGATTAGCCTCATGCTCCTTATATGATAACAATCTCATGTAAACCGTTCTTATATATATATATATATATATATATATATATAGAGAGAGAGAGAGAGAGAGAGAGAGAGAGAGAGACTCTCTCCACTCGATTGCAGGCTACCTTTTGCTATATATATATATATATATTCGCATAAATAAGTTGACATATACCCTGACCAATACCACAAGAAAAACGAATACAAACATCAAATCAAGGAATTTGTAACTTAATACATCACATACAATCATCGGTAACTAATAGTATGTCCTTCAATTGTTCAACAGGGCAGGGGATAATCCAATACGATTATTTCTGAAATTATTAGAAACGTAGAAAAGTTTTGAAGCCAATATAACTATCCTATCAATATTTTTTGAAGAATGCACTTGGTAAGGGGAACACAAAGACACGATCAGATTTCTATAAAAAGGTGGCTCAAATGATTATAACTAACCCACGAACACTACAAAGTACCATAAGTTGGTATAAATGAACAGTAAGGAGATACCAACTTTACAAAGCCTAGATACATTAGATCCACTGTCCACATAAAGCAGCCTGAAAAAATTGAAAGATAGAGCTACAATTATAGCACAGGATGCACAGTCCAAAGCCCAAACCAATCCTCACATGAAGTCAACGCATAAATTAACCAAAGATTATTGCTCAACCAGAAATCATGGAGCAGCAGTAAATTTTCAGAAATGAATAATAACAAAAAAGTTAATCGTACTTCGATTAGAACTCCTTCGAAAGTTGATATTGGAAAAAAAAAACATTCAACGCATTATATGCAGAGTTTAAGGCTAAAAAACTTTCTGCTCAAGCAATCATAACAACTAGACAGGTAAAACTATCTTACTTGATTTTAATCCAAATTCATTCACATTATGATACAAGCTTGTACCAGGAAGAGGGGCAAACAACCACCCAAAAAAAGCCTGAATCTGCTCGCAACTTTTTTTAATACCAGTGAGCCCATTTCTGCATTTTACCTCAGAATATCCTTATGGTATTCTGGCTGAAGTGTGGCAGATTGGTGCTATCCTGACTTCATATAGTGCACCTTGAATACCCCTGCAAAAGTGCCAATTGTAAAGTATATTCTCAAATGACAATATTATTATGAGGATAGTACAATGGGTATGGGACATGGAAAAGTGGTTTGCAACAAACTTGTAGAAGGCATATTGAAGCATCAAGCATTAAGATTAACCATATCACTAGTAAGAAGGAAAAAAAATTAACATAAATACCTGTGTTGGCTGCTGGTATACTTGTATGAACATTTGGTGGAGGCATACGAAATATTGGAATAAACTGCCACCAGATTTTTGCATTAATAATCTGAACATATATAGAATAAAAAAATCCATGAAGTAATAATCAAACCTGATTTTGGCCGTTTGCACTCATTTGTACCACAGGAGGATATAAATTTGGATGTCCCATGACTGAAGACTGCATTCTTACACCTAATAATACAAATACATACATAAATAAATAAACAAATAAAATATGTAGATAATCTCGCATTAAAATTCATAAGAATGTAAAAATATTATACTTGGCATGGTATTAGTTGCCAGTTGAGATGTACTTTTCGGTGTGTTTCCTAACTTTCTCTTTTTCTTCTTATAAGACCCCTTCGTTTTACCATATGTAGGAGAAGTATCATCCAAGACATCAGCTCCCTCACTTAATGTTGCATAATGTTTTGTAACTTCTCGAAAAATATTGTCCAAATAACGGTCTGCAATCTCAGTTGTGGCTTCGGAATTGGCACAAGAATTCATAAGACTAAATGCTTTACGCATTAACTTGTTTAGGCGCACTGTCTTTGCTGAATTTCCACTAGTATTTGCTGGCAAAATATTATTCCTAACCAGCTCAAGTCCATGCTTTACAGCTTTTGTCCACCTTCTCAAAATATATTGCTCAGGTATTTTATTGACTCCATTCAAATTTAACACTCTCAATGCATGGCAACATAACAATCCCAGTGACTCAAATTGCTTACAACTACATGAGATTGATAAATCAGAGGAGTTGAACTGTACGATATGCTCTCCAGTACTATCTTCCATTCTCAATTTATACATGTGATGAGTGTCATTATGAATGGATTCAATCTCCATGACAGAAAGAGATTGCATAAATTCATCCTGGAATACTGCAAAAAGTTTGTGTGTGTATAGCCTGCATGCATGTTGAAGAATACCACTACTACGAGATAAAATGCGAGGCTTGCCATTAGCACAGTTGTAGTCATCAATCACCTCAGCATCACGCATCTTCTCCACATTTTGTTCATAGTGATGCACAAGTTCAACAAGAGTCATAGTCTTACAAGCCACATGTTGGAAAATATTATCTAAGCTCACACTTCTAGGACTAGACCTAATGTTACATGAAAATGTATCGCGATTAAAAGCGGGAGCCCACTTCTCACGAAGGTCATACAACTTAAGAAGCCAAGACTCATTGGAACAGCCCCATTCCTCAATCATTTTGGCCCACTTTTCTTCAAACTCGGTTTCACTTTCACATTTCTCAAGAAGATCCGAAAACGTACTCTTAAAACCAGGTTGTTGGTACAAACTAGAAATACTCGAGATGGCATTTTTTGAGATGTGCCATGGACACAATCGATGATGTGTATTAGGAAACACCCTCACAATTGCATCTGCCATCGCATCACCCCGATCGGTAAAAATAGTTTTTGGTGCCTTGCCATCCATGGATTCAAGAAAAGCATTGAACAACCAAACAAATGAAGATGTTGTTTCATCACTCAAAAATGCACAACCATATAACAGGTTTTTCCCATGATGATTGACCCCAGTAAATGGAGCACAAATCAGGTTATACTTGTCTGTACGATATGTGGTGTCAAAGATTAAAACATCTCCAAGACATTCATAATCCAATTTTGACAATCCATCTCTCCAAAAAAAGTTAGCAATTCGGTTTTCCTCATCAACCTGTACTGTATAAAAAAACATTTGCTCGACAACTTGCTTGTGCTTGAAATAGTTTATTAGACTCTGACAATCAGCAGCTTGTAAAAAGTTTTCAGAATCACGCCTAGCAAATCCAACATCTTCATAACCACTAGGTTCATTTGACAAGTCTGGATATGTCTTGGTAGTTTTTATGCCAACATCACCCATAGATTTAACACCACCCTTACTAGTGTTGTGAATTTTACGTGCAGACCTTATCAAGTGCCTCTGGTTTGGTTCAACCAATGGGTGATTGTGCTCTGTGATCAACTGATCAATTTCATAGACGCCATTTTCCACCTTAAAAACGACACGAGCCCGACAACCACACCTAGTGTCTAGCCTTTCAACTTTTCTTACCTCACCAGGTTCTGCAAATTCTCTAAACCCCTCCTTTGAACACACATACTTGCGCCGTGAAAGTTCATTTGTACCATGTTTAAAAATTTTCTTGTCTTTCCGAATGCTAAAGCCTTTGTTATATGCATAGTTATTGTACAAGTCAAATGCCTCTTGTTCACTATTTGCAGTCATTCCAACTTTTAACTCAAATTCGACATTTTGGCCACTCAAGATAACATCTGGGACATTGGTATTCTTCCCATCGTCACCACATAGTTCTTTTCCTTTATTTGACGCCATTCCAAAAAATTTAACAGCAACTGCAATAGCAATATTCATAAATTAAGCATACAATACTCATATACACTGCAAATATATATACAGACCATACAATGTGTTCAACTCATAAATACTCCCTCCCCCGGATGAAGCTCATCTGGATTTGAAAAAAGATGGGTCCAACATTACACTGCTGGTTTGCTCTCTCTCTCCCAAAAACTCGGGGATAGGGAGAGAAACTCTGGTTTTTTATAACAGGCATTAGAGTCCAATAAATTTCACTCATTTTGTAATGCAGGCGAGCTTCAATGCATGGTCGAGGACTAAATAAACCTAAAATTTCTTTGGAGACCATTCACATGGCATTTCTTTGGGACCTGGTCAGCTATTTCATGATTTTCCAAGTCAATTTAAATAAGCTCAGCTTTGTGATTTATTCAAACACATGCAAAATCCAGGACATCCATGGTATATTAAATTGGAAAACAAAAAGATAATTCCAAGGAAAAAACAAATCAGCTACAATGAAACTAAAAAACAAATTGCAAGCTAAAACCACCAAAATCCCTAGCTACATTGCGAATGAGCCATTAAAAGCATCACCGACTGACTGTAAACAGGTCATTTTTCATAGAGAGCTAAAATTAGAAAGAAAAGGCAATTCTTTTGTAAAATTAACAAAAGGAAAGTCTCCACCTTTACAAATCCCCCATTTTTTTTTAAAAAAAAAAGAGCAACTAGAGAGAGCAGATAAACCAGAAGATACCTAAAAACGACCCAATCAAGTGGTAACCGAGCCCAAAATCCGGTCTTTAACGAAAGAGAGAGCAGCGGCGGAGGAGCCGGTGGCGGCGGCGGTGGCGACCGGCGGGGGTTTCCTCGGGACTGGCGAAGGGGAAAGCGAGGGGAAAGTGGGGGGTAAAACCCACGTGGCCTACCGGGCACATCTAATGATCGCCGTGCCCGGCAGACCACGTGGGATTTTACTCCCACATTTCCAGTAGCCGTCGATCCTAGAGATCGACGGTTCATATAGTGCTAAAGTGTGCTCCAGCTGTTTCACGCCTAAACAGACTTACACTTTAGCTCTGTGTGCGCCATCGATCTCCAGGATTCGGAGATCGACGGCTCATGGCACCTGGGACTAGTGCTCCCGCCACACCTAATAGTTTCATGCTTCCCACACCTAGTAATTATAATTTAAGAAATAGTGTAGTAATTATAATTTCACAAACGGTGGAGCTTTCTATATCAAATAATTCGAACGAAAAACAGTGAAATTCAGAAGAAAAAAAACTGGACTCTGATCGGAGCTTTCATGTCTCCAACACACTTTGTGAACAAATCAGTTTCCAAAAGACTCTCCATCCCATATAAATAGCTCTATTTGGAAAAAAGTGTCCGATCTTAAGAGCTCCATTTGGCTCAATATAAGTGGCTGGGTACTTAATACAGATTACATGGTTTAAGTTTTCCATGGTCTCAGCTGTGGGTCCCACCATTCAATGAAAATAACTTTTCTGCAAATGTAGCTATAAATATCGAACCGAGGTAAAAATCAATTTAAAAAACCCCGATTCCAATCAAATCATCATGAATAATCCCAACAACCTTGAAAACAACACTAAAAACATAAAATTATGAATCAAACTAACTTCTTTCTTAGCAGCTTAAGGTTTAAGATTCTTGTGCGACAGACGAAATATTTAAACGGTATGCTGTTTTCAACATTTATCCAACTCCATCTTCTTGCTGGTTTGCAAATTGCCATTTTCTTTATTCCCCACAGAATTTTTCTAGTTAAAAACATATGTTGATTGTTTATAAATTTTTTCCCTGTTTTTTACCTTTCTCCTTTAGAGGATGGAGTTAGCAGGGCCCAACAATGTGTCCTGTTAGCAGATAGAATAAATGACAGCTTTGTATATGTGACGACAGTCAACATAACAAAATACAGTATCTACTACTACATCATCTCAATTTGATCAACTGTAGTTGATGCACCATCCAAAACAACAGTTCCTCAGACCAAAGCCATAGCCCCTGATTGGACAGAATCTATACATAGACCATTATAAAATTGGCCACAACGTAGAGCTTTTTTGCCAAAGTACAAATAAAAAGTTAGATTCGATGTGCCCATGACTATCACAACAAACAGCACACACTTTCACCATTGATGACGTAATTGAAGTATGCAGATTCAAATAAACTGTAGCTGCTCCGTTTTCTTTTAGCTTGAAATTTGTGTGCATTGCATGCTTGTGAATCACAAATACCCAAGGAAGACGATCAAGCAGGCCTTCAATAATTCACAAAGCCTGAAACATCAGGGACCACATTAAAGAAATTTGTAATTAAAGGCTTCATATACAAACATTGATTAGTAATACGATCTGCTTCAATCATTCAGGACATGGTTGGGGGTTATCTAATACAATTTTTAAATGGTCAGAAAAGCAAAATAAATAAATAAATGTAACTATCCTACCATTATTACTTTAAAAATTTACTTGGCAAGGGAAACACATTCGATCATATTTCTATTAAAAACTGGCTCAAATGACTATAACCAAACCATGACCACTAAATTACTAAACTTACAATAGACAAACTAAATGGAGATATCCGACTTTACTCAGCATAATAACATATAATCCACATAATGAGCAGCCAAACAAAATTGGAAGATAAAAACTACAATAATAAGACATGATCCATTATGGAACAAATAAAGTTTAGAGCAGCAGTTCATATTCAGAAATAGATAGCAACATAAAAATCAATATATGATATTAGCTTGATAAATTCCTTCATCTTTAAGTTGACATGAAATATCCATTACACATGCAGAGTTAAATGGTGAACATTTTTCTGTTCAAGCAATCATAGTAACTAACAAAATTTTATGCAAATCCAGTCATATGATGCATCTCAAAGATACACTGGTAACCAGGAAAGGAGCAAACCATAAAACAAATATTCAATCCTTCAACTTGCTTTTAATTCCTCAATCTATTCGCATCTTTTATTACTACAACGGAGCGCACCCCTAATCCTATTGATTATACTCTTGGTTGAAGTGCGGCGCATCCGGACTTCCCGTAGTGCAGTTTGAATACCCCTGCAAGATTGCCACATGCTTAGAATATAATAAAGTAATAACTATTTTAATATGATTTAAGCATTTCATGGGTGAGTGACTCAGTTGCAGAAAACATATAGAAATATCAAGCAAGCATTAATACCAGGTTGGTTTCTGGTAGACTTGTATGAACACTTGGTGCAGGCATACCAAAGATTGAAATAAACTGCAAACACATTTTTCGCATTAATTTAAATATTAGATTCATATATACATTACAAGTAAACCAGTAAGTAGAATTTACACCTGACTTTGGCAGTTTTCACTCATTTGCACCCCATAAGGATACAAGTTTGGAGGCCCCATTACTGGATATTGCATTCCTACACCTACAAAAAATAAATAAATAACTCCCAGTTAAAGTTTATAAATTTATAAAATAGTTTTAGGCAAGTTAGATGTACCTCTTGGCGCGTTTCCTGACTCTCTATCGTTCTCCAAAGTTTGTATCTTTTGTCCTGTGCTATCAGAAGTTGATACAGAAATGATCCTATCATCTAAAGCATCAGCTTCCTCATTTGATGGCGCATAAAATTCTACAACTTGCTGAAGAATATTATCCAAATAGTGGTCTGCAATCTCAGTTGTGGCATCGGAATTGGCACACAAATTCATCAGATTAAATACTTTGCGCATTAACTTGTTCAAGCGCACCATCTTTGCTGAGTTTCCACTAGTATTTTCTGGCAGAATATAATTCCTATCCATCTCAAGCCCATGCCTTACAGCTTTGGTCCACCTTTGCAATATATATTGTTCAGGTAATTTAGTGACACCATTCAAATTCAACACCCTCAATGCATGGCAACATAACAGTCCCATTGACTCAAATTGCATACAGCTACATGAGATCGACAAATCAGAGGAGTTAAACTGTACAACGCGCTCTTGTTCATTATCTTCCATTTTTAATTTATACATGTGATGTGCCTCATTATGAGTGGATTCAACTTCCACTACGCAAAGTGATTGCACAAAGTCATCCTGAAACATTGCAAAAAGTTTGTGTGTATATACGTTGCATGCAACTTGAAGAATGCCACTACTACGGGATACGATACGAGGATTTCCATGAGCACAGTTATAGTCATCAATCAACTCAGCCTCACGCAACTTCTCCACATTTTGTTCATAATGATCCACAAGTTCAACAAGAGTCATTGTTTTACAAGCCATGTGTTGAAAAATATTGTCTATGCTCGCACTCCTCTGAGAATACCTAATAATGCTTGAAAATGTATCCCGATTAAAAGCGGGAGCCCATTTCTCACGTAGGTTATAGAGTTTAAGAAGCCAAGCCTCGTTGGAACAACCCCATTTGTTGATCATTCGTTTCCACTTCTTCTCAAACTCAGCTTCACTTTCACATTTGTCCAAAAGATATGAAAACCTTCTCTTAAAACCAGATTGATGGTGAAGACCAGAAATATTCAAAGTGACATTTTTTGAGATATGCCACTGACACAAGCAATGCTGTGTATTGGGAAGCACCCTTGCAATCGCATCTACCATCGCATCATCCTGATCTGTAAAAATAGTTTTTGGTGCCTTGCCATCCATGGACTCAAGAAATGCATCGAACAACCAAACAAATGAAGATATTGTTCCATCAGACAAAAATGCGCAACCATATAACACATTTTTCCCATGATGGTTTACTCCAAAAAATGGAGCACAAATCATGTTATACTTGTTATGATAAGTGGTGTCGAAAATTACAACATCTCCAAAACATTCATAATCCAATTTTGATAACCCATCTCTCCAGAAAAAATTAGTCACTCTGCTTTCATTATCAACCTGTACAGTGTAAAAGAACTGATGGCCAACTGCTTGCTTGTGCGCAAAATGGTTTAATAGACTCTGACAATCAGCAGATGCAATCTTTTTTTGCCGTTTAACTTGTATATAATTTTGACAATCACCTTCAACAGATCCAACATTTTGATAACCACCCACTTCATATGCATGTGTCTGTGAAGCTCTTATACTAGCATCAGCTGCCTCATATATTTTTCGTGCAGACCTCAAAAATTGCCTCTTATTTGGTTCAACCAATGGGTGGTTGTGGTCACTGATCAACTGACTAATTTGATAGACACCATCTTCCACTTTAAAAACGACACGGGCTCGACAACCACACCTAGCGTCTAGTCTTTCAACATTCTTTATCTCACCAGGTGCTGTAAATTCTCTAAACCCTTCTTTCGAGCACACAAAGGTGCGGCGAATAATTTCCTTTGTCCCTTTCTTAAAATGCCTTTGATGTTTTCGAACGCTAAAGCCTTTTCTACATGCATACTTATTGTACATGTCAAATGCCTCTTCTTCACTATGTGCCACCATTCCAACTCTCAATTCATTTTCATCATTCTGGCTACTTAAGGATACATCCGGAGCATTGGTCTTATTTTCATCACAATGCATATCACTATTATCAACTTTAATGAAGTTTACACATACTCCTTTTCCTTCATCATTCTGGTTACTTAAGGAAACATCAGGGGCATTGGCCTTATTCCCGTCACAATTCATTTCACTACTATCATCTTTAATGAGTTCTACACATACCTCTTTTCCTTCATCATTATGGCTATTTAAGTTAACATCCGGGGCATTTGTCTTATTCCCGTCACAATTAATTTTACTACTATCATCTTTGATGACTTCTACACATACTTCTTTTCCTTCCTCATTCTGTCTACTTAAGTTAACATCCGAGGCAGGGGAATTGTTCCTATTCCCATCATCATTCTTTTCACTTCGATCATCTTCAATGAGTTCTACACATACTTCTTTTTCCTTATCTGACTCCATATGAGAATAATCAATAGCAACTACAACAGCAATATTTGTAAGTTAATATTTACACACACTGTAAATATATTGTAGAAATCATACAAAATAGATTCATATATTAGATGCCCAATTCATAAATGCTTAGTAAACCTAAAATTCCTGCAGAAACATTTCAGACGGCAGTGTCCACACTCAAGACCTAAATAGGCTCAGAATTATTCCCTCCGTCCAACGAAGCCTGTCTGCTTTTGAAAAATGAGATATTTATTGGATTCTTACGAAAAAAACAGAGTTTTCTGCCCCTCTTTGGTGTTTACTGATGAACCCGTGTTTTTTTCAAATGCAGACGAGCTTCAATGGATGGAGTATAACTTTTCAAACCAGATGCAAAATCCAGGATAGCCAATATATACATATATATATATATATATATATATATATATATATGGAGAAAAGTAATTATTTGGGGTCAAAGAAGCCCGAATCGAAGTAAGTCCTATTTTCCACAGGCAAGACAAGTGAGCAACACTGTAATGTAAGTGAAAAAAAATGCAAGCAAAAATCACCATACACATAAGAACAATGTCAACTATGAATGGAAGTAGACAGAGCATTTCAACTGCTATTCAAAATTGAAAAGGAGAGGGCAAGTCTCCACCTTTGCAAAGCCCACAAATTCTCAAGCAGTATTAGGAGGTGAATCCACATAAGAGAAGAAAAAAGGGCGGGCTGGCGCAGGATCATCTAGAGCATACCTCGAGAAGGGTCGGAGCATTGAGTAGCCGAGCCCAAAATCCAGTTTTGAAGGGAACACGAGAGCTGTTCCCGGTAAGATGGAAAACAAGTAATCTACCAGTTTAGAAGAAGAGAGAAGCGGCGGCGCTGGGGGAGGCCGCCGGGATTTGTACGGGAAGGGCCGGGGGAGGGGTGAGTTGGGGCTTTGTGGGAAATGTGCTGTTTTCCTTGCAAATAAAAAAAAAACAAAAAACAAAACCCACTTGAGATTATAGAGGCCCTTCCCCACAAGAATAACAAAAAAAGAAAGAAAAAATAATGAATAATCTCAGCCTAGAAGTGATCTAGAACCCATTATTGTCCTCTCTCTCTCGATGGAACCTGCCTAAATTAAAAATTAGTTCAATTTATTGGGCTCCAAGGTCCGTAGTGATGATGGCTTGCAAACTTGGAATTTTTAAAATCCTCTTTTTCTTAGTAAATGTATATGAAATGCTTCCTTCGTCCAGTTTTAGATGCTGAAAAATACTCCCTCCGTTCCAAAATACTATGTACATTTGAAAATATTATTATTCTAAAATATTGTGTACATTTTACGAAATCAAGTGACTTACTCTGTCCAAAAATGAAAGACACTTAGAAAGATTGACTAGAACTTTGTTCACGAACGAGCGTACGAGTTAGACGGGATATCAGGGAGAATGAGTCATTGATTTCCTTGTAGTTTTCATGGTCCAATAAAAATAAAAATTTTCTAAAATGTACATAATATTTTGGAACGGAGGGAGTAATTTTTTATTTGATGGTGAAAACTCCAATTAATAATGGGGAAGAGGAGGTTAATAATCTACTTAAATTGACCATATGGTGCATTTAATACTTCAAAATCCACTTAAATTGACCATACGGTGGGTTCTAATAACTTGCTTGGATGCTTTTAGATAGAATTTATGACATGCTATCCTCTTGCCTAGCAAGCAAAGATTGACCTCAGTCCTCTTTTTCGGGTGGAGCCTCCAAAATGGGACGGAGGCAGTAGCTTTGTCTTTCAGGTCCGGCCAACAAGTCTACAGGCTTTTTGCATCTCAATACTAGCCGAACCCTATATAAGACAGGCATGAAAAATGAGGCATTAACCTGCATCCGACCTTCAAAAGTTTCACCCCTAAAAATGGTAGGTACAGAGTCGAGTATCAGATCAACTCCTAGTCCATAAAGCCAAAACAAACTTGCTCATAGACTTACAAGTCGATGTGTCAGTATATAGTATGCCTGATTGAGAAGTGCATTTGAAACAAAATTCTCCCAAATATTGCTCTTATGAAAATCACGAAAAATCACGGGACCTTCCATCAACAATTCTATTTATTAAGTTGAGGGCTCGGCTTGGGCTAACCCCCGAGTGCATCTTATTCCTATCTTGACATCATTCCACTTGAGCACAAACCCTTGTTAACGAGAGAGAGAGAGAGAGAGAGAGAGAGAGAGAGAGAGAGAGAGAGAGAGAGAGAAGCGGCGGCTAGGGTTTCTTCCTGGATGGCTAGTAGCACTTTGCCCCAACCAACTGGATTTCTTTTCTTCGTCGTGGTAATATGAATTTTTCCAATGGTGATAGTCTCTTAAGATTTCTAACGTTGAGTAAGGTGAAGACTATGCGAAACTTTTTCAAGACTCATCTTTTCTTGGCTCCTAGAAGGGAAATGATCGTGAAGATGGGAGCATGTCATTTGTGATGCTCGAAGTCACCTTCGTCCCATTAAAAAATAAAGTTTTTTTTTCAAAATAAAGTTTGATTGCTCATCATGAGGGCCTTCGTACTCATTGGATAGGAGAGAAGATGGCGACAATTATTATCAATGGATAGGCAGACATCTCATCCCCTCCTTTGATTGATGTTTCAAAAGGTATTCTAAGAGATTCTATGGTTTGTGTTAACTTCTATTACCCATATTCGAAGAGAAATTTTTTTATTCAGTACTGTTGTCTGAGCCATACTGAATTGTTACCTCTGTGGTGGCTTGGTGCATAGAGATATCCTCTTGTTTGAATTGACTTTGGAGCATGATTGTTTTTTATGGTAATAATGATGATTCATATATATTGAATTTCTATTGAATGAAATGCTCTTTGAATAAAAGAAAAAATAAAAAAACTAGAGCACATACAAAGGCCTACTAAAGTAGACACTGATAAGCATAAAATATACATATTTATATGCCTTATTTACCTATATGCTAGTGTAGTTTTTATGATAAAACATGGATAAAACGGGTTATTTATGATTAGGATAGTAATTAGGGGATTAACAATTAATTTACTTTAATTAACTATTTTAGATGCATTAAAGAATTTAATGAATCATATTTTTATTATGCGTCTAATTTTAGTTTAGTTTTGTTATTGTAGGTTTAAAAATGCGAATTGCTGATCAGTAGCAAACGAGCGCATTAGACGTGTTTTGAAATGCCAAAGTGACCCAAGAGCTGATATCACGCGCATCGAAGATCTGAACCGTTGATGAGTCACTTAAGAGAAGACGGGCGCGAAATTAAAGTACGGACGTGCAGATTTGAATCGGCGGTTGAGATTGTGTGGACGGGTTTTATTTGAATTCAAAAAGAAAAAAAAAAGGAAATTGAACCGGCTGGTCCGGTTTGGGTTGAAAAGAAAAAAAAAACAAAAAAAAAACGAAACAACCCGAGCCATCGGCTCGAGCGCCGGTGTAACAGAGGAGCACGGCGGCGATGTCTTCACTGCCACGGCGTGAAAGAGGCGGCCCTCGTGCTGGCGGCGGACCAGAAACGGTGGCCATGACGACGGCGGAAGTTCTGATTTCATGGCGGTGGAGCTCGAGCTGGAGACGATCGGCAAGAGCAGAAGCCAGCAACGACGGCGGAAAAAAAAACTTGATGATGACGGCGACAGTCGACGGTGAGGTCGAGGTTCGAGATGGGCGGCTTTGGTACTGACGGCGGCTATGGCGGATGGCAGCAGCGAGCTTGGTGGTCGACAGAGGTTCAGGCAAGATCGACGGGGAAAAGGACGGCGATGGGTCTGTCTTTGGTGGAGCTCAAGACAGTGGCGGTAATGGCGGAACGGTGGCTGTGAATCGTGCCGGAATAGAAGCTTGAGAAGGCGTCTGTAGCGCGGGAACTGAAACAGAATTGAAAAAAAAAAACAGAGCCATGCTCAACTCAGAAACTGTAGGAAAGATCAGATTTTTCAGGCGGATTTGGGTTCATCCAAATCAGTAATCGAAAAGAGTAAGGACTCTCTCTCGAAATCTATAAAAACTGAGCGAAGAATTGGATGAAGAGGGACGGATTTTTGGGGGACGAAGAGGACTGTGTTGGAGTTCTGTTTCGAAAAAACAGAGCTTCTGTTTTTTCGTTTTGGGTGGTTTTGGGTCGTGTTTCGGTGTGATTTTGGCCGGGATTGTAGAGGAAGAAGAGGGGAATCGATAGGGAGCAAGAAGAGGAAGAGATTTGAGGAAGAAAGTCGGAGTTTTGGACTGTTTTGAGGCGATGAATAGTACTGCGACAGGTATAATGCTACAGTGATTTCGGGCTGTCGGGAAAGATGAACAGTGCTCGGTGAATAGTGTTTTGCAGTGAACAGTGTTTTGCTACAATAATTTTGTGAACAGTACCCCCGTGGATAGTAAAACTGCTAGAGTGTTTTTTCCCGATGCAATTTCTTCCAAATCTGATTTTTTTCGTTAATATGAATAGCTAAATCTTTTGTCAAAGCTAGAGGTGACATTATTTGATTAGTAGTTTTACGTCTATAAAGAAGTGTTTAATGCTTATTTGGTTGAATACGATATTTTGATAAAGTCATAATCTATACAATTATTTGATTTGTCGTTAACGTAAGGTACGGCGAATGCTTATAATTCCCTGTGATTATTTAACTGAGCTTGTTAATGATAAACTTTTAATCGATATTTTTATGTTAATGGATATGATGAACGTGAATGAAATATCTTCCGATTAGGTCAAATCATTATTTGAATCTAATTGCGTAATTAAATAGACGTAGAATATTAATTAAATAATTGATCCTTGAAGCTTTGTTATCTCTCATCGATTATCTTTCCTATCTTTAATTAGTTTTAATTGAATTTTTAATTATCATTTTAGTAGTTAATTGAATTACAATTTCTCTACAAAATTTCCTGATAAGAAGTTTAATTTGCTAAGCTAAGTAGTATTTAGATTAGTTTGGAATAATCCTACATCATTCCCTATAGTTCGACCTTAAACTTACCGAGTATATATTACAATTTGTCAACCTATTTTGGGATTAGACCAGACACCATCTTAGGCTATCAACAAATTCATTTCTCATGAATAAGAAAACCCATTTGCAGATACTTGAACTCTAACCAGCTGGTGAAGTTTTACCCGTCATCAATCCCCTAAACCAACGAGTGCACGAAAAGTGTGCAACAACCTTAAATAAACCAAGATTTGGGATTAGGAAGTGAAAATTAAAATATGGACAAAGTTACAATGACTGACAAAGGATCACCGACAAAATTGATGTGATTGGGAGAAGTGCCAGTCGTGTTGCATAACTTGAGTTATCAACAAAGTTTGACCAACACGAAATGGTGTCGATGGGCAATGTGTCGATGGTAGTACAAAATTGTGATAAATCAGAAAACTTCCTTTCTAAATGCAAACACAGTGTAAATACTCATCCTTGTTGGGAACGACCTATTAGACTCTAGAAAAGACCTAGGGCATATAGAAGCCACCGAAGGTTAAAAGAAGAGTAGATTTTCACGACAAGAGAAAAATAGAGAACTTCTCAGCTAAGGAAAGAGGAAGGATTGATAACCTCAACATAAATATGTGATTTTAAAGCATAAAAGATGATGGTCGCAATAAATACATGCCTTATTGACATAGATCTGTGTAAAATTTGGTTGTATAATTCCTTACATATGCTTATATGAGATGTATGCTCATGCTAGAAAAGTAAAGTTATAATTTTTAGGCATGATGATTGTCTAGCCTAATATTTGCGTGTTGAATGATGTACATGCTCTTTTTGAATGCATAATGTGATCATGAATTATTAATTCGCATTTGCATAAAGAAGGAACAAGAAAATTTGAACTATCAGGTCATCGACAAAGTCCCACCAACTCAATATAGTGTGTCGGTACAAGTTTGTCGGTGGACCAATAGATAACGTAATTTTGTCTTGATCAAATTTAAAGTGCTATTGTTTGATTCATGTAAAAAAAGAAAATATGAGAGATAAACTATAAAAGCTATCATAAGAATTATGTTATTTTGGTATGAATGAATGTGCTTAAGGAAGATGTATTTCTATGAAATATGACCATACATGTTCTATATTTATTCAATAGTGGCTGAATTCAAATAGAATATAATATAACCTATATCGTGATTGTGATGCCACAGTAGAGATCTATACTAAGTATAGTCCAAAGCAAAGTATCGATTATGTACCTACAGTTCAGTAAAAAAAATAAAATACCACCATAAAGTACTACTCCCTATGTTCCAAAATACTATATATAATTAAAAATATTCAGTGCTTCAAAATATTGAGTACATTTTATCAAATCACGTAACTTTCTCTTTCCAAAATTAGAGGAGACTTAGAAGGATTGACTTGAACTTGATTCGTGAACGAACATACGAGTTGGACGGGATATCAGAGAGAAGAAGTCATGTGACTTCCTTGTGGACTTCATGGTCCAATAAAAATGAGAATTTTCTCAAATATACACAACAATTTGGAACGGAGGGAATAATAGATTACTATGAACAAACAAAGTAAAAAAAGAGGTTAGACCACAGAAGTCAATATATACAGTTTAAGAACCAAGAAGTGAAAACCAAGAAGTGAAAATTAAAAGAATGCCACAGATCGAACTACAATTGCAAAATAATCAGCTTAAACCATGATTGTCCATCCTAAGAAGGTAGACTAGAGAAGTCAATACCTACAATTTAAGACAAGAACTAAAGAACCAAAAAGTGAAAATTAAAAAAATATCATGAGCTACAAGTGTAAAATAATTAGCCATCCCGGGGGCTTAGAATCCACAAAAGATTCTATATACATGTATGACTTATGATAAAGTTCATTTGTTCCATAACTCAACCCGAAGGGATCAATAAAGTCCCTTTAATAATGCGAATTGTCGTGGTATTTTACAAAATAGATGAAATTGAAGTATCTATTGAGAAGAATTTCCTAGTTGAATATAGAGATAAAAAATAGAGGTAGAACCTTAAGAGTAATACAATAACATGAAAACCCTAAAACAAATTCTAGGTAGTAAAATGATCATATGACGCTTAACTTCATGAATTCCTATTGGATTGCTAGCACGCAAGACAGCATATTATAGATCATTATCCTTTTCAATTCATGAGTTTCTTTCTCAACTCTGCCCCCGAGTAGCCGATATAAAAAGAGCTAGGAAAAGTCTACTCTGAGAGTTCTTATAAACATCACAGTCCCTATCAGTTACTGAAAAGCTATATCGACTGTGTATAGAAAACAAGCACAAAAAAAGAATGAAGAGCCACGGACTTCATTCACCCAAGGCCACACCCAACATCCTAATTCCTGCCACCTGAAACACCACAGCAAAACCAAAGATTCTCTACATAACACAAAAAAAAAGCATTCCCATCTAACTGAAGCCACTACAAAAGGTCAGCTCTACTGTTACACCTAGTACTACCACCAGCACCGATCAATCGGCGCTAATATAGTTGGTGACGGCCTTGACGCCCTCGGAGATGGCGTGCTTGCCGAGCTCACCTGGCAGTACGAGGCGGACAGCGTCCTGGACCTCCCTCGATGACAGGGTCTTCCGGCCAGAGTAAACAGCCAGCCGCTTTGCCTCTTCGGCCAGCCGCTCAAACATGTCGCACATGAGACTGTTGAGCACCGTCATGGCCTGCGACGAGATACTTAGGTCCGGGTGCACCTGCTTCAGCACCCTGTACACATATCGCCGGTATCCCCCCACCGCCTTCTTGCTGCTCCCCCTCTTCCTCCTCCTCCTCCCTCTACCCTTCTTTGCCTCTTCTTGCTCACCACTCTCCCTTTTCCTCCTCACGCCCAGCTCGTTCTTCCCTTCTTCTTCGCTTGGCTTTGCCACTGTCTGCGCCTCTTGGCCGCTGCCCTCTTCAGCTTCTTCGCTTGGCTTCGCCATTGTATCCTCCTCCTGGCTGCCACCCTCTTCTTCTGTTACATCTGACTTAGTTCTCTCCACCGGGACTTCTTCAGCAGGCGTCAGGATTTCTTCAGCAGGCTTCAGGACTTCTTCGGTGGGCGTCACAGGCTCAGGGCTTGTTGCCGGTTTGCCGAGTTCAACATCTGACTTAGTTCTCTTCACCGGGACTTCTTCAGCAGGCGTCAGGACTTCTTCAGTGGGCGTCACAGGTTCAGGGATTGTTGCCTGTTTGCCGAGTTCAACATCGGTGGTCTCAGCTTCTTTATCCACGACACTGACAGTCTTCACTGGGGTGGCCGACTCCGCCGCCTCCGAGTCTAAAACAGTCACTGCCTCTACGGTGGTCTCCTGCACTATCTTCATGGTGGTCCTCCTTGTCACCACCGTGCTGACCTTCTCCGGCGTGGTTCCTCTTCCCAGCTTCTTCGGTGCCATTGTCTCCTACCTTCCACACTCCTGACTCCTCTCTCCTACTGCTACCACTTCCAACTAACCAAAACCATCTCTTTAGAAAGAAATTAAAAAGGCCCGAGGAGGCTTCTGGGCTCAGCAACACGTGTCTTGTTATGTACTGAACGTGGCATTGCCGGAGGGTTCCCATCCGTTTCAAAGGGCCTAAGCCAACTCTCAAGAGCGGCTACGTATTTGCCTGCCCATATGGGGAATATAGTTAAGAGTGAATATACAAGGTCAGGTGTAGTTACGGAGTGAGCGTGTGCGTGAGTCACGGCATGTGGTGGTTGTAGCCGAAAATAAAAGTAATGCTTCTTATTATCAATAGTAAATAGTAAAAGCAATGAGATGGCCCATACAACATGGAAGTAAATTTGTCATGTCACATAGCCGTTTGGATTGTGAAAAATCTAAAACATCCACTGTGAAAAATCCACTTTCACTATTCATTTCCGAATTTTTCACTGTGTGGATGTTGAAACACCTCTAGAGAACCATGATGAGAATTTTTACCACTAAATTAAGCATGTATACCATGTAAGAGTCCAATTTAGATCGCCATAAGAAATATCACCAGAAGTTGCATGTTACAATTAGCGGAGAACCATGATGAAAATTTTTGCTATTAAATAAAGCATGTATACAACGTAACCCAGCAGAAAAATGTCCCAAAATCCATCAAGATTATTATCGGAACTTGCACAACTGGGTGGTGGTCCGATAGCCTCTCATCGAAGAATGCCGCTGACAAGTAAATTAACATAATGGACGAATTGCAAGAGAAATCTGCAATAATTTGGCAAAGGAGGTGCCAGATAGAGTTTTACTAGTCGTACATTCCTTCCTGCTCCCAAATATCAACTAAAAAGTCTACCATTTCCTGCAAACAATGAACGAAACCAGAAATGATTCCAAACAGGTAAATCTGGTAATTGCATTACGAGAAAAGCTAAACCACTTATGCTCCGCTCGCGGACATGTGCACTGCACTAATGTGCTAATCCCAGACTCAAGCGCAAGTGGGCAGCGAGCTTAACATTTCTCTTGTATTGATAGCGATATGCAGGCATCTTACAGGTAGAGGGACTGGTTGAGGAAAACGCTTATTTGTTCCAAGCAAGCTCTCATAAGTTGCATTCCAGCTGCACATTCTAATTTAGATCAATACCATATATAAAGGTAGATATGTATAAAGCAAATTATTTAGACAAAAAATTTGCTATATTACCCAATATATATATGAATAAAAATATGAGTATATAGTGGAGAATAAAGATATACAAAAAAATGGAGAGATAGAAGTAACAAAAGTTTGTGACTGAACAGGTTTCTTTGTTTAAGGAAATATTGTTTGCAACATGGTAAAAAAAAGGGTGAAACTGTCCTACAATAGCGTTCTCCCTGTTATCTTTGAGGGATAAAAGCAACAAAGCAAGCAACAATGTAAAAAATATCCGTCATTCATCTCAAAATATGCAACCACTATGACGAACATTTTGCCTCAGCAGCAAAGTAGAAAAACTAATAGATGGTTCATTTCTACTAGTACGAATCTCATACTCTGCCATGATTTTTCTTTTCATTTTTTTGGCTGCACTTCCACGATAAAAGTAAGACTTGTTATCTTTTCTTGGCTCATTATGTCTACGCATCCTTGTTCGCATACTAAATGAGGGGTGGGCTCTACCCTGGAACCTATCCCTCAACTGAAAGCAAACCAACCAGGTCAACTAGATTGACTTCGCTAAGACTCAGATGTTCTTGCAAATTGTGAAATGACATTGGCTGTATACTCCACAAGCTAACACTAACAAGGGACTCGACTCTGGAACCTATCCCTCCTTAGTTAAAAGGCAAACCAACCAGTTCAACTAGACTGGCTTGGCCTAAGACTCAGAGATGGATCATGCAAAATGACATTGGCTGTATACTCCGACAAGAATGTGCCAGCTGTGCACATACAATAGTCATGCCATGCAAGTTCTGAATTTCATCCACAGTAGCACTATGTAATAAATTAGACCCAACAGATGTGCATCACAAAGCCTACTTGACATTCAAATAACATTTTTTTAAAATAGTGAATTATTTACATATGTTTTTAGGTTATTTTTTTATAGAGCACATTTTTAAAATATGTAATAAATGAAACGAGAATGCCATTCTCTCTTATAGCATACATGATTTATGGAAATCTTGTCACTCCTTAACTAAAAAAAGGGCGATTTTGCTCTTAGTGGACATGTGAAATTCCAAACGAAAAGATCTATGCAACCTTCTAAAAAACCAATTCATATTTATTCATTGGCCACTTCCTATGTGTACAAAACAACAAACCTTAATCTGGGTTCTTGGATCTGCTGTATTTGGCTATCATCTACTCTTCGATCCCCCACCCACTGCTGTCTTACTTGATTCCAGAGAAGAAGACCTGTAAATCCCACAATCAGCATGCAACTATTTCAGAACTGTTATACAAGTAAACAACCAAGAAAGGCAACCCTACGACAAGAGATCTGTACTTGCCATGATTCACAAATACAGTAACATTCTATCTATTTCAGAATTGTAGGACAAGTAAAAAACCAATAAATGCAATTCTACATCAAGAGATCTGTACTTGCCATGATTCACAAATTCACTGTCATTGTTTGTGCTATTAGGACCATTATTGGAATCATGTTGCTGGACTGAGGTGCTCATTGACGACATGCTTTTCTGATACTGGACCGCACTATTTTCCATCTCATATATACTTGAGCTCCAGAAATTGTCTAACAAAAAGTGGGCTGTCTTTTCACACTTCTGCCTTGAGTTCTCAGACCTTGTGATGGCTCATCTACCGCAATAATAACAGGAGGCTTAGTCCAGCATCCAAGGCAGCCTCTGCTCTGTAGCAAATTACAGTCAATTACATGAAGAATGAGAGTAAGCTGTCACCAAACACCGGCCAACAAGGTAAACGCAACCAAAATCAGATATCAACATATCAACCTCATCAATGCCTTGCAGAAAATTTTACTTCTAGTTTTTTCAAACAAACAAAAGTTCAGCGTTACAGGTCAACCCACTCAAGCCTTACAAACTAAAATTATTTCCCTGATCACCATTTCACCTGACTGACAATTGATAGTACACAGAAGTAGAAAGAAACATGGATTACTGAATTTACAGTTAATTACTTTTCTAAGTTCAGTGATATGCAATTTAACATCCTGTGACCAAACAATTGCTTTGTATCCTTCCCATCTTCCAAATTGTTGAATTAAAAAAATGTAATAATTATTCTTTAACTTCTTTCCACTTTATAGTACAACTTACTGCCACAAACAAAGCGCAAACTCGTGGAACCTACATTCCAAAGCCTATGTATATCCCTTCCATCTCCCTTTCATAAAAAAATCAAGACTTACAATGCCAGAGAAATTCCAGAGAATGCCAGATTTACTCTCATTCATTAAACTTTGTTTTCCAATGCATGCGTCTTACAGTATTTCCTAGTGATTAGTCATTCTTGACTTGGTAGCTGCGTCATGTACAGTTTTGTGTACATACCTTTAACAGATTTATCCAGAACAAAAAAGAGATGTGTCCACATTAACACTTGAAAAAGAAATCTTCGTTTACACAAGAAGTGGTTCACTCCATTACAACTAGCGTTACCTATCAGAGCCTGGCCCAACTTCTCCCCAAGTAACACACAATACCAATCCAAGCAATGATAAAACCAACATTAAGGATCAATTTCTTCATGAAACCAACAACTTCAGCTCAGAGATATAGCATCCTTATTTTCTCCCTATCCACTAAACAAATCTTCCTGAGAATAACCTTTCTAGTAACTGAGGAAAACAAATACCCATCTCGTAGCTCATGAAAAATGGTTTCCAAATGAAACCTAAACAAATCAAGCTCCAGACTTTTTTCTAGGAATAGAAAAAAACAAAGCAGAACTGAAAAAATGTAACAAAAATAGCACGCATGATCTATCAAAAACTGCCTCATCTATTACGACGATCAAGATAACAAAGATCACACAACCCTAAACTATTGCCAGAGAATTTTTCCCTCAACCTTACACATTGATAAATATTCAAGTTTCTACCATTCAGACATGTTCTCTTTCAAATTTTCAAAACCCAAAAAGGACAAGACAAAGCCATTAAATCGAGTTTAAGCAGCAGAAGTGGAAGATAAAAACATGAAAGGTAAGCTCGGTAAAAAAATCCACCTTTCCCTCATGTCCTCCATAAAAATAAAAATCTAAAAACAACGCTCAAGTTATTGATTCTGGATGCATCACCAAACCTTCCCAAACTAAAAACAACATCTTAAATTTCACCAAAGTTGCAATTTTTAACAACAATCACAAGAAACTGCACATCCTACCTTACACTAAACGCAAAAAAACCTAGATTCTGGCTTGATGCAAGCCACATAACAACCATACACAAGAAACATGACCAAAATCAGTGCCAAAAGGAAAATGCAACCAAAATCAGAGCCAGAATCTTTACCATTTCTTGAAAAAAAGAGTAAAAATTGGAAGACCTACCCCATATGCATGCAAGAATCTAGCCGATTGAAAAGCAGCACGAATCAAATTTAGCAGGAAATCGGCCGAAATCCATTGAAATTGCACGGCTAACGAATCGAAACCAGGAGAACCACGTCGGCCGAAGGACGAGGAATTGGCCGGTCAGCGCTGCTTTAAAAAAAACCCGGTTCAGTCCGTCCGGTCCGGACCGGGTAGGTGACTCGGGTCAACCGGCCCAGACAAAGCTCCTGTCTCCGACGTTGGGGTTTTGGGCTATTCCAGTTTTCACGTCATTTCCACCGCCGGCCAGTCGCCACCGGTCGGCCACCGCCTGGCCCGCCGCCGTCTACCATAGGCGCCAGCCGTGGAATGAGATAGATCTCTGTTGAGTATCATGAGTATGACTCTCTCTCTCTCTCTCACTCTCCACCTACTAGGATTTACTCTGGTTTCCAATTTTTGCCGGATTTTAGCAAAGAACACAGAAATATGGGCTAGTCGAATTGGTCTAAATTTCTGAGATATATGGAATGTGGATTTGTCTGATTCTGAAAATCTGCTATGGTATTATGCCTTTTTGATGGCTGTATAATTTTTCATTAATAAATACTCTGAGAATATGCTGTTCGTTGTTTGTATTTGTTCTGAAAATGTTCTTGAATATCTCTCTAGTTCTTTGAGAAGTTTATGTTTTACTAGTTCTATTTTAAGTTTGGTCTCCGCTTGCCGTTGTTTCTGTTTGTTAGCTTCCTGTAGCATGAGTTAGTAATTTAAGTTTTAATCAGGTTGGTAACGCTCCCTCCGTCCTGTTTTAGATGCTCCATCTGAAAAAATGTTTATTTTTATTGGATGGTGGAAACCCCCAACTAATGGGGGGAAGAAGAGGTTCAAAATCCACTTAAATTTACCATATGGAGCATTTAAAAAAGGATTATCCTCTTTCCCAGATGGAGCATCTAAAACAGGACAGATGGAGTACTTGATTAGTTTAGCAATGTGATCTTGTGTGTGTGTGTGTTTTGCATTCTGTGCCTGTAAGATGTGGAAAATCTTTCTTTTCTAAGTGTAATTTGAAGAGTGCTTCTTGCTCAGATGGATTTATTCGGTGCTTGCAGATGCTCAGTACTGTCTTTTTTCGCATGTTGTGTATGTTTTCCATTACAGACCAATTTCTGCCTATTGTAGAGCATTAGGTGGTTCATGCTCATGGTTCATAAGTTAGTGAACTTCAGGGGAAATGAAAAGTCTCCTAAATAGGCGTAGTCCCTTTCTCTATCCCCCCACCCAACTCACTGATTTCACACTTTCACGTCCTAGATTTATCCCAAAAACAGCTGATTCCCAGCCCCAGCCCAATCGGATTGTTCTCTATCTCCACCGCGCCAAGCTCATCGACACCATACGACTTCTTCTCCGGTCCAATTCATGTACTGTCCCAACCCACCTCATCCATTCTCTAGACTCCTTTGTTGCTGTGCACTCCCTCCGCTCTGCCCCCACACCAGAATCTGCCCTTGTATTCTTCCAGAGTCTCAAGTCCATTTCAAAATCCTCTCCAGCAAACCAAAATTCTCAAAGTACTGTCCTTTCCAAAGAGGTTGTCCATGCCATTGCCAAGCGCCTTTCCCTTGCTAGTCGCCTCTCTGACCTCCAGGAACTTATAGACTCCATGGAATCAGGTGAATTCCGTGGTGTCCTTCCACCAGCTCTTATGGATCTCCTCAGGTGGCATGCTGCCGCGGGTGACCTCCACTCGTCTGTCGCTATCTTTGATCGCATTTGCATGGAAACCACTGGAAAAAATCTCCGACATCCTTGCACAGAGTCATACAACCTCATAATGGATCTTTATGTAAAGAATGATCAGGACTCATCAGCTGTTTCTCTCTTCTTACGAATGATTGATGAAGGTGCACTCCCTAATTCAAGAACCTACACCATTGTGATTGAGCATCTAATAAACAGAGGGAAACTGGATGCTGCAATGGCAGTTTTTGGCAAATTACCGTGCATGCGGGTTCGCCGAACCTCTCGGCAGTACATGGTCCTCATTGATGCACTTTCTTCCGTACAGTGTTTTGATATTGTTAAAAAGCTTATTTCTGAGATGCAAAATGATGGAATTCTCCCTGGTCGCAGTCTCCGCTTGGCAGTCTTGGAGTTGCAAGGAGCTGGATTTGAATTAGAGACAGAGGATTTGGTTCAGGAGTTCGAGCCAGATGGGAGAATTGGAAATGTGGGAGGGTTTTTAATCTCAAACGGTGACGATGAGGATGATCAAGAAGAGGAGATAAAAGAGGAAAGAAATGAAAGCACTGAGGGGAAAGAAGAAAGTAGTGAAATTCAATTGAAGCCATGGTTGGATCCTAGTGCCCTTGCGAGCTCATTGAGAAATTGGGGACCGGATGAGGTTTCAGCACTGGAGGATGCAGGCTTCATTTGGACACGCCGATTGGTTTGCAAGCTTCTTCGTGCATTTCGGAATTCAGATGCAGCATGGCAGTTCTTTTGTTGGGTGGCAAGGCAGCCTGGTGGGTTTGTTCATGATGTCTATACCATTTCAAGGATGATTGCACTTCTCGCCCGTGATGGCTGTGGAGAGCGTGTCAACCGCCTGATATTAAAGATCAAGCAAGAGGGGATACATCTTTCTTACTCCACGCTGGCTCTTGTGATTGACTTGTATGGATTGTCCAAGGATGCTAATGCTGCTATTGGAGTATTCCAGCAGGCACAAAGCATTTGTGGGAAGTTGTCAAAATTCCATCTAACTTTATTGTATTCTTCACTCTTGAGAACTTTAGTGAAGTGCAGAAGGAGTTCAGAAGCCATGAACTACCTGAATGAGATGGTTATATTAGGGATCATACCTGACATTCAAACATTTTCTGGGTTGATGCAGTTCTTTGCACTTGAAGGGGATCCAAGAGTAGTTCAGCAGTTGTTTGCTATGGTTAGGCAATGCAGGATAGAACCAGATGCCTATATGTACCAGATTCTCATCCGGGCTTACTGCAAGAAGAAAAGGCCAGCTCTTGCTCTGCTAGTGTTTGATGATATGTGGAACAAGGGTCTCAAGCCAGATGTTGTCACAAAGGAGCTACTTGTGAAATGTTTGTGGAAGGACGGGAGGCTGAGAGAGGCTGCACACGTAGAAGAATTGTGCGAAGAAGTTGATGGTCATCTTCCCATTGCAGTGCCAGGGCATGCCTGGACTGTGAGCTTTAATGACTTAAACCATATTTGCAGTATATACTCTGGTTGTTTCTTGGCAGATGGCAAAGATGATTTCCAGGGTGAACCAAATGATGCCTTATGAATTCTGTGGATTTGGTGAGTTATCTAGTTCTGAATGCTATCCAAATATAATTGTGAAGTAGATTGTAGATTCTAATTGTAGAGTGTTGTGAAATGACAAAGAGTGCATTTTGTATTTTCACAAGCTCTGTTCGGTTGCCTTTGTTATTCCTACTTATAAGGAATGTATTTTTAAAAGTAGATTGAAGTAGACTTTAGATTCAGAGTGTTCTTTTATGAAAATTATGCAATATCTATGCATGGAAATTTTATAGGATTCAAGCAATTGTAGGCTCTGTTTACGTGGAAGATGTGAGTTTATCTTTATGATTGGCTATAATTAATTTTCAAGTTTGGTTGGATGGAAAGTGATATTTGTGTCCTTGCAAACCTATATTGTTGTCAAAGTGTAAAACAAATTTGGTGAAAAAGGACTTACAGAGTAAAAAAGATGAACACAAAAATCTGAACCATGCTCTGTGATTCCATAAAGTAACTTATGAAAGTCAAGATTCTGGACAAAATAGTCAATGTTTGATGCTAGGATGACATCAGCGTGTGGATTCACATACAATTTACTTATTTGAGACATCAAACTTTTTGTCAGATGGATCTGTGAGTGAATTGATTTTATATCCTTTGAATAGTTTGAAAAAGAGCGAAATTAAGAAGTGGAAAGCAATTACAGAAAAAGAACCATCTCTTCAGATGTGTTCTCATCCTTGAATTGAGTATTACAACTGTTGGTTGTTAAATTATACTGCATTGTTTATGTGATCTAAAATAAGCTTAGAAATATGGTCGTTTGCTTCTAATTCTTTTTTGTATAGAAATCTATTCCTTATATGTGCCTTTCTTTTTGTATGGAAGCTGATTGCTTTGGAAGAATATTGACATCTGTGGCAAGAACGCATTTTTCTAATGAGACAAGACAAGCTCTTTTTAAGTATATATTTTTGCAAATGCTGGGATGCCCTTTTGTTTAGCCCTATGGTAAATGTTATATGATGTCATATATTGACTGTTTTTTCTTATCTTTTTTTGGTCTGTCAACTGAAGATTTCTTTCTTTTTTCTTTTCCATTTATTATGCCAGATGTTTTTGGTTGCAAAGAAACTTGCACTGTCATTATATGGTTGTTTGAAAAAAACTTCAATTTTACTAGGAATTTTTGCAGGAATGCATAAATTTTGATCATTTTACATCTGGCATAATAAATGGATTTCACCTTTATGATTTAGCTTTGCTCTTTCTTATTAGTATACATAAAACATTAGAGAATAAATGTATGTTGCAGCAGTTTTGTTGTTTGCTATTAGAGAATGAATGCATAAGTTCATGAAATTTAATGTTTCGAGTGATTTACATGTTGATTGCTGGACCTTCAACGGTCAATAATCATAAACAAGAAGTGCTTTTTCCCAACATTTGAGGTCTGCGCTTCAACAGTCAGTAATTATCTTGAATTTTTATGCTTTCTGGAGTATCCTTTATGTAAGCATGGAAAAAGTACTTTCACTGATCTACTGCTTATGATTTTTAAGTTAAACTATCAGATTTCATGCGGCATATGTATCTAAAAATATGGTTTTGGTAATGACAATTTTTTTGGGTTATGGCCATGACATCCCCATGGGGACAGTAAATATGAAGGTATGAGAAGGCATGCTTCTGAATATTTCTCCTAATAAGAAAGTATGCTATTGTTTTTTCCATACTCTCTTTGTGTATCCCTTATAATTGCCTTAAAATTTTGTTATTTTGTTTCTTTAACTTTCTAATCTTATTAATACTTTGTAAGATAAAAGTGATGGCGTGATTGAGATTGAGAGAAGATATTGATCATGCTGTCTAACTTGCTTTTTAAGAAGAAGAGCAGAAAGAGTATGTGGTGAGCTATTGATGAACAATATCTGTGTATGTAAGTAATTTGCTGCATAGTATATGAGAAATAACATAGCTTATAATGGTTCATTTGACTAAAGTAACAGAAAATTAATTTGGTTTCATACCATAGAGGTCAACAATGGAAGCTTTATTTTTGTTACGACAATTAGTAGAGAGGTATAGGGATAGAAAACAAGACCTCTATATGACCTTCATAGATTTTGAAAAAGCCTACGACAGAGTGATGAAAGAGCTCATTTTTATTTTTGATACGACAATTAGTAGAGAGGTATAGGGATAAAAAATAAAACCTCTATATGACCTTCATAGATTTGGAAAAAGCCTATGACAGAGTGACGAAAGAGCTTATTTAGAGTGTTTTGAAGGAGAAGAGAGTCATAAGAGGTTACATAGATATCATAAAAGGTATGTATGAAGGGGTTGTGACTAGGGGTGTAAATGAGCCAAGCTTGGGCATGGCTCAGCTCGAGCTCGAAATTTCAAATTCGAGCTCGAGCTCGGTTCGGCTCGTTTATAGCGCTCTTATTCTCCCGGCTCGAGCTTGGCTTGTTAGAAATTTTTATGGAATGAGATCATTGAAAGCTTGGCTCAGGCTAGAGTTTGAACGAGCCGGGCTGAGCTAAGTATCATCAAGCCCGAGCCGAGCCCAAAGTCGGGCCGAGCCAAGCCAAGCCAGATCAGCTCGCGAGCCGGCTCAACCCGTTTACACCCTTAGTTGTGACTAGTGTACGAATAATTTTGGGGGGGGGGGAACCAAGGAGTTTCTAGTTACGGTAGGTCTTTATCAAGGGTTAGGCTCTTTTCGCTTTAGTCGTAGATGAGCTTACTAGACATTTACAAGATAGTGTACCTTGGTGTATATTTTTTACAGATGTTGTAGTTTTAATTAATGAGAGTAAAGTAAGTTTGAATGTGAAATTAGAATTATGGAAGGAGGCTGTAGAATAAATTTTTTTTAAAATAAGTAGGACTAAGACAGTGCATGGAATGTACTTTTAAGGAAGGTAGAACTATAGGTACAACCTTAGTTGAAATAGATGGACAAAAAGTGTCAAGGTGTAATCAATTCCGTTACTTAGGATCCATTATCCATAAAGAAGGGATATTGATAGTGATGTGGTGCATAGGATAAATGCAGGTCGGGTAAAGTGGAGGGCAACCATGGGAGTGTTGTGTGATAGGTGTGTTCCAAAAAGGCTTAAAGGCAAATTCTATAGGACGGCTATTAGGCCTGCAATACTCTATGGAGCGGAGTGTTGGGCACCAAAGAGAAGTCATACAGATAAGTTGAATGTAGCTGAAATGAGAATGCTAAGGTAGATGAGTGGGATAACTAGAAGAGATAAGATTAGAAATGAATATACTCATGAGAGTTTAGGGGTAGCTCATTTAGGGGGAGAAGCTGAATGTAGGTTGTTTTGGTATGAGCATATGCAAAGAAGACCAATAGATGGCCATGTGAGAAGATTAGAAGGGATGAATGTAAATGATGCCAAAAGAGGGAGACCTAAGAAAACTTGGATGAAGTTAATAAAAAAAAAATTTGACTTTACTATCTCTTACAAAAGAGGTAGCTCAAGAATAGGCCTCAATGGAGGAGTAAGATCCATGTTGCCGCCAAATAGTTGGGAAAAAGCACTACTTGATTATGATTATGATTACGATCCTTCATTTTACATATGCTTACTTTATTTTGCTGTTTTCTCAATTTCATTGCATCCTTTTGTAGTGGTGTCGAGCCCTTGTCAATTTGTGTTATTTATGTGCTGATTCAGTTATACTCCTGTTTATTTAACCTCTTAACATCTTTTACTAAACTGTGTTGCGTTGTTTTATTTTACTCGGTGAGTGCATTTGACTTTGAGGAAGATGAACAACTTGGCGCTGGGGAGCCATTCTGGAGAGTTTAAACTACGATTATCCTCCATTTGAATCCCCTCATGTTACTGGAGCACTTTTATAGGTAGGAAGTTTTGTTTCAATTGAGTGTCGAAATATACTTTTAGAATGACGTATCAATCAATGTCACAGTTAGAACTTAGAATAGGGGGACTCATGCTAAATTTAATTGTGATTCTACTTTATTGCTCTTTGTTATTATTGGGTGACCACATTGATACTATTTTATCTAGTGTATTAGTGTTATTCTACTCCATGTTGATACTACTTTATACTTCTCCATGTTAATTTTAGGGTTCCATCATCATGGTCCTAGTTGTGCCTCTCTTCTCAATCGCTACAAGCCAAACAGGCCTTGTCAAATCCTTGGAGGGTTTTCCAATAGGCATAGATGCCTCTTTTCTTTTTGGGAAGGGTTTACATGAGATCGTTCTCATATAAGGAGTATGAGGCCAATCTTTATAGCCGTTAGATTCCGATCGGAGGGTGGATATCAAATCAGTGGGTAGGTGAGTGTGTCACATCAAGGAGTGGGTGAGATCATTATGGATATTTATAGCCGTCAGATCAAGATCCAACGGCTATGATTCAAAGTGGCCTCATATAAGCAATATGAGAGCGATCTCATTTAAACTTTTCCCTTTCTTTTTTGTTCTTTTCTATTTTGCATGTTCTATGTGTTTTCTGGTGACTTATTGGTTGTAATGAAAATTTTGCTGGCTTAAAAATGTACATGCAAGCCTAGGTGGATGACACAAATTACTGGGTGAAAATCTTGCGACATTTGTTGAAGCTTTCTTTCTTCCATGGCTGCAAGCAGTAGTATCCTGAGTGCTTGATGTCCGACTTTTAACTTTTATAAGGCACATGGAGGAGCTTGAGGACTGTCCATATCGTAAGATAACTAATGCTAGGTAACAAGTGGGATCATCAGGGTCAAATGTTCTTTTAGTAGTAAGCAATGGTTGAGAACAATTTACGGAGTTGTATTGCGAAAAGGATGCTATACGAGTTTAATTCATTCAGAAATCATGGGTAATATTTGTTAAGCTGTCTCTGTACATTTCTGAGAAGTCTCATCTGCACTTTGTAGTGATACTGGTGGGCAGCTAGTTGAAGGTCATTCGTTTGGCTAGCTGTTTAAGGATGCATTTATTGAGATCAGTTCTTTACTTGCACAGTTGGATTTAGATCAAAGAAAAAAACTTGTGAATTTATCTGACTGTTCAGCCTTCGGAAACTGGGTAGTACACAATGATCTTGCACTACCAGATTTTCTGACTGTCTTGGCCACATTGATGGCGGCTTGTTTACATGAAATCAGATTTAGTTTATAGTTAGCTCAAAGAATTGAACTGAGTGTTGCATATTTTCTCATATAAGCCAACTCTTTGTCATCAAATGAATATACTATTGCATCCATCTTAAAAAGCATTTTCATATGATATGACAAACAGAAGGAAATGGAACTGAGCATTGAGTATGTCCATCACATGTATCAGGTGCGAATGCTATCTGTTGATTTAAAGAAAATGGTTATCATCCAACAAAGGGATATGGAACTGAGCATTGAGTTTGCACATCACTTGTTTCAGGTGCCAATACTATCTGTGTATTTTAAAGAAAATGATTATCATCTGACTCAGTAATTTTCATACAATATTCACTATGCTTTCTTTACTGCATTAGATTTATCTACTCACTGTTTACCAAATTCGTGCCAAAAAGGACGATTTTTTCTAAAAAAAGGTTGCAAAGGGTTAATGATGGGCCTTAACAACGACTAGGATGGGAAGCCTGAGGAGCCAGAAGAGAGAGAGATTGAAATGTTAGTCTGCTAGAGAAGAGAGTTGTAGATGATATTAATTTCATCAAACGCAAATCTATAGTATTGTTTCTGGTATAAGTTTTATTTAGAGTCTTCCTGTAGGAACATCTTTGGGGATGACAGAGGTTTCGAGATCACTTCATCTAAACTACTTGTGCAACTTAGTGCATTCCCACTACATGCTATGTAGTCCGATGAAGAGAAGATATTGATCACGCTGTCTCACTTGCTATTTTAGAAGAAGAGCAAAAAGAGTATGTGGTGAGCAATTCTTGAACAATATTTGTGTATGTAAGTAATTTTCTGTAATAGTATCTGAGAAATAACATAGGTTACAATCGTTCATTTGACATGTGCTTACTTTATTTTGCTGTTTTCCTAATTTCATAGCATCCTTTTGTAGTGGTGTCGAGCCCTTGTCAATTTGTGTCAAGTTTAAACATTATGTGCTGATTCAGTTATACTCCTGTCAATTTAGCCTCTTAACATCTTTTACTAAACTGTGCTGCATTGTTTTATTTTACTCGGTGAGTGCATTGACCTTGAGGAAGATGAACGACTTGGCGCTGGTGGAGCCATGCTGGAGAGTTTAAACTACGTTTGAAGCCCCTCATGTTACTGGAGTACCTTTATAGATAGAAAGTTTTGTTTCAATTGACTTTGGAAATATACTTTTAGAATGACGCATCACTCTAACAGTATCAATCAATGTGACTGTTAGAATAGGGGGACTTGTGCTAAATTTAGTTGGTGATTCTACTTGCTTGCTCTTTGTTGTTATTGGATGTCCATGTTGATACTATTTTATTGAGTGTATCATTGTGATTCTACTCCATGTCAAGGAATGTCGTATAGGAGAAATACTGGTGGGCTAGTGTAAAAATATATCGGTCTTTAAATAAGGTCTTTGTTATATATTTGCCTAATCTACCATCTTTCTTATAGTAATTAAATTTATTAATACTGACAATCAGAGAGAAGAGGAGAAAGCAATCGAGAAGAGAGTGGTTGCTGAAGAAGGCCAGGTGATGGAGGATTAGAGGGGCATATGGTTAGGGAAAGGAGGGGCATAAAATGGACTCAAAGGTGGGACCAGCAAGGAGGAACCAAGTCGAGCATGGACTTCACCATCGGCCATGGAAGAAAATCCAAAAACAAGCCCAACTCCTCGATTTGAGAGATAAATACTGCTGACAACTCCAAAATTTGCTTACACTATTAGAGAGAGAACTCAAATCTTGAGTACTCAAATTGGGACATCAGCATGTGGGTAGTGAAATCTGAATTTGAGTATCCAATATTTGAGTGCCCCGTTGGAGATGCTCATGTCATAGACAATTTGCTCTGCGTATGGGCAAGAGACACGCTTATCTTGCAGCCGCTTGCCACCAAAATTTCTTAAGCCGAAAGCAGAAAATGGCTGCAAGAGAAGAGTGATGTGTGCCTAAACACGCTTTAAATGGGGTGTCCAATATTGGGCAATCCGGCCTAGGATGCTAAAGTAGGAGCATCTTTTACATTAAGCTGACGAAACATGATTGTTAACAATATCATTTGTACTCAACATTCCAACAAGTACGTCACTGTATGTCTCAATCTCTTGGGCCCGTTATGGACTTTTGCTGATGCAAGCAAAGATTTTTAATGTGTATTGCCATAATCACCATCTTATTCAAATAATAAAGTTTGTTTACAAAAACCTTACTCTCTATTCGTCAGCAAACAAAACTGAACTATGATTAGTCAACTAGAGCTTAAGCCTTATCCCCCTTACCTGTCCTCATGCCTCTCCTTCTCAGTTCTCACCACCTATTCAGGCTATTGGTTAACTTTCCATTTTCAGCTACTGAAAAAATGTCTCACTTTGCAAAGGATGATATCTTATTTGCTTATGACCAATAAACTAGTGGAGATGCCTTGGTATATTCTAGACGTTTATTGTGCACATCCAAAAGCCAAAAATTTCCTTTTTTTTAGCACAAGCTTTTCCATCTCATTCATAAAAAAAGAAACGTAGCGTTTCTACTTGCCATGTGTGCTGAAAAATTAATCAATCCAGTGTTAATAACCCAGATATTGCTCTAGAATGAAGTCGATGAACTCAATCTAAGGACCTGAAACAGATCAATTCACATTTTTTCCTTCGCGTGAATTTACTTAACCTTTGCACTTAATAGTGATTATGCAATATAAACAGTCATTAAAGTAGTAAAAACAAATTAGAGTGTTCAATTTAATTTAAACTATAAATTAGCTAAATATGAGAAGCCTTCATTCAAAGAGAAAAAAAAAATCATAAGCTCAAACAAGGGCGCATCTAGCTCGACCGGCAACCCTGACCAAACCCCCTGGCCAAACTACAAAAGTTGTCTATGTACTACTACAACCTCTACTTCCTGTGTCCTATATTACTTGCCAGCATTAGAAAACCAAAATCAAATAAGGGTGTTGGTGTGATGGCCAGGGCGTTGCCCTTTGAAGCAAAGGTCTTAAGTTCAAACCCCCCACTCCGTTGGCCATCCATAGAGATTATATACCTGATTTAACCGGTACGTAATGTTGTGTGGGTCGTGTGCGCACCAGAGGGGATTGGCAGTGGGATACGGTACTTTAAGAGGTTGGTTGCCCTGCTCCTTCTAGTCGGGTCCTAAGGACTTGGACACTCCCCGTTATCACAAAAAAAAAATCAAGTTAATTTATTTTATTTTCGCTTTCTAATGTAGACAACTATCATGGGCCAAGGGAATATGTAATGTGGTAACGGATTTGGGAGGTTTTTCTATATTACCTGGCCAATGAGCCCGGATTGCTATATTACTTGGTTTTTCTGGGCTCATCCCATATAACCTAGTTTTGGCATATGATCTTCTCATTTTGCCGTTCTCAACTCTAACCCTAAACCTTTTTCCATATTACGTGGTTTCAGCCCGAATAGTTCATCTCCTCTACTTTCACACATCTTTCCCCCGCCCTCAGTCGCGCCATTCAGCCCACCCTCAGTCGCACCCCTTCACACATCCGTCTGCCGCCCTCGTCAACATTTCATCCAGGCCCGCCCTTATACACATCCCTCCCCCGCCCTCAGTCACACCCCTTGACACATCCATCTCCCTGCCCACAGCTATAATGGATGAATTTGTTATTTTTCTACACTACGATGGAGTATTTGGAAGTGGTAATGAGTACGTAGATGGGAAAATGAAGTTAATGAGCATTGACTGACAGGTGAAGTTTAGAGATCTATTGATTCAAGTTCAAGAAAGATTAGGATTCAAGTCGGAAATGGGAAACCTATCCCTCAAATATCTAGTTCCGTCAGCATCTCCATGCTTACGTTCTGGGTGATGATGAAGATCTAAAATATGTCTTCAACATTCAGAAAACAGAAAGGAGATCAGTGTTGGAGTCGTATGTGAAGAGGACTTCCAGTGTGAATAAGGAGAGGATATCTACATCAGATCAATCTGTTCACTTGACAGATGATGACATTCAATCATCAGAAGGTGAAGGAAGGAAACAACCGGAGCTTGTCTTTCAAACAACAATGTAAGAACGCATTTATCATTTGTGAGACGATAGGAAGACATACACGATAGCCTTCCTACCGTGTAATCGATTAAATGATAGCCTTTGTTATCGTGTCCTTGAATACATGATAGCAAGGATATCGTGTAATCGATTACACGATAGCCCTTGCTATCGTGCTATTGTGTAATCAAATACATGCAAGTGATTGATGAGTTCCTCGGATTGCTAAGAGAGAGGCATGCTAATAACTTAACCATGTATCCATACTGCTTTTTTGGAAGCATCGTAATTCAAAAATATATTGAATACTTAAGTTTGCTATAGTCACTTATTTTGACACTGATGCTTTAATCAATGCAATATATTGACTATCACATATTAAACTATTTTATAGGAGTTCATCCCCCAAGGGGATAATACAAAGTTAGCACGTAAGTTGGTAGACCACTTGCTTTTAAGAATCGCAAAACACATGGCATATGTTTTCTTCCCAATCCATACTTTGAAACATTTCTACTTGTTGATTCTACACTTCCTCACGCAACGTTGGCGATTCTACAATCCTCTAGGGGAGAATCCAGCGTTGCCCCACACCACAAGGAGGCTGCTGGAGTTGTAGTGAAGTTCTTGAATAATCTGCTAGAAAAACATTTCAAAATTAAGGGAAGTTGTCCCAGATCAGGGATGCACCTTTCCAACAGAATTCCACATACTGTGAAATCTATGTAATGATGTATGCGGCTCAATTAGCATCAGGAGTAGAACAACCAATGTTTGATCATACAACCATAACAATGCTATTTCGGCCTATGATGGTTGCAGTTCTTCTCAGGGGAAAGATTGAGAGGGAGTTTGACATCGACTCTCCTTGAGTAATTTACATGATTCACTGTCTCTTATTTGTAATTCAAAATAGACAATACAAATTGATAAATGCACATGTAACTTTATTCTTTTCTGTTCATATTCAAGTATGTCATATACACATTACTTTTGTAAGATAAACACATTAGATTTGTAAGATATACACATATACACATCTTTTTCTGTTCATATTCAAGTATGTCATATACAAAATGAACATTTAAATTTATTCCAATTCTATTTATTTTGAGGTGGTGCTATCGTGTAATCGATTACACAATAGCCACCCCATCGTGTCTTCGAGGCAGTGCTATCGTGTAATCAATTACACAATAATCACTCTATCATGTAATCGAATGCACGATAGTACTGGCCTATCGTGTATTCGATGACACGATAGCCAAGGCTATTGTGTAATCGATAGGCCAGGGCTATCGTGTATTCGATTACACGATAGCAATACTATTGTGTAATCGAATACACGATATATATTTAGTGGGACAAACTTCAACGATGTATGTCTCTCTCATTACTTATCCATTTTTGCCCTTTTTTCCTCCTTATTTTTAGTGCCCTCTTCTGATCATGGTGATGTCATAAAGATGTTGAGACACTGCATGCTATTTATTGTGGATTTTGCATTATTTTTTTCGATATTATATCAAGATCATTAGGATATCATGATGATAAAAAAATACATTAAAAATAAGAGAAAATAAAAATTAAGTAAAAATAGAATAGAAATGAAAGAAATGATTCGTTGAAGTGTAAAACTTAAACCAAGTAATATGGACAGTTACAAAAATTAGAGTTAGGGTTGAGAGGGCAAGATGGGAAGATCATGTACCAAAACTAGGTTATATGGGACGAGCCCACAAAAACTAGGTAATATGGCAATCCGGGCTCATTGACCAAGTAATATAGAAAAACCTCCGCATTTGGTCATTCTCTTGATTCGCTACATCGCACACATGGTAGGCGCACAAATGTCTTGGGTGTGCACTGTCGATTACAAGTGATCAACGGCTATAGTGAAGCTTCACCAACGCCGACTCGTGTTAACCTTTTAGATTGATCCAACATTGTCTCATGACTTCTAGATTGACCCAGTTGTCTGCCAGAGAGTCAGCCAAGTCTTTGCCACTGGCCCCTACCAAACCTCCGAATCCATGCCCAGCCGCCCCAACTGACTCCCATTAATAAACAATCAACTAATCAGATAATTAAATCCTTCACAATCCATAATTAAATATGCACGAGGTTGTATATTCAAAATTATACGCCATCACATTACAAGGAGAAACTAATTATCCAAAAAAATAGGGGTGTCCCAAGCACATTACTCTAGGGCGTCATGAAACCGTCCATCTCCAAGATCAATGACGCACATGCTTTACGCGTGCACACAGCAAGGCTACCCAATAGTTTGTCCCTTAGTAGCTCAACGGTCCGAGTACACCACCACGCTATTATCCAAAGTGCCTGACTCAAGCGTGCACCGGATGGAGCTCAAATATTTGATTCTTTCACAATTTTTGGAATCTTAGCATTCTTCTTGTACTCCTTGTGGCCTTATTTACATATACATTTTGGTTTACCAAATCCAAAATTGCAAAGAAAAATGCGTATAATTGCTGTACAAATGAAATTTACTGCTTTTCTTGATTCAATTAAGCTGTTATTTACAAAGGTTAGGGGGAGATTAGTGACATAAATTACAATTTACACATATGAGCAACCTTTTCCTTTTGTATGCACAGATGGGATTAGTACGAGCAGGCCATCCTCTGCAGCCGATCCCGGAGGATCCCATTGTACAGAGCCGCTCGGTTCGCCGGCAGTTCTCCGATTGCCTGGCTGTCCGACGAGTTGACTTGACTCGGGTCAAAAATCGGGTTCTCCTCCTCCTCTTCAATTGTATCGTCGTCGTCGTCGTCGGAGCCGATCACCTCCACGGCCTCTACCAAATGGTCTGCAAAATGCACTTTCTTCTTCTTCTTCCTCCACAGCTTCCCCTCCCCTGTTTCAGCCAAAACCCATGTCAGATATATAACCAGAGAGAATTGCCATACAGGCATCATAAGCTCAGAAAAGAAACACGACCGACATACCGGAAGCAAGGCAGGAGCGGAGTTTCACGGCGGAGGAGGCGGAATTCCGGCGAACGGCGAGGTGGGTCACCGGGAAAGGCCTCTGCCGGCGCAAGGCAAATAGGATGACGGAGCCGGAGACGGCCATGGCTGTGGCCAGCACCACAGCTTGAGAGCTCAAAAGAGGCGACATAACAGGCAGAGAGACAGAAAGTAAGAAAAGAGAAGGAGAGGCTGTACTTGCTTTGGAAGAAGAAGCTTTGATGAGGTGTGGAAACAGTTGGCTTGTCTCATGGAGTAATAAATAAGAGGTGGGAAGAGTGAGGCCAATGGCCAAGAGTTTTGAGTGTTTTTTTATGGGGTATTATTGGAAGGTCATGAAGGGAAGTTTCTGCAGAAGAAATGGAGAAAGGAAATGAATATAGAATTTGCAAGTAAAGGAATGGAAATGAAGGAAGATTGAGAAGTGAAAATAATGGCGTAGGCAAGCATCTAGATTGCTCTTTTGTAGTAATGGAAGTGTGAAAGGGTTGCCCGCACGGAAGCCCAACTGTTGAGGGGGCTGGTCAGGTCTGGTCAGCCTCAGCCTTGATGGCCTCATGAGAGGAAGGTGGAGAGAAGGTGATATCTGATAAGAACCCCGGCGTCGGCCTGGGTGCATCCACACACACTCGTCCAAGTGCAAATTTTGGATGGTTTTTTTTTTTTTTTTTAAGGAGGGGGGAGGGACTTAGCGGCTGAAAAAGCCAAAATATCCTAGATTTTGGATGTCTACTATAGCATTCATATTTTTTTTCCGTATCTAGCGTCAAACATGAATGCTATATTGTAGCAAAACATCCACAATTTTGCTTTTAATCATGCCCCAAACGCCCCTTAATATGTCTCTTGCAGCCGCTAGATTGAGATCCGATGGTGTGTGTTAAACTCAGGGCCCCTGCCCGCCTATATTAATGTGCACCATTGGATTGAAATTGGATCTGAAGTCATACTTACCACCAAAAAGTGATTGACACGACTCCTTGTCATGAAGCCCATGAGGGACCCATAAATTAGTCTATATATAGCGAGCCAACTGCAATCCTTGTTTCCACCATCAACTTCAATCGACCTCTAGACTCTATCCTTAATTTTGCACTTGATCCAAGTCCTATAAAAAACTAGTCCAGTTAGTATGTGCCACAGCTCATGTTCACCATGCGCCAGAACGAAGGGGTTCGCTTTAGGGTTATCCAGGCCAATATGTCCCATCATCGAATGATTTTATGGTCCACCGTGAGGACATCCGTCAGGATATCCTTTATAATAGGAGTCATCGATCGTCAAGATTAAAGCCCCACACACTCTCTGTGCACTGTGCACTCAGACAAACAGTGCTTATTTGCTATAGCGCACAGAGAAAGCTTGTGCACAGTTGCCGTCAATTTTTATCCTGCACCTGACGGAGGATATCCTAGTGGATGTAAAAATGAACTTAGGGGCCGGTTGGGGGCGTGAAAAAACCAAAATATTCACAATGGATTTTCCACGTCCACTGAAGCATTCCGATTTTTTCACTATCCAACGTGAAATATGACTTGAGGTGTTTCAGCTGAAAGTGAAAAAAATATGAATGCTACAGTATCGCAAAACATCCACTGTCCTTTTAATCACGCCCTAAACGGCCCCTTAACCTGAGCAGGCAGCTTGAACTAGCCTTGTCTAGGAAGAAAGGCGGGGAGGGGAGACGCAAGAAGAGCCTCCTCCCTCACTCTCGTAAAGGGCCCTCTATGCCTCAGTGACGCCAAGTTCAGCGCAGATTGATAGATATCAGCTTACTAGGCCAAACCAAACTAGCCAGCTTGGCTTGTCAACTAGCCTTCACCATCCCCACTATTTTAGTTCGTTGATGCCTTGATGGTCTATGGGTTCATCTTCTAAATATCTACACTAGGAGTTTAGGCTCATTTTTGCGTTTGATTAGGTCAGATCTTAAACCATGGAAAATGGCTGATATAGTCAGAAATTGAACTAATTTTCAGGCGTCATCATAAGCTGTGAACGTGTAGAAAAAAAGGGACTGCAAGGCTAATTTTTCGAATTCAGGCCTAATCTGTTCTATCAATTCTAATAGTATGTAATCGGAAGAATCTCGTTTATATGAGCTCAGGCGCATGCACGCCTATGCGATCCAAGACAATCTGGGCTATTGGATTTTGATATGGGATCAAAATCCGATGGCCCAGATTGGGTCGACCTGGCTCATATTACTTTTTTCGTAATTTATATTTGTTTATACAATTTTTCCTAATTGGATAAAGTCGGCTTGAGGGTTTGCACGAAGTTGGAAAGCCTTGGGGTTGGGACCCACCTCATAATCATTGAATGAGTAGTTGCAAGGTTAGAGACACAAGCTTGGTGATGAGGTAAGGGAGAGTAATTGATTGGTGATCAAGTGATAAGGATTGAAAAGGAAGCAAGAAACAGGATGCCTTGGTATGAGAAAATGGGTGAGGTCAGAATGAATGAGACTGGTTGGTTTTGAGGAGAATACATGGGGGCGGTCGTCGTTTTATTGGAGAAAAGTGAGTCCCATGGCGGTTCTCATTGGTTGGCTGGTCTCCAAAGATGTGGAGAAGGACCAACTGTTTTTTTTTTTCTGACCAGCTGACGCACTCCTCCTCGAAGCTCGAGTCGCTTTAGCGTGCGAGCCGGCTTGATTTAGTTAATTTTTATTTTATATACACGTTCCTCCTGACTATAAGTATGTGTAATAATTAGTTTAAATCCATATGTCAAAAAAATGGTTTTAGTTCTCTTGAGTTATATTACTTACCTATTTTTTTTGGGTAAATTAAATTGAATTAAAGCCCTAAAAAGGAAAAGATGTACAAATGCAGGTGAAACATCTAATCAGTCCTAAAAAGACTTAAAAAAAGAGCTAATAAAAGAAATCAACTAAGAAATCACAACGATTGAGTATAATAGCTCGAAAAGATTGATGATGAGACTTGTAACCGAATCTGGAGACGAAGATTCATCGAAAATCTTCTTATTCCTTTCATGCCAAATTGCAGAGATAAATGTATTAAATATATATTTTAGGAAGATGCCTGCATACTTGTTAGATGCACAAAATTGAAGGATCCAATCAATCTCATCTTGAAAATGTGATATTCGATGAGTAATATGACACTTGCGAAGAAGGGTTGTCCAAATAGATTTGTTGAACGGGCATTAAAAAATAATATGATTAACAGCTTCCAAGTTAGAGCAACAAAAAACACATCTCTTAGGAATCAATAGGCCTCGGTTTTGTAAATTATCTATAGTCATGAGACCATTAGATAGGGCTAACCAAGAGACAAAAGCTTGTCTATAGATGCATCGTTTAAACCAGACTAAAGACCACCAAACCACATGCGCATGTTTTTGCAGAATAAAATTCCAAGAGGCTTTATAAGAAAACTTCCCTAAGGGCTTGAGCCAATGAATAGAATATTCGTCTAGAGTGAGAATTGACAGGTGAGTATTGAGAAATCCCAAGACCTCTCTGGAGCGAGTAGTAGCTGCAACAAAATTTCAATGCTCTTCAGAGAGTGAATCAGCAATAGTACTATGAATATTACCTCCAAGAAGGACCATATTTCCATGACCAAATCGGGTAATGAGAGGCCGGTTGTCCGCCCATGGATCAGACCATATGCGAATACTCCTACCATTTCCAATTGAATAGTGAAATCCTTGCATCATAAACTCTCGAAGGGACAATAGAATTCCAAGCATGAGAGGCATGCGGAGTATAAGCTGTCCAAATAGAAGACCCATGTAAGTAGACACCATGAACCCATTGGACCCATAGACTCTCTTTGAGGGAGAGCACTCGCCAAAATAGCTTAGATAATCCTGCCAGATTAGAATCAAGAACACCTCTAAGACCAAGGCCGCCTTCCTGATAAGGCTTAGAGACCCTTTTCCAGGAAACATTGCTGAAAGGTGCTTGATTCGAACACCCCTTCCATAAAAATGTTGAAAACAACTTTTCAATGTGCTTAATCACTCTTTTCGGAAGGAGAAATGTACTTGTCCAATAAAGTTGCATACCATTAAGAACAGACTTTACAAGTTGCAGATGACCAGTATACGAGAGTAAACAAGTCTTCCAACTATTGATTCGGCCTTTTATGCTATCTATGAGAGGGTGGCAGAGAGAATAAGACAACTTTTTTGAACTAAGTGGCAATCTCAGGTATTTGATCGGCAATTCTCCTACTTGGAAGCCCAACACATCAATAATAGATTCTTTATAGATGCAAGAGTAAGAGAAGAAGAGAGAGCTCTTTAAAATGTTTGATTCTAAGCCAGAGAACTTAGTAAATTCCCGCAACACATCCCTTATGCCAATCAATGAAGTAATGGATTCCTCCGAAAACAATAGCAAATCATCCGCAAATAATAAATGAGAGACTTTAGGAGTATTCTTAAATATAGGAGGAATGATTGTACCTGCATCCACCTTTTGGTCCAAAAATAATGTAAGCATTTCAATACAAAGGATAAAAAGAAGAGGCGAGAGTGGACATCCTTGACGAAGGCCACATTCACTTTTAAAAAATCCAAAATTGCACCCGTTGATGAGCACACTGAAAGAAGCTGTTGAAACATATTCCATCACCCATGAAATCCAAATATCATCAAATCCCATTTGGTTTAAAACAAGAGCTAGAAAGTCCCATCTAACTGTATCAAAAGCTTTCCAAAGATCGACTTTTAAACAAACCCGCCTCGGCCTAGATTTGTGATGAAAATTACGGACAATCTCATGCGCCAATAAAATATTTTCATTAATAATTCTACCCTTGGTAAATCCTAACCGATTGAGACTGATAAGAAATGGAATAACCTCAGAGAGGCGCGCTGCCATTACCTTTGAAATATATTTATAAATGTAGTTGCATAAAGAGATGGGTGTAAAATTATCAAAGGACTTAACACCCTGAACTTTGGGGACCAAAGATAAGAATGAAACATTTAATGCTTTAAGGAGTTTACCATGCAAAAAGAAATGCTTCACAGCTACAAGAAAATCATCTCCAACCAGATCCCAAAAGTGAACAAAAAATTCTCAAATGAAACCATCTGGACCAGGAGCTTTGTTACTGGGAGAAGAAAGCACCACTTGCTTGATTCCATCAGTCACCTCCCGAATCAAAAAAGCTGATTGTTCACGAGATAGCTTACGACAAAAAGGAAGAGAATCAAGGAGAGCATTAGATGAGGGTTGAAATAATGACTTATAATAATGCTCTGCAACGCTACCAATGGCTTGTTGATCAATAAGATGATTGCTTTGAGAATCAACTATCTCATGAATCTGATTTCGAAGAATATGGGAAGCAACCATGGCATGAAAAAATCTAGTACATCTGTCACCTTGTTGCAGCTAATTCACTCTCAATTTTTGATGGTAAAAACTCTCCTCGATGCTCAGTAAGAGAGTAACTCGGGCCAAATTTTCCTCCTCTAAAAGTTGTGTATCAAAAGGAGAAGAAAGCAAGTTTCTTTGGGTGTCCGCCAACCTGATTTTAGCTTCACCAATCCGATCATTTATTTTCCCAAAAGATCTGTAATTCCAAGCTTTTAAAGCAACTTTGACGAGTTGTAATTTTTGAAACAATACAAACTGAGGGGATCCATCTATACTAACTCTCCAAACATCTGAGACCACCTGCATAATTGATTCCTCTTTAAGCCACATATTGAAAAATCGAAATGGTTTAGGACCTTGCGGTGGCTTGTCCTCTAAGGAGAAAACAAGAGGAGAATGATACGATAACCCCGGTAGAAGACATTTGACTAACCCATGAGGGTAAATCAACATCTAATTGTGATTACATAATGCATGGTCCAATTTTTTGTAGATAAGAGTACCATATGTGTGTTTATTACTCCAGGTGTAAGGCTCTGATGCAGGAATATCAATAAGATTTGACTCAAAGATAAATTAATTAAATTAATCAAGCTGCCAAGAAGGAACATCAACCCCTCCTAATCTCTCCTCATTCGAACGGATGCAATTGAAGTCTCCAATCATAAGCCATGGACCATCAACAGAATCTTTTATCTCTAATAAAGAACTCCACAACACTTGTCTATGATGAAAATCGTTAGTAGCATATATGTAACATCCGGAAAATTAGTAAGTATCTTAAAACTGAAATTTGACCCTCTTAATGATTGATTTGACTGTGTGATGCTTTATTTAAATTAAAGTTGGTGAGAAGAGCTTTCCAACGACACCAATTTTGTGTGATTTGGAGTTCGGAGTAAAAAGATATGGGAAATTGAATAAACACGATCGATCGCGCTGAAAACGATCGATCGGCTTATGGATCACGATCGATCGGCTACGATCGGCGCCATCGCGCAGTTTGTAAACAGCGCAGGACGATCGATCGCCGTATTGCACGATCGATCGCCAGTTGCGGTTTGGCGAATTCTAACCTATTTTTGAGGCGGATTTGTTTGGGAAAGATGTCATATCCTAACTAAACTTATATTGCACGTTCCTAGGGTGATTTAGGGACTCTCCCATTGGTGGAAAGTGCCCAAGATATGGTAGAATTGATTGGGCAAAGATTTTCTAAAAACTCTATATAAACCCATAGAGTCTAGGCTTGTGCTTTTGAAAACTAAACCCTAGAACGTCCAGAGGCTTTCCCCTCTCCTTCCCACGTTCATCCCTCTCTTAGAAGACCTCTTCTAGTGGGAATTGCTCAAGAGCTTGGATCGGGAAGCTTTGAAGGAAGCGGAGGAGACGAACATCGCGTAGAAAGGCGACGTCTTTTGGTGATAAAGAGTAGGATGGTTTTTCCCTCTCTTCTTATTCTTTTCTCACATTATATGATGAGTGTTCTTACTGACTTCCTTGGAGTATTGCTTTGAATCTTGCGGGATTAATGATTTATGTCTTGTTTTCCATGTGTATTGCGATACATGCATATATGCCTTCATGCTTCATGTCTAGATGGTAAATCACATCAAAGATGGATGCTTTATTAATTTTACAGAAGATAAAAGTTCTGATATTGTTCTGATTATGATGTCTAATGATTGAGTCTTATACCTTAATGATCGTTTTGCTTAAATCAATTTAGTTGAAAGATATTATGGTCTAAGATGGTGTTATATGTGAAGAAACATGATAAAAAGGGAATCTTTTGGTAATTCTAGTTAATTCCAGGATCTGTAATTGATCTAGGAGGGGAGTACTATCATCTATCATGAGTATAATATCATCTATAAGTGGTACGGTATAAGTTAATTAAAGTTTAATCAAGTTTCTCACTTTCGGCCAGAACTGTTTCTGCACGGACAGTCGACAGTGAATAATTCATAACTAATTCATATGATATCAGAAAAATATAAAACTGGTGGGGTTAGAAACTAGACTCATAAGGGTACTCTCAGTAAACATTTCAGAAGATAATATTAACTGTATAGAGTCTGGGAGCCGCCGGAAGTGGACTGTTATGCAAAAGACAGTGAGCAGAATCCAAGTGAAAACACTAAGTACTTAAGTAAAACCACTTAATATGATGTGAAGATGGTAGGACGTGTCAGTAACTATTACTGGATTATATCCTTATGATTATCACAGTAAGGTTGGGTTATGGTTAATATGATAGATGGGTAATACTTATGTCAAGAAAACCGTAATCGTGTATTTGAAGATAAAGCGCTTGTGTCGGTTTGAGGTTCCATTTGGAATCCAAATCATCTAGGACTCATTAACACCTTGTCTCTGATTTATATATATATTTCAATAAGACCTATATGAATTTCCATCTAGGGCTGAGCATGAACGTATGTATGGATTGTGTTATTCTCTTTGTGTGTGACATTCCCACTTACACTCTGTATGTGAGTCTGTTCCGGTGATTGATACCTTATGTGGTTAGAGCGTTGCGGCCTCTATTTCTTTGAATTATTATTCATCATGATTATTTGATTGATTCCTCCACTAGAGGTCTTGCGGGACTTCTCCGGAAGTGGATTCATAGTATGCTCACATTATGCCATTGCTTGATCTTGCGGGGTCACTAATATTTGTGGTACTGCGGTTCCACACTGCCCAAAAAGAGGCAACATACGTACGTTAGATTGTTGACATTACGGAAGGTCTTCAATCTCCGCCCATCGTGTCCGTAAGCACTGGTGGGGCCAGCATCCTAGACGCATGGCAGGGTTCCAAAAAGAGGACCCCTAGGGTGGTTCTGGTATAGTCACTTGCGGGTGATCGGTTCAGCGAGCAGAAATTGTACTCCTTTCACTTTTAATGTCTGGAGCTTTTTAATATGATTATCATTCCCTCCTTACTCATATGTGTAGTAGGAGCCTTATTGTTGTTTTCCCTACTTGCGGGTTAGAATTATTATCGACTAACCTTTCAGGTGTATAAATCCTTGGTTTAGTTCGGATGTTGCGGCATCTTCATAAACCTTTGTTATTCTTATCCTATTCATATTGTTTGTCCTTATTCAGTGGGTTTTTACATCCTACTGAGTGTTTCTATGAAATACTCATGCATCCTCTGATGCAGGCGCAAATGGAAATTGAGATCAGGAAGTTGCAGTAGTGAAGCGGTCGCAGGAGCCGTGAAGACTTAGAGTTTATATTATTTGCTTTGCTTATTTGATGTTTATGACATTTAATGGCAATTGTGTGCCATAGATTTATAGGTTTATTTGATTTGACTTTCTTAAATGGATTATCATTTTTATCAGTATTATTAAGTAAATTTCCATTCCATAGTATTCATTAATGTTTGTATTTGTATTGCACTGATTATGGGCATGACCGATTACACATCCTTTTGAGATGATCGTAATTGGTGGTGAAATCGACTGTTCGGTCTCGCGCCCGAGATTCTCTACCTCCAAATGTATATCATTGATTGGCTTCCGCACTTCGATCGAGGTATGGGATTTCGGGGCGTGACAGCGTGGTATCGGAGCCCTCAAACTCAGTCTAATACAGTACGGACATTGCTGAATTATGAAATGAAATAGTCGAACTTGGTAGAAAGAATATGGGTATCTAGAAGAACTTACTATGTGAGAGTAGATTCATAGATAGAACCTGAAACCTTATTTTAGAAGACTAATGATGACGTTTCTTGTGTAGGTTTAAATGGCTAGAACAAGAAGTGGTAGGATCTATGAGAAAGACAAGCAGGAAGCCGTTAGGCAGTGGCTTGAGGACTGGAAAAAGAAAGACATAGGGAGTGGAACCAAAGATGACCCATTACAGATTGACATAGAGGAAGTCCAGAACCCAGTGGCTGATGTAGAACCCTTGCCTATAGACGACCCAGAGTGGGATCCTTACTTAGACTACATGCCAGGAATGGAGATCGAAGGATATGAGCAAGAAGAGATTGAAATAGCATTTTACGATGGATCTCCTTCTATATTTGTGATGGTAGAGGCCAAGATTGTGAGAAGGCACCCTGTCTATGTTCGGGCCAAGACTGATACTGCATTGTCTGACGCTCTGTACCATATGTTTAAATCTTTGGGTTACAGATGGCCATACATGACGATGTGGGAAATTCTGTGGCATACGCACTTGAGGCTTGCACCAACCTGGGTAGCTTTAGACATACTGGATGATTACCTCTGAAGGCAAGAGAGTAGGAAGGATGGCTAGGAGAAAGAGTTAGGATAGTTTTTAGTTTCAAAAATCTTTTGTAATAAAGACCCTGATTTATAAGGGATCCCAGTGTAGGAATCTTCTTATTAATGAATAAAAGAATTATTTGCTTTAATGCTTGCGTTGTGATTGTTTTATTTATGCATGTTTTGTGCCTTGCGTGAGCGGTGCTAGGAGTCAAAGGAATGAGAGGTGAATTACAAATTGAGCTATATGTAAGATTTCTAATTCATCTCCTTTCTTTGACTGTAGATACGCGAGAATGGTGAACTATGGAAATCGTGGACGTCGAACCAATGCGAATCCTAATCCTTCACAGGATGAGGGAGCCAGTCAGAATATGTCTGATATGGTTAGGCAATTGGCGGCTGAATTGCGAAACGGTGGAAGTAGTAATGATAATGCTAAGGCGCCAACACTTGAACGATTTAAGAGGGCTGGACCTCAGTTTTCTGGTGAGGATGACCCAGAAAAGGCTGAGCATTGGTTGGTTGAAGTGGAGCGGCTGTTCAAGGGTATGAAGGTACCCGAGGCGGATCGGGTGATTTATGCTACTTTCCTGTTTGTTGGTGAGGCGGTATTTTGGTGGGAATCCGCTGAGCGCAATAATTTTACTGCGAATCAGGAGATTTCTTGGGAAGAATTTAAGGAGGTGTTCAACATCAAGTACTTTCCTTCCCATATTCAGCGACGCAAGGAGAAAGAATTCTTGGAGTTAGTGCAAGGATCGATGACTGTGCTACAGTATGAGACGAAGTTTGAACAACTTCAACGATTTGCTACTAATGCTTGCCCTAATGAATTGATTAAAGCACAACGTTTTGTGGATGGGCTGAAGGACGGCATAAGGTCGAGGGTATTGGTTTCTCAACCAACGACTGTAGCAAAGGCAGTCGAGCTAGCTTCTATTTTGGAGGATGATTTTAAAAGAACCTTGGAAAGGAGAAACAATCAGGTCAAAGCTCAAGAGAGTAAGCTGAGACGTTCTGGGGAGAAGCGTTTTAACAATAATGTTAATCGTGGGAATCAGCGACCATTTAAGCAGCAAAGGCAGCAGCAACAGAACCGGATGAACGGTGCACCACGTCAACAGTTTCGAGGCAATGACAATGGTAACATGAATGGAGGTCGTTGCAGGATTTGTGGACAGGATTCGCATAGAGGGAAGCCGTGCCCTATGGATCCTCGAAGATGCTTCGTGTGCAATGAGGTTGGGCATATCTCTCCTAATTGCCCTAATCGTGAAAAGAAGACCGGGGCTGATATGAATAAGAAGACTCAGGCGAGGATTTTTGCTCTATCATCTGAAGATGCGCGTGGGTCGGATGAGGTTATTGAAGGTACTCTTCTTATCCTCAATCGTTTTGCTAGAGTGTTAATAGACCCGGGAGCTTCGCGATCTTTTATTTCTTCGGTGTTCGCTTTAAGTCTAGATAAGTCATTGTCTAGACTGAGTGATGATTTGATGATTTCTACTCCTATGGGAGATTCGGTTATAGCAACCGAATATATTGAAAACTCTCCTGTGCTGATAGAAGATAGAATTTTGCTTGCTAATCTTGTGCTGATTGATATGTGTGATTTTGATGTAATCTTGGGAATGGATTGGTTATCAAAATATAATGCACTAGTGGATTGTACTAAAAAGAGAGTTTATTTTAAAATTCCTGGAGAGAAAGAACTATTGTTTCAGGGAATCCGGGATAGAAAAGGAGATTGTTTGATATCAGCTGTTAAAGCTCAGAAATTGTTGGCTAAAGGTTGTAGAGCCTATTTAGCTAATGTGACACATGTTGAGATGCCTACCCCGAGAGTAGAGGACATTGAGGTAGTGAGGGATTTTCCCGAAGTCTTTCCTGATGAGTTACCTGGTTTGCCACCAAAGAGAGAAATTGATTTTTCAATTGAATTGATACCGGGAACAGCACCTATTTCAAAAGCACCATATAGAATGGCGCCGGCTGAGCTGAAAGAATTGAAAGTGCAGTTACAAGAGTTGTTGGATAAGAGGTTCATACGGCCTAGTGTTTCCCCATGGGGTGCACCAGTGTTATTTGTAAAGAAGAAAGATGGATCGATGAGATTGTGTATTGACTATCGTATGTTGAACCAAGTCACGGTGAAGAATAAATATCCTTTGCCTAGAATAGATGATTTGTTTGATCAGTTACAATCAGCAAAAGTATTTTCAAGGATTGATTTGAGATCGGGATACCATCAGTTAAGAATCAAGGAGGAGGATATATCCAAGACAGCATTCAGGACCAGGTATGGACACTACGAATTCCTGGTAATGCCTTTTGGTTTGACTAATGCGCCAGCAGCTTTTATGGACATGATGAACAGAATTTTTGTGGACTTATTAGACCGGATTGTGATAGTCTTCGTGGACGATATTTTGGTATATTCAACAAGTTGGGAAGAACACAGAACTCACTTGACTCTTGTGTTACAGATATTGAAGGATAATCAATTATATGCTAAACTGAATAAGTGTGAATTTTGGTTGAACAAGGTGAATTTTCTTGGACATGTCATATCAGAAGATGGAGTATCAGTTGATCCAATGAAGGTAGAGGCAGTGTTAAAATGGGAACAACCAAAGAATGTGACGGAGATTCGAAGTTTCTTGGGATTGGCAGGTTACTATAGAAGATTCATTGAAGGATTTTCAAGTCTAGCTTTGCCAATGACGAAATTGACCAGAAAGGGAGTGAAGTTTATATGGAATGATGAATGTGATAAAAGTTTCAAGGAATTGAAGAAAAGATTAACATCGGCACCGATCTTGACTTTACCGTCGGGAACTGGAGGATTCGTTATATACAGTGATGCTTCGAAGAGTGGACTCGGGTGTGTACTAATGCAGCACGGACACGTTGTGGCGTATGCATCGAGACAACTGAAAATTCATGAGCAGAATTATCCAACACACGACTTGGAATTAGCAGCAGTGGTTTTTGCTTTAAAGATTTGGAGACATTACTTGTATGGAGAAACTTTTGAAGTATACACAGATCACAAAAGTTTGAAGTATATATTTTCCCAGAAGGACCTGAATATGAGACAGAGAAGGTGGTTAGAGTACCTGAAGGATTATGATTTTTCCATTCATTACCATCCAGGCAAGGCGAATGTGGTAGCAGATGCATTAAGCAGAAAGACTGGGATAGTTGCTCACTTGTTAGTACAAGAGTGGAAACTGATGCAGAAAATGGGAGAATGTCATTTGGAATGGCCGACTTCAAGGAGGATATCATTCATTGGGAATCTTACTATAAGATCAGTGGTGGTTGATAAAATCCTTGAAGCGCAAAAGGAGAACCCGCAGATCCAGAAATTATTGGACAGGTCGGATTTTGAAAAAAGAGCAGACGGAAGTATTCGATTCCGAGGAAGATTGGTAGTACCTAAAGACATGGAATTAAGACAGGAAATTCTGCGTGAAGCACATCACTCTCAGTTTAACATTCACCCTGGAGGTACGAAGATGTATCAAGATTTAAAGAGGACAGTTTGGTGGAATGGGATGAAAAGAGATATTGGCAAGTTTGTATCGAGATGTTTAACTTGTCAACAAGTAAAGGCTGAACATCAAAGACCGGCTGGAATGTTGCAACCATTGGAGATTTCACAGTGGAAATGGGAGCATGTGACGATGGATTTTGTTGTGGCATTGCCAAAGACTCAAAGACAGCGAGATGCGATTTGGGTTATAGTGGATCGACTCACAAAGTCAGCACACTTTCTTCCGATTAGATGGAAACAAAACCCGGAAAGTTTGGCAGATTTATACATAAGGGAAATTGTTAGACTACACGGTACGCCGTTATCTATTGTGTCTGACCGAGACCCTCGTTTTACATCGAGAACATGGAAGAGTATACAAGAGGCGTTGGGAACCAAGTTAAATTTTAGTACAGCATTTCATCCACAGAGTGATGGACAATCAGAACGTACGATTCAAACCTTGGAGGACATGCTAAGAGCCTGTGCGATTGACTGGAAAGGTAATTGGGATGATCATTTACCATTGATAGAATTTGCTTATAATAACAGTTATCATTCGAGTATCGGAATGGCACCATTTGAAGCACTATATGGAAGACCATGTAGATCCCCTACATGTTGGACAGACGTTGGAGAGAATCAAGTGCTGAGATCAGAATTAGTGCAATACTGCGCAGAAAAGGTAAGACAGATCAGACAGAGATTACAAACGGCTCAGAGTCGCCAAAAGAATTACGCTGACAACAGGCGAAGAGAGTTAGAATTTCAAGTAGGAGACCATGTATTTCTGAAAGTATCACCTTCAAAAGGAATTATGAGATTTGGTAAGAAAGGAAAGTTGAGTCCGAGGTTTGTTGGACCATTTGAAATTTTGGAACGAGTTGGGCCAGTTGCATATCGGTTGGCGTTACCGCCGCAGTTGGATGAAGTACATAATACTTTCCATATTTCTATGCTGAGGAAATATGTGCCAGACCCATCACATGTTTTGGATTTCACAACGATGGAGTTAGAAGCAGATTTGACATTTCCAGTAAAACCTGTGAAGATATTGGACTGAAAGGATCAAGTACTTAGAAGAAAGACCATTCCTTTGGTGAAAGTTTTGTGGCAAAACCAGTTGGCTGAGGAAATGACTTGGGAAACGGAAAGAGAAATGAGGAAATCCTACCCATACCTTTTTGAAGATTGAGAGTCAGCATTTCGAGGACGAAATGTTCTTTTTAGGAGGGGAGGATGTAACATCCGGAAAATTAGTAAGTATCTTAAAACTGAAATTTGACCCTCTTAATGATTAATTTGACTGTGTGATGCTTTGTTTAAATTAAAGTTGGTGAGAAGAGCTTTCCAACGACACCAATTTTGTGTGATTTGGAGTTCGGAGTAAAAAGATATGGGAAATTGAATAAACACGATCGATCGCGCTGAAAACGATCGATCGGCTTATGGATCACGATCGATCGGCTACGATCGGCGCCATCGCGCAGTTTGTAAACAGCGCAGGACGATCGATCGCCGTATTGCACGATCGATCGCCAGTTGCGGTTTGGCGAATTCTAACCTATTTTTGAGGCGGATTTGTTTGGGAAAGATGTCATATCCTAACTAAACTTATATTGCACGTTCCTAGGGTGATTTAGGGACTCTCCCATTGGTGGAAAGTGCCCAAGATATGGTAGAATTGATTGGGCAAAGATTTTCTAAAAACTCTATATAAACCCATAGAGTCTAGGCTTGTGCTTTTGAAAACTAAACCCTAGAACGTCCAGAGGCTTTCCCCTCTCCTTCCCACGTTCATCCCTCTCTTAGAAGACCTCTTCTAGTGGGAATTGCTCAAGAGCTTGGATCGGGAAGCTTTGAAGGAAGCGGAGGAGACGAACATCGCGTAGAAAGGCGACGTCTTTTGGTGATAAAGAGTAGGATGGTTTTTCCCTCTCTTCTTATTCTTTTCTCACATTATATGATGAGTGTTCTTACTGACTTCCTTGGAGTATTGCTTTGAATCTTGCGGGATTAATGATTTATGTCTTGTTTTCCATGTGTATTGCGATACATGCATATATGCCTTCATGCTTCATGTCTAGATGGTAAATCACATCAAAGATGGATGCTTTATTAATTTTACAGAAGATAAAAGTTCTGATATTGTTCTGATTATGATGTCTAATGATTGAGTCTTATACCTTAATGATCGTTTTGCTTAAATCAATTTAGTTGAAAGATATTATGGTCTAAGATGGTGTTATATGTGAAGAAACATGATAAAAAGGGAATCTTTTGGTAATTCTAGTTAATTCCAGGATCTGTAATTGATCTAGGAGGGGAGTACTATCATCTATCATGAGTATAATATCATCTATAAGTGGTACGGTATAAGTTAATTAAAGTTTAATCAAGTTTCTCACTTTCGGCCAGAACTGTTTCTGCACGGACAGTCGACAGTGAATAATTCATAACTAATTCATATGATATCAGAAAAATATAAAACTGGTGGGGTTAGAAACTAGACTCATAAGGGTACTCTCAGTAAACATTTCAGAATATAATATTAACTGTACAGAGTCTGGGAGCCGCCGGAAGTGGACTGTTATGCAAAAGACAGTGAGCAGAATCCAAGTGAAAACACTAAGTACTTAAGTAAAACCACTTAATATGATGTGAAGATGGTAGGACGTGTCAGTAAATATTACTGGATTATATCCTTATGATTATCACAGTAAGGTTGGGTTATGGTTAATATGATAGATGGGTAATACTTATGTCAAGAAAACCGTAATCGTGTATTTGAAGATAAAACGCTTGTGTCGGTTTGAGGTTCCATTTGGAATCCAAATCATCTAGGACTCATTAACACCTTGTCTCTGATTTATATATATATTTCAATAAGACCTATATGAATTTCCATCTAGGGCTGAGCATGAACGTATGTATGGATTGTGTTATTCTCTTTGTGTGTGACATTCCCACTTACACTCTGTATGTGAGTCTGTTCCGGTGATTGATACCTTATGTGGTTAGAGCGTTGCGGCCTCTATTTCTTTGAATTATTATTCATCATGATTATTTGATTGATTCCTCCACTAGAGGTCTTGCGGGACTTCTCCGGAAGTGGATTCATAGTATGCTCACATTATGCCATTGCTTGATCTTGCGGGGTCACTAATATTTGTGGTACTGCGGTTCCACACTGCCCAAAAAGAGGCAACATACGTACGTTAGATTGTTGACATTACGGAAGGTCTTCAATCTCCACCCATCGTGTCCGTAAGCACTGGTGGGGCCAGCATCCTAGACGCATGGCAGGGTTCCAAAAAGAGGACCCCTAGGGTGGTTCTGGTATAGTCACTTGCGGGTGATCGGTTCAGCGAGCAGAAATTGTACTCCTTTCACTTTTAATGTCTGGAGCTTTTTAATATGATTATCATTCCCTCCTTACTCATATGTGTAGTAGGAGCCTTATTGTTGTTTTCCCTACTTGCGGGTTGGAATTATTATCGACTAACCTTTCAGGTGTATAAATCCTTGGTTTAGTTCGGATGTTGCGGCATCTTCATAAACCTTTGTTATTCTTATCCTATTCATATTGTTTGTCCTTATTCAGTGGGTTTTTACATCCTACTGAGTGTTTCTATGAAATACTCATGCATCCTCTGATGCAGGCGCAAATGGAAATTGAGATCAGGAAGTTGCAGTAGTGAAGCGGTCGCAGGAGCCGTGAAGACTTAGAGTTTATATTATTTGCTTTGCTTATTTGATGCTTATGACATTTAATGGCAATTGTGTGCCATAGATTTATAGGTTTATTTGATTTGACTTTCTTAAATGGATTATCATTTTTATCAGTATTATTAAGTAAATTTCCATTCCATAGTATTCATTAATGTTTGTATTTGTATTGCACTGATTATGGGCATGACCGATTACACATCCTTTTGAGATGATCGTAATTGGTGGTGAAATCGACTGTTCGGTCTCGCGCCCGAGATTCTCTACCTCCAAATGTATATCATTGATTGGCTTCCGCACTTCGATCGAGGTATGGGATTTCGGGGCGTGACAATATATCATAGTGAAGAAAAAATTCATACCAGTAACTAGATTGGACACAAGAGCATGCACAAATTGGTCACTTTCACGAAGCTTAGTAGCATGAAAAATTGTAGGATTCCAATAAATCAATATTCGTCCTGAAGGATCAGATGAATAATTATGAATATTATGCCAGTCACGAATTAATGTACCTTGAATTCTTGCAAATTTGTTCAGCTTGATCTTTGTTTCACATAAACCAATTAACTGGATGTTTTCACTACGAACGAGATTGAAGACATCCTGTCGCTTAGCCTGACGGTTTAAGCCGCAAGCATTCCATGCTGCTACACTTGTCATTTCCTAGGAGGAGGATCACCGTCTCCTCTAGAGTTAACAAACTTAGCTTTAATCTGTTTAGCCACTTGACGTGTAGTAGTGCCTTTGCTAAGAGATATAGAATTTGCAGCAGAAGTCGAAGTAGCACACGAGTCATTATGAGGTAGAGTGCTCAAAGCTTCAAAGGAGTTTGCTGGAATTGGATCCAAGGACGAAACTATTTTCGGTCCACGACGTCCAGGCTTAGACCAACCTTGATTCAGTTCGAAATGTGGATTGACTGACAATGGTAAAACCTTGATTTCCTAAGATCCTCTTAGATTAAGATCCTGAGGAGCATATGTGACCAGATTCTGAGAATGAGCCATGTTTGGAATAGAAGCATTCACAGGAGGGGTGGACCCTACATGGTCTTGAGCTAACTGAGCTTGCGTGCACACATGCACAGAGATTTGATCTAACAACTGACATTGACCTGAGGTGGGTCCCATGCTAGCGTCTCTTTCCGACAATGCATATTCACCGGAAAAGAAACCTTCATCAGTGTTCTTGGCATCTCCTGCTTCTGTTGAGACAATGTTATGATTTGTATCAGCAATTGGTCTCCATTCTTTGTGAAATGGGCACTTATCCTCTTGATGATTAAAGTTAAGACATTTAGAACAACTGACAGGTCTCCATTCATATTCAACTTTTTGAAAAAAAGTAGAACCATCATCGCATAGAACTGGCATAGAATCCTTATATTTAAATCCAGGTTTTATCTCTATACAAACACGAGCATATTGCAGTCGACTAAAATTTGCAGTTGCAGGGTCACTTCTCATAGGAGTCCCTAAATTGCATGAAATTCTACCTAAACTTTTAGGAACAAAATATTGCGGAAGAAGTTCCAGAAAACGTACCCAAATAGGAACTGATTTTATGATTTTTCTGACAGGTTTCATACCTGAATGCCATTTACAGAGTATCATCGGTCATCCACCAATAGCCCACATGCCATTGATAATACGGTGGCAATCTTCCTCAGATGAAAATTTAAACAAAAAAAATCCCTCTGCCAGTGATTTCATTTCAAAACTTGTGATTTTCCAAATCCTTTCAAGAGAATTTTTGAGCCATACATAATATGGTTGCCGACCTAGCAAATAGCCGACCAACGAATTCTGCCATATGGTTGAGGCTTCATCCAGGACGTCCTGGGGAATAGGAACTGCAGGCGCGTCCAAGAGTTCAGGAAAGTAAGGGAGGTTAGTAGAGGAAGATGCATTCGCAAAGAGCTGCTTCCAGGATAGACCGGAGGAGGACGTTGCCATGACACCAATCACAATAGAGGCGACAACGTGACAGAGTACCTTGGCGAGGGAGGCAACTCAGCTGTGGGCGAATCCCAGCTGAGGACTTCGGTGAAGGTTGAGAGGGGCAATCGGACAAGGACGGTGGAGTAGGTCAAGGCGAGGGGCGAGTATTTGACAAGGGATCGGTGGAGAGAGGCCGGGGCGAGGTGGCTCAGTCGGTGCAGAGATGACAGGGCTTGGGGTGAGGGTCCATGGAGAGAGGGACAGAGGCGATTGGAATGGTAAAGGCAAAACTTTGAGACGATCAGAGACTTCTTATTACCTACCTGTTTCAAATGCAAAAATGAGGTAGTTGTATATAGAAAATAAAAATAATATAAATACAATAAGACTTGAGACTTGATTGAACATGAAATACATACACAGTAGAGTGTAACAGATGGATGCACATATGAGAAAAATAATATTCAAATTTTAAGTTCTTGCTTTTCTCAAGCTTCAGTCGAGTTAAGGTGAAGACATGTATGACTCAGCTTGGCTTGACCAACTTCAAGCTTCAGTTCCAGTGCGAGTCGGACTTAAGCCAAATCGAGCGCTCATGTTGGCTTCAACACCCTTATTCATACGCTCTCACAAAAGGGATGAACTTTATGTTCATGTCAATTGGGTGGAATATGTTATTAAAATTACTGCTGCTACTGTATTAAGGATGAACTGTGTGTACCTTTTGCAAAGATGATAATAAAGGAGAAGAGCTTATGATCGAATCAAGCGAAACACTTTGTCCTTAAGACAGAATTCGCCCTCCCTACGGTGCTTAGGACTCTTGGGCGTCTGCCTCCCAGGATAAGACGATCAACCACGTACTGTAGGAGCACTCCAAACAGCACGCGCAGCGAACCACAAATGTGTAATGCTTTCACAGAAAGAAGAGAGGAGAAAGAAGAAGATGCAGGGAAAATCCGTACTGAAAAAATCCGTTTTTACAAGCTTTATAGAAATCCCGTTAAAGCCCGTTGAAAACACACCATTTCCCGTTAAAGCCCGTTGAAACCCTTTCCCGTTAAACGGATGCATCCGTCCGTTAACGGTCATAATAAAACGGACCCGTTTTGGTTGAACCAAAATAAATTAGAAAACCAAACCATTGAATTTGTCCCAAAATAATATTTTCTTGTTGACCCAACCCAACCCGGTCCGACCGGCCGCGCGTGCGAACCGAACCGAACCGAACCGAGCCGAGCCGGCCGGCCGGACGGACGACGGCGGTGGCAGCGCGCGCACGCGTGTGGGTTAGCCCACCTAGGTGCATGGGTCCAACATCTCTCTCCCCCACAAAAGTGGGGTGGCCCTTGGGCCTAACTTATAAGGCCAACCTTGGACCTTATATACCATCCACAACCCATCCTTGGTGTGGATGTGGGACTATTCATCCTTCACCCAATTCACTCATTCATCTCATAGTAAGTGGGTTTTAAACATGGGTTAGTTCTCTCTCTTTAATACCCAATTATGGGTTATAACTAACACCCACTTCTAACAATCCCCCACATGAATGAGAATTGGCTGGATAACTTATGCAAAAACTATACAAAAAACTTGTGAAAGCAAATATTGAGAAGATCATGCATGGGGGAGAGGTAGCTTTCGGCTTTGAACCTTCCCTTGTGAAGACTATCGGGTTTACTGGCTAATCAGTGAACGTGATGTCTTGAACTGTTCAGCCGTTTGTGTAAACCAAGACAATAGAAGTCACACAATCACTTCTCAGACACATTGTGGTTCTCATGACTTTGTTCATTTTGGCCCCGAACAAACCTGGTTTTCATGAGTACTCTAGAAGATTTAGCCTTAAAATCCTCATAGAAGTGGCCCCTTCCCACTCATATAGGTGATTCTCATTAGGAGCATCTTGCAATACCCCACTTGAACTAAGTCAAGCTATGAGAACCATTAAAAGCAAAGCTTATCCTGATTCATTCAGCAGGCATCACTATCTCATCATAGGAATAGGAACGAGATTTTATCTCCATAGTGATTCCCCTTGAATCCCCCACAATTCGGTTGTCCCTTTTGAACCTAGATCTTGGGATCTCCAGTCAACTAGGTTGGGTTGCCATTATGGTGATTCTTAATGTATAGGCTTCAAGCCCATTCCCCTCGATGAATTGCTCACTTGTTCTTTGGTCAAACCCTTTGTAAGCGGATCCGCAATATTTTCTTTTGACCGAACATACTGAATGGAAATTATTCCACTAGAGAGCAATTGTTTTATGGTATTATGCCTCCGACGTATATGTCGAGACTTACCATTATACAAGTTACTTTGTGCTCTTCTTATAGCAGATTGACTATCACAATAGATACATATAGGTGGCATAGGTTTCCCCCACATTGGAATATCTTCTAAAAAATGACGAAGCCACTCAGCTTCTTCGCCTGCTTTATCAAGTGCAATGAATTCTGATTCCATGGTGGATCTTGCAATGCACGTTTGTTTAGAAGATTTTCAAGACACTGCTGCACCTCCAATAGTAAAGACATATCCACTTGTGGATTTGGAGTCTCTTGTATCAGATATCCAATTTGCATCACAATACCCCTCTAGTACTGCTGGATATCTCGTATAGTGCAGTCCATAGTCCAAGGTATATCTTAGATATCTAAGAACCATGACTAGAGCCTTCCAGTGGTTTTCCCCTGGATTGCTATTATATCTACTCAGTTTACTGACTGAGTATGTAATGTCCGGTCTCGTACAATTCATGAGGTACATGAGACTTCCAATAATTTGAGAATATTGGAGTTGTGATATGCTCTCACCCGTGTTTTTGCTTAAATGCAATGTCACATCCACAGGTGTTCTCGCTGGACGATTATCATTCTCATTAAATTTGTCTAGGATTTTTGTAATGTAATGAGATTGAGATAATACATATCCATCAGATGTTCTAGTGATTTTCATCCCTAGTATAACATCTGCAACACCCATATCCTTCATGTCAAACTGTTTGTTTAACATCCTCTTAGTAGCTTTAATGATATTATCATTGCTACCAATAATGAGCATATCATCCACATATAGGCATACAATAACATAGCCTTCAGGTTGTTCCATATATATTTCCCCATTCAAGTCACCATTCAAGAATGCTGTTTTTACATCCATTTGATGTATTTCAAGATTATATAAAGCAGCCATAGCAATTAACATCCTAATGGAAGTTATTCTTGTGACTGGTGAGTATGTATCAAAATAATCTTGACCTTCCTTTTGCTTGTATCCTTTGATAACAAGTCTTGCTTTATATTTGTCAATTGATCCATCAGCCTTCATCTTCCTCTTGAAGATCCACTTGTATCCGAGAGGTTTACTACCTGGTGGTAGATCTACCAACTCCCAAGTGTGATTTTTCATAATGGATTCAATTTCACTATTTACAGCCTCCTTCCAATATTGTGCTTCAGGAGAGGACATGGCTTCCTTAAAGCTTTGAGGCTCATTTTCTAACAAATAAGTTAGAAAATTTGGACCAAAGGATTTTGATGTTCTAGCACGTTTACTACGTCTAGGTTCATCATCTTCTCCCTCTTGGTCATCACTAATATCTTTTGCAACATCCAAAGTTCTTTTAAGAGAACTTTCAATTTGTGTAGAATTCCAAGGAAAAACATGTTCAAAAAATGAAGCATTCCTTGATTCAATCACTGTATTGACATTTATATCAGGAATATCCGATTTATGAACAAGAAATCGATATGCACTGCTATTATTGGCATAACCAATAAATACGCAATCAATGGTCTTTGGTCCAATTTTAATCCTCTTGGGATTAGGGACCGCCACTTTTGCTAGACACCCCCACACTTTTAAGAAGTTGTAGGAAGGCTTTCGACCTTTCCATAACTCATATGGTGTCTGCAAGGTTTTCTTATGAGGTATTTTGTTGAGAATATAATTGGCTGAAAGCAAAGCTTCCCCCCACATGTTCTGAGGTAACCCAGAACTGATTAACATGGCATTCATCATTTCTTTTAAAGTTCTATTTTTCCGTTCAGCAACTCCATTTTGCTGTGGTGAATAAGGTGTCGTGGTTTGGTGTATAATACCATGTTGTGAACAGAATTCACCAAAAGGTGATTCGTATTCCCCACCTCTATCACTTCTTAGAACTTTTATTTTCTTGCCAAGTTGATTCTCAACCTCTGTTTTATATAGCATAAACATGTTTATAGCCTCATCTTTACTTCTCAGCAAGTATACATAACAATAACGAGTGCAATCGTCAATAAATGTAATAAAGTACTTTTTACCTCCTCTTGTTTGAACAAGTTTTAAGTCATAGACATCGCTGTGAATTAACTCAAGAGGTTCAGTACATCTTTCAATACTTTGGAATGATTTCCTTGTTAATTTAGATTCCACACAAGTTTCACATTTATGATTAAAGTCAATATTAAATTTAGGCAGATATTCCATATTAATCAATCTACGTAAAACATCATAATTAACATGTCCTAATCTACCATGCCACACATCACATGACTCAATCATATAAGAGGAAGAAGCATTCTCATTCATAACATTAGAAACAGATACATTAGGTAATACATTGAGCTTGAAAAACCCTTCATTCAGATACCCTTTTTCCACATACATCCCACCCTTAGTCAAAACAAATTTGTCTGACTCAAACACCAACTTGAAGCCATTCTTGCTCAGCAATGATCCAGACACTAAATTCTTTCGAATTTCTGGCACATGCATCACATTGTTGAGCGTAAGTTCTTTGCCCGAAGTCATCTTGAGCACCACCTTTCCAATTCCTTCAACCTTGGCAGTAGAAGAGTTGCCCATAAATAGCTGTTCACCATTTTCCACGGAGTGATAAGTGAAGAACATCCTCCTGTTTGAGCACACATGACGGGTAGCCCCAGTATCCACCCACCATTCTCTATCGTTAGTGAACATATTCACTTCCGAAATCACAGCAGAAAGGTTGATGTCATGCACATTGGTGGAGAGATTCTCCACTTCGGTCATGTGGGCTTGTGCCTTCTTCTTCTTGAAACTATCTTGTTTCTTCCGTTTGTAACAATCCTTAGCCTTATGGCCCATCTTATCATACACATAGCACTTGCCCTTGAACTTGTTATTGTCGGAGTCATTGTTTGACTGACCCCCAGGATGCTTCCTCTTTTTGTTGGTAAAGCCATTGCTTTTATGCCCTTGTTCCACAACATTAACTTTGGCCTCCATGCCATGACCCCCAGTTTTCTTTTCAGAAGAACGGTTGTCCTCTTCAATCCTTAACCTCACAATCAGATCTTCCAAGTTCATCTCCTTCCTCTTATGCTTTAAGTAGTTCTTGAAGTCCTTCCAGGATGGTGGTAGTTTCTCAATTATTGCTACCACCTGGAAAGACTCACTTAAAGTCATATCTTCTGCATGAATTTCATGAAGGATAACTTGTAGATTTTGAACTTGATTGATCACAGTCTTAGAATCTACCATTTTGAAGTCCAAAAATTTATCGACCACGAATTTCTTCGTTCCAGCATCTTCAGTTTTGTACTTCTTGTCTAAAGACTCCCACAGTGCCTTAGCACTTGTCATCGAACTGTACACATTATATAATGTGTTGTCCAATCCGTTAAGGATATAATTACGGCATAAGAAATCTGTATGTTTCCATGCATCTACTGCCGCAACAGCCGTTTTGTCTTCCCGTTTCTCCTCAGTGAGAACGGGTACTTCCTCTTTAAGGAATCGGGCCAAATTCAGCGTGGTAAGATAAAACAACATTTTCTGTTGCCATCTCTTGAAATCCACACCACTGAACTTTTCTGGTTTCTCCCCTTTAACTTGAACAGGAGCATTCACCGGAGTGGGAATAAGTATGGTACCATCAGTAGCCATTTCTGTAACTTTTCAAATCACAGAAGATTATCTCAGTAAAATACACAGTAATTACAGTACAAATGACAGTATATTACAGTACAGCACAGTAATAATAAATAACAGTAAAAATTCTGTCTTAAGATTGTTATTAAAATTACTTAACTGCTACTGTATTAAGGATGAACTGTGTGTACCTTTTGCAAAGATGATAATAAAGGAGAAGAGTTTATGATCGAATCAAGCGAAATACTTTGTCCTTAAGACAGAATTCGCCCTCCCTACGGTGCTTAGGACTCTTGGGCGTCTGCCTCCCAGGATAAGACGATCAACCACGTACTGTAGGAGCACTCCAAACAGCACGCGCAGCGAACCACAAATGTGTAATGCTTTCACAGAAAGAAGAGAGGAGAAAGAAGAAGATGCAGGAAAAATCCGTACTGAAAAAACCCGTTTTTACAAGCTTTATAGAAATCCCGTTAAAGCCCGTTGAAACCCTTTTCCGTTAAACGGACGCGTCCGTCCGTTAACGGTCATAATAAAACGGACCCGTTTTGGTTGAACCAAAATAAATTAGAAAACCAAACCATTGAATTTGTCCCAAAATAATATTTTCTTGTTGACCCAACCCAACCCGACCCGACCCGATCGGCCGCGCGTGCGAACCGAACCGAACCGAGCCGAGCCGAGCCGGCTAGGTGCATGGGTCCAACATCTCTCTCCCCCACAAAAGTCGAGTGGCCCTTGGGCCTAACTTATAAGGCCAACCTTGGACCTTATATACTATCCACAACCCATCCTTGGTGTGGATGTGGGACTATTCATCCTTCACCAAATTCACTCATTCATCTCATAGTAAGTGGGTTTTAAACATGGGTTAGTTCTCTCTCTTTAATACCCAATTATGGGTTATAACTAACACCCACTTCTAACAGAATATACAAATCTTTCAGCCTTTTTTCCCATTTACTGCACTTTTTCATGTTACTTTTACACTAACGTCCCAACATTATTGTGGTATGATATCATTTGACTGTTGTCTCAGTAAGCCATCGATCTAGATAGATCAATGGCCCGTGTTACGTGGGCACAATTCCCATGTGGTACAACGGGCGTACTAAATATTTGTCACTCAAAGGGGAATAGATAAGATGTGTACCCAAATATATGAACATATAGGCTGAGGACTTTTGTTTTGGTGAAAGGATAAGCACTTACCGTATCCAAATTCCACACTACTTGAGTACTGATATTATGTGTGGCTCAGTCCTTGTTGGTACAATTGTCTTTATGGGAAAGAGGTAGACTGTCAGGATGTGGGGGGAACAAGCATGGGCTGCGGCACTGTTATTGCCATGTGAGGTAGCGTATACTTTAGGGAGTTGGCCTTGCCCGGGCTTTCTCTCTCAATTGGGACCGAAAACTGCTAAGCGAAAAAGACAGTTCCGCACATGCGAGCTCAACAGGGGGAGAAGACTCTGCATGTTGCCATGTGAGTCGGATTATTGGGGCTTTGATGCCAACCTTAGGAGCAGTGACAATGATCGTCGCAACACACAAGTCCAGCCACTTGCAAGGGCTTGTGGGAAGCTCAAATTAAGCAATGCCATGGATAAGTATTATAAAGATAAAGAGCCACGCCTATATGCTCTTGACATCGCGTGCACCAACGCTTTTGGGCTACACAATTTCGATCAAGCGACGGGTGGGTTTTGCTGCCCCTATATGCATCCAATGGATTGAGATGCGCCGGGCACATTTTTTTTAATATTACGATCCCCGGCATATTTAACATTAATCCCGTCGATCGTGAGATGGTCGGAGACAAATCTATGTAAATTCAATCTCACAGCAGGTTAAATAACCCTTGCTAGGATTTGTACATTGGTCCTACTTAGGGAACACTATTTCCACTAGTGAATCGGAAGGGTGAGACCACATTTCTCATTCTCTTCAGTGATAGAAAACCTGTGAAGTGATTTTTCACCCCAGGGGCCCAAAAGTGAATTTACTTTGCTTCCCTTTAAATTAAACTAGCTCAGCTCAATTTCTGATTAATTCTCATTTGACTCACTAATCCATTGAATCCCATTCTCACTTTAAAGTTTAAACCCTGCAAAAGATCATTCTATGTAACTAGTGACTACCTCCTTAACACGAGAACCTTTTTACCCCCTCCATTCTGTATTAGATGCTCCATCTGGTCAATTTAATTGGACTTTGAGAAACCTCTCCCCCGTTAAGTTAGTTGGCACCATTTAATAAAAATCAACATTTTTAATAGAGCTTTTAAAACGGGACGGATGGAGTATCAAATTTCCATCCCATCAACCTCCCCAGGGTGTTGCATAAAAAAAAAAAAATTACTCCCTAGGGTGGACATCGCATTTTTTTATGAATACTCGGTCACCATAAAATAGGGAATGATATGGGCCATCAATAAGTGTGCAAACTTCCATGAGGCTTGACAGTGGCCCATTGCATCATAGATGGCCACAGTCATTTGCATCCGCAAAAAGTTTTTGGTAACATCCCATGGATCCTCATTCATGTGAACATAATTAGCAATTCGGGCAAACGCTTTGATATTATATGGCTTAAATATTCTAGAATATGGTAAAAATATCATTATCCAACTTCTAAATAAAAAAATTACGCATGTACATTAAAAGCATGTTTAGGGAGAATAAATTCTGACGGAGGGAGTGTATTATATAACAAGCATATTAAAAAATACAGAAAAGAGAAACGAAAACCCACATGTGAGTGCACATTACTCTTTAGTTTCATGTATAGTTTGTGTATTTTACATAGGATTCTCGACAATGGAATATAATCCAGTTTACAGGTATGGCAAAATACACATATACTACAAATAGTATACCCGAATTTGCTCTATAAAATTCAAGCCGGCTATGCCTAAAGTTGCACACTAATTTCATAGGTCGTGATCGATGAACAAGTCAAAATACAAGCATATTTGTAGTCCTTCCCATATTATCCCAAGGAAACTGCCTCTCTGAGATCTTTTGAGACAACAATGGGAAGATCCCCAGAAAGAAAAAGATTCTTACAGCCTAATGGAGAACTAGTTAATACTCTCTTTTTGCTGAATGAAAACCAGGTAATACTCTATGGCAATTATTAGATAAACTGAACAAAGTAGCATACATACATTGAAAACACAAGTAACTCGTGAACAATAGAACATTATATAAATATTCTTACATAACTTTAGAAAAAAAGAAACACTCCCTTCAGTATAGTATATGAAGGAACACGGTAAATTAATGTAGCAAAGCCCTTTCTACTATTAGTCTAGTACAGACCATAACGAGCATACTTCAAATTCTTATTCACGACTCACAACATCTCGCTGCTTGCAGGAAAATAACAGGAGATAAAAGAGCAACAGAAGGGAACACACTACTCTCTTTCTCAAAATGACCATTTAAGTAGTTAGAATTGGTGGCATATAATCAGACTTAGTACCTAGCACACGGGCCTTGGTGTCTGGGAAATTTTCCGCTCCAGGAAGTTCAGTGACCTCCCCTTCACTTGTGACACCGATCGGATAGCTGAGAAGGTGGCCAGGCAGGTCGCTCTCAAGTGTTTCACTTGCATAGAGATCCCAGTACTTCTCAGCAATTTTGTTTACTTTACGGACACATTCCACACTCAGAGGATCATTGAATGTGTCATCCAGCATGCCAAGGTGTTCATACCACAAAGCCATCCTAAAGCCATGGATCTGCCCTCTAGCAGGCTGCTGTCTTGTAGCCAAATGGTAAGGTTGGTATGCCCCCATGGCAATCTCTGAGTCCCTCGCCCCATCCATTGACCTCTGGTTGATGTTCGCCGATCCAACAATTATGTATTCGTCATCAACTGTTAATGCACAGGAACAAGTTTCCATGCAAATTAGTCTGGTGACCCATTTCAGTGTAAATAAAATGTAAACTTTTAAGTACTTAAAAATAAACAATAACACATAAAGTACTTGAAGTTAGACACAAGGTAATGTGCTTACCAATCATCATCTTGGAATGAACGTATATCATGAACCGCCTAGCCTGCTGAGCTCTAATATAATCAGTGTCTGGCTCTGGCTTCTCTTGAGGTTCATATTCCCCACTTTTCTTCACTTCACGATTTGCAAGGCAGAAAAATGTCAAGTATTCCTTGGGATTTGCCTCAATCCCCTTGGCACGAAGTGCCTGAACAATGTCAGTATACATCATGTCCATTGTCCTCCGCTGCCAGTCCAATATTGCTTGGACAGACCCAGATTCTGGAACACCCTCAGGCCACATGGGAACAACAACATATACTGTAAACCGCTCACCAGCTTCAATTTTACTAATGATTTTCAAGGAAAGTTCCTTGGGAATGAGATGTAAAGCACCAATCTCCTCAACTTTGATGCCATCTGCTTTCCACCCAAAGGAGCTTCCAAGGAAATATTGGTTTTCAATGTAGATGAAGTCCTTTGCTCGACGAATGGCATGTATGTAAGCATCCTGAATGCTTCTGTCAATTATGTTATCCTTCCCGCTCACAAGGCCAGCTCTAGCTGCATCCTCGGGAGTCTCAGGGAAGCCAAAAGCAGCTCCTCCATCAATGGATCGGAATAACTGTACATGCCATGTTTCTTTATCATCTGGGAAAGTAACAGGTGAGGGGGGGATGATAACATCAGACAGATCCCTAAGCTCAATAAGCAGATCTTTTCCCCCTTGTTTCCTCCATCGCTGCTCAAAGTTATGCAGGACATCCCATGCCACAGGCCCCTCTAGCCTGCTATGAATGTCATGCCATGGCTCTCTGGGACCACCTTTGGTGATGGCAGCACCGCCAAAGTTTGGCTGGTGGAAATCATCATGGTGGGCTGTGTCCAAGGTTCTGAAGAGAGAGTGGAACTGAGTATCATACCTTCCATCGCACAGATCAATACCCCCCACAAAGCTGACAATTCTCCTATGCTGGGATCCTCTGTTTGGCATATCATGGTCCACCACTACAATTTTCTGGTGATGAGTGAACATAGTTGATATCTGCAAGTCCTGAATTATGCTACCACCATCATCAGGATTTCGAGGGCATAAAACACAGTGCACATCTGTGCCGTTGAAGTAGTTTGCAGTTTCCTCATCATGCGTGGCCATCAATCCATCTTTCTTAAGCAGACCCACAGAAGTACGATCATCCCAAACAAGCATAAGAACCCTAACACCTTCACTGGCCTTCCTCTTGAGGAGCTCCCCAAGAGTGACATCACCACCTGGCTTCTGCCTCCTAGAGTCCCTTATCAAGGTAATCTCAGTGTAGACAGACCATCCAGTAATATAAATCAGGTGTTTTGCATTGGTAATAGCATCAAAAATGTCTTCCCAACATCTGTGTGGCTCATAGTACTTTCCATCTGCAAGGGGAATTTTCGGAATAAAGTTATCAGGAACATGAGAATCTTGATACAAAGATACTTTGCAGCCTTGCCTCTGTGAGAAGAATGTGTAGGGAACACCAGGATATTTACGACTTTTAATGCCTCGCCCCCAGTTCCGATCCCTGGTAATATCAAAGAACTGCAACTTTACGTGGATCTTGGCACCACTTTCAACTGGCTGCCGGTCTTTCTCACAGATCTCCACCCACCTTTCTACTTCCTCACCATCCAGCAGATCGGTGACAGGGACATACGCTCTTCCAATCAGGGTTGCTCCAATTGGGTTATCATCTTTGACAGTGAAGATCACATCAGCAGCCATGTGTGAACAGTAGACATGGAAGGACTCGTACCAACGGGGATTAGCAGGCTCATTTTCTAAAATGCGGGTCCGGCCAACACGAGCTTTCTCCAAATCTATAGTTGCATACACTTTACTAGTTCCTTTGCCAATACCAACAGTCTCCTCGATATTTTCCACTAGCTGTAAAAAATGGAAGCATATAGATAATGAGAATGAAATTCACAAAAGAATCATCATCATCATCATACGCCTTATCCCAGCTATCTGGGGTCGGCGGCATGGATTATATACCACATTTGACTCTTATAAGAATCAAAATGGTACAAAATCCATACAAAGAAACACAGTGGCAATTTTTTATGCCGGATGCCTTTCCTGACGCAATCCTCTGAAGAGAGGAATAAAAAGAATAAAAAAGTATAAGCTGACGGAATATGAAGTCAGAAAATCATGCTTATAAAAAATGCTATAGATCTATTAGAATCCTTTTATAGGTATTTTTAGTAATCCAAATTTTGTGTGAGAACATTCTCTAAAAAAGGACAAGTGAATGTTAACAATTCAAAAAGGTAAAACCATCACCATGAACCCATTCCTGTATATTTGGGTCCAACACATGTGCTACAATTTAAATTCAAATCTATTCAGGACGCTGTTACTGAGATGATTCTTTTAACCACCAAAAAAATATTTAATGAAATGAGTTTAGGGTAGAGGAAAAGAAAACTAAAACATCTTTCACTCATAGGTTCACATAATAAACACAATATAATGGGCAACAAATTTCAAGAATGAACTGTCAAAGGTATTGCTGAAACCAGCATTTTGAAGGTGTAAAACAAGCCTCAAGATGTTTCGCCCCCAAAACAAGTGAGAGGTGAGCTTTAAGGCGTGACAAATGAGGCACCCCCACCAATTTTTCCTTTATATACGAGTATAACATTTGACATGAAATTAACAAAGGATGAAAAGGGAATTCAAAATTAAAATGAAATAATAAATGAGGAAAAGGATATAAAACACAACCTTTTGAATTTAGTATTAATATATATACTACTTGCAAAATAAGCTAAAAATATTACAAATTCAACAGAAATTAGAAAGCCCATGCCTTGTGGCTTGAGGCATGTTACACCGTGACATGTTATTTAGCAAAATGAATTAAGCATGGGCATATGCAACATTATACCAAAGCATGCCCATCTCAGGTACCTCGCACCTCTGTCCTATTTAAATGGAGCCTCAGAGCACTGTACATGCCATGCGCGATTGGTGGAGTAGTACAGTGCTCTGAGAGGCCGATTGCACTGTCTCTTCTAGTTAAATCCTAAGAACTCAGAGACCCCTTGTCAACCAGCAATTCAAATTAACAACATCATCTAAGAAGATTGAATAGAATCTGGCAACACCTAATGCATGTACACACTACATAAAAGCATCACGGATATAGTTAAAAAGTTAAACCTTTTGATGTGATACCATCCAAAAAATTTGTTTTGAGATTCAAAAAGTGTCTTTGAACGAGATGATATTCTAGGTCCAATATGGGGTAACAATATCAGCATGACAAAAAAATGGCAAACCTTTTAACTAACATTCTTCTGGAGAAACAACAACCATTCCTTCAGATAGAATAGAAGAAGAAAATCACAGCATCCCTTGCATTTACAGTTGTAAAGTACTGGAAAAAGTATAATGGTTCACTAAGAGACCACGAAAATTTCTATTGGTCCAGGAATTAAGGAGAGGGAGAAGCACAATTTTATCGTATAAAAAACATCTTGTACTTGTATACAATTTTATTGTATAGAAAATATCTCGTAATTGTTGTTGATCAGTAGGTATTTTCAATCTAGAAAATTAATAAGGAGAGGAGGAAGTCTACATTTTCAGAAACTCCTCTTTCTACATTACATATTTTAACATAAGTTGCAATTATTGAGGATACCTTACTAGTACTTTCTTTCCACGGTAGGCATAACTAAATCAATAGAAGTAACAGAAAAAGTTGCCAGATGCCACTTTAGAAGCAGTGTTCTCTACAACACAATCATTCCTACAATGATGCATCACTGCCATTATAACAGAACGTGATGAGATAACACTGAGAGGCAAAAAAATTATTAAAATTTTAATGTGAAACTAGAAGGTCATCTAGATTCTAGATCTGAATACTTAAATTAGTTCCTTAAATAATACACATTGGAGATCACACTCCCCTAATGGCTCGATCTTTCCTAAGTGCCGCACACCATATAAAGAAACAAAGTCGACCAAGATCGGCATTTCAGCTTTATAAAGTTATCGTAAACATATATTCTTGACAAAACAAAAAGCACATTCAGAAGACAGAAAAAACTATAATCACCATTTATACACAAAAATCCTGGGATGAAGACCATAAAAAGTATTGATATTTAATCTTAACAAGTATTTTACACATTCTGCAATGAGAGCTATAGAAAGTGTTCAATTTAATTATCAGTTTTTTCCTTTCAAAAATCGACAATTTTTCTTTCGAGATACATACCAAGAGCTTGTGTTCCAGAATTCAGGAATCAACATTATCCAGAGTTCAAACTACTTAAGGAAGTACAAGAACAGAGCTGCATTTCAAGCTCGAATCTCCAGATCAAATCATACAACAAAAGAAAACAAAACCTAACTACACAAAAGTCGAAAACTAGAAGCTCAAATGGAATTCAGTCAATCCATCACCTTACGGAAGAACCTGGGCCCCCCATGTCCGCCCTTGTGCGTAAGCGAGGTGGCCTCGAAGATGGTGACATGGAGCGTCCCATGAAGCAGGATCTGCGCCATACTCACTTGATCTCTCTCTCCCAAATCTCCTCTCTGCGATCACAAGCTCAACCTGTGCCAAAACGATCGTTACATCACCAAAAAATTCGAAAAAATATCCGAAAAAAATCACAGAAATGCGGGCAAGAAGAGGTGTGGAAACTGGATGGAGAATTGGATTAGGAATTACCGAAAAAGGGAGTAGGATGGAGAAGGGAATGGATCTGGAGAAGGAAGATGATGATGATCTGAGCAGGAGGAAGAGGCACAGGTTTTGTAGGGGAGCCACTTGGCGAGGTCTCATTTGGCTATTTTTGGGTCACTTGTGCTACCCGCGTGTCGCGCTCCCTTCCTTTCTGGCGAACTTAATTGGCGACGTGCGCCAAGGGTCCACTACATTGGAGACGTGCGCCAAGGGTCGTCTTGTGAGCGCCAAAGTGGGCGTGGGCATCCCTAATGTCATTTTATTTTTTTTCTAATCATGTTTATATGAGCTTGGCTCACGGGGAGTCGAGGCAATCTGGGCCGTCGCCCGTCGGCAGCGGGTGCGCGTTTGAATCCTTTCTCGCTTTGCATGCTGTCAGATCGAGATTCAACGGTCTATATCGTCTTGGTCATGCAGACGCCATGGGGGATTATGTGAAGTTTTGAAGGTTCTCCATGGGGGCATATTGTCAACTAAGCAAGAGCCATGATGGCCTCTATTCCAGGTTATAGCTTTGTTCATCTTGGGCACAACGTGGCTCACCAATTAGCATCGCCAAGCTAAGTTTTTATATTTTATCATGGTGCCTCAGTTGTTCAATGAATGGTAATTCCTACGTGAGTTCAATCAACTATACTCAAGTCACCCATTTGATTTCAATTTTTATGGCTGCTGGATACCTCCCAATGCTCGGATCAGCATGCTATACTCGCACTATAACTACGCATGGCGCATTCATTCCTTCATTTTTTATATTAGCCTCTCTTGAGGGGTTATCTTATGTAAAAATCCCATGTCTAGCGAGAAGCAAACAAGGTAGGTAATGGATCTAGTAAATCAATTAATATAGTCATATAGATCCAAAGGATAATCTATTGCCAAAGAAAAAGAGGGGAAAAGGATGCAAATGTGTGGCAGAATTGACAATTTTTTGCTACCTTCGCGTGTAATGTGAAATGAAAATAAAATACTAGAAGTACATGATCTTCAACCTTCCCTGGATAAGATAAATAATACTGTAAAATGGACTAGATCTAAAGAAAAAGTAAATGAAAAATTAAAGTTGAACATCCCCGTCAATTACAGTACGCGGAGCCTACACGGTTGAAGGCTTACATGGTTGAAAGCTTCAGATTCAGCATACATCAAAAGGACAAACGAAAGCTTAGATCCAATAAATAAAAAAAGGATCTAGATTTGATTAGTGGTGCACAAATCAAATCTAGATTATCTTTATTAGATAGTTGGATGGATATAAGTTTTAGCGGGTGTCCACATCTGAACATATTTTATCAACTATAGCTAACATATAAAATCGTGAACCCACCGTCAAGCAAAATCAGAACAAATTAAGTAATATGTTGTTATTTTAAGGGAAAATTATATAAAAAATTATAAATTTTTTTTCTTTCTAAAATGACAAACTGTAACAAATATTTCTCAAAATGGTGCTTTGACAAGCCACGCTGGAGTCCGCGTGGTTTTTTTTTAAAAAACTAAACCGAAAGGTTGGGGGTTAAGGATAAAGGCGTAGATGCCTTTTCGTGCCTTTATCATTTTCGTCCCATTTTAAACAGGCCACTACTTCAAAGATGCATATCACTCTTATTTTTAATCCGTTTTCACTTTTTTTTTTCATTCTTCTTTATTTTTAGTGCTCTTTCTAATTATTATGATATCACAAAAGATATTGAGCCATCACATACCATTTGTCGTAGTTTTTAGAGTTTTTTTATAAATAGCATGCGATGGATCAACATCTTTGTGATATCATGATGACTAGAAAGAGCACTAAAAATAAGGAAGAATAAATAAAATTTTGGCAAAAACGGATTAGAAATAAGAGAGATATGCATAGTAAAAGTTATCGCCCCTTTAAAATGGGATAAATTTGTTTTAGTAGGACAAATTTCAACGATGAATATCTCTCTCATTTTTAATTTAGTTTTGCCAAAAAAAATTTTCATTCTTACTTATTTTTAGTGCTCTTTTTAATCATCATGATATCACAAAGATATTGATCAATCGCATGCTATTTATAAAAAAATACTATAAAAATTATGATAAATAGTATATGATGGCTCAACATCTTTGTGATATCATAATGATTAGAAAGAGCACTAAAAATATAGAAGAATGAAAAAAAATGGGTAAAAATGGATTAGAAATGAAAGAGATATGCATCTTTGAAGTAGTTGCCTGTTTAAAATGGGACGAAAATGATAAAGGCACGAAAAGGCGTCTACGCCTTTATCCTTAACCCCCAACCTTTCAGTTTAGTTTTTTAAAAAAAAGTCACGCAAGCGCCCACGCCATGCGGGCTCCAGCGTGGCTTGTCAAAGCACCATTTTGAGAAATATTTATTACAGTGTATCATTTTAGAAATTTTTTTTTGACAATTTTTTATATAATTTTCCCTTAAAATAACAACATATTACTTAATTTGTTCTGATTTTACTTGACGGTGGGTTCACGATTTTATATGTTAGCTATACTTAATAAAATATGTTCAGATGTGGACACCCACTAAAACTTATATCCATCCAACTATCTAATAAAGATAATCTAGATTTGATTGAACCAACGCCTTTTCTCACCCGAGAGCCATCCGTTCAACCGACTCCTTTTGGTTTAGTTTTAAAAAGAAAAGCCATGCAAGCGCCCATGCCACGCGGGCGCCTGTGTGGTTTGTCAGAGCACCATTTCGAAAAATATTTGCTACAATGTGTCATTTTGGAAAAAAAAAATTTAATAATTTTTTATATAATTTCCCTTTATTTTAAACTAGAGTAGGTTCTGTCACGCCCCGAAATCCCATACCTCGAACGGAGTGCGGAAGCCAATCAATGATATACATTTGGAGGTAGAGAATCTCGGGCGCGAGACCGAACTGTCGAATTAACCACCAATTACGATCATCTCAAAAGGATGTGTAATCGGTCATGCCCATAATCAGTGCAATACACATACAAACATTAATGAATACTATGGAATGGAAATTTACTTAATAATACTGATAATCCATTTAAGAAAGTCAAATCAAATAAACCTATGAATCTATGGCACACAATTGCCATTAAATGTCATAAGCATCAAAATAAGCAAAGCAAATAATATAAACTCTAAATCTTCACGGCTCCTGCGACCGCTTCACTACTGCAACTTCCTGCTCTCAATTTCCATTTGCGCCTGCATCAGAGGATGCATGAGTATTTCATAGAAACACTCAGTAGGATGTAAAAACCCACTGAATAAGGACAACAATATGAATAGGATAAGAATAACAAAGGTTTATGAAGATGCCGCAACATCGGGACTAAACCAAGGATTTATACACCTGAAAGGTTAGTCAATAATAATTCCAACCCGCAAGTAAGGAAAACAACAATAAGGCTCCTACTACACATATGAGTAAGGAGGGAATGATAATCATATTAAAAAGCTCCAGACATTAAAAGTGAAAGGAGTACAATTTCTGCTCGCTGAACCGATCACCCGCAAGTGACTATACCAGAACCACCCTAGGGGTCCTCTTTTTGGAACCCTGCCATGCGTCTAGGATGCTGGCCCCACCAGTGCTTACGGGCACGATGGGCGGAGACTGATGACCTTCCGTAATGTCAACAATCTAACGTACGTATGTTGCCTCTTTTTGGGCAGTGTGGAACCGCAGTACCACGAATATTAGTGACCCCGCAAGATCAAGCAATGGCATAATGTGAGCATACTATGAATCCACTTCCGGAGAAGTCCCGCAAGACCTCTAGTGGAGGAATCAATCAAATAATCATGATGAATAATAATTCAACGAAATAGAGGCCGCAACACTCTAACCACATAAGGTGTCAATCACCGGAACAGACTCACATACAGAGTATAAGTGGGAATGTCACACAAAGAGAATAACACAATCCATACATACGTTCATGCTCAGCCCTAGATGGAAATCATATAGGTCTTATTGAAATATATAAATCAGAGACAAGGTATTAATGAGTCCTAGATGATTTGGATTCCAAATGGAACCTCAAACCGACACAAACGCTTTATCTTCAAATACACGATTACGGTATTCTTAACATAGGTATTACCCATCTATCATATTAACCATAACCCAACCTTACTGTGATAATCATAAGGATATAATCCAGTAATAGTTACTGACACGTCCTACCATCTTCACATCATATTAAGTGGTTTTACTTAAGTACTTAGTGTTTTCACTTGGATTCTGCTCACTGTCTTTTGCATAACAGTCCACTTCCGGCGGCTCCCAGACTCTGTACAGTTAATATTATCTTCTGAAATTTTTACTGAGAGTACCCTTGTGAGTCTAGTTTCTAACCCCACCGGTTTTATATTTTTCTGATATCATATGAATTAGTTATGAATTATTCACTGTCAACTGTCCGTGCAGAAACAGTTCTGGCCGAAAGTGAGAAACTTGATTAAACTTTAATTAACTTATACCGTACCACTTATAGATGATATTATACTCATGATAGATGATAGTACTCCCCTCCTAGATCAATTACAGATCCTGGAATTAACTAGAATTACAAAAAGATTCCCTTTTTATCATGTTTCTCCCCATATAACACAACCTTAGACCAAATATCTTTCAATTAAGTCGATTTAAGCAAATCGATCATTAAAGCATAAGACTCAATCATTAGACATCATAATCAGAACAATATCAGAACTTTTATCTTCTGTAAAATTAATAAAGCATCCATCTTTGATGTGATTTACCATCTAGACATGAAGCATGAAGGCATATATGCATGTATCGCAATACACATGGAAAGACAAGACATAAATCATTAATCCCGCAAGATTCAAAGCAATACTCCAAGAAAATCAGTAAGAATACTCATTATATAATGTGAGAAAAGAATAAGAAGAGAGGGAAAAACCATCCTACTCTTTATCACCAAAAGACGTCGCCTTTCTACGCGATGTTCGTCTCCTCCGCTTCCTTCAAAGCTTCCCGATCCAAGCTCTTGAGCAATTCCCACAAGAAGAGGTCTTCTAAGAGAGGGATGAACGTGGGAAGGAGAGGGGAAAGCCTCTGGACGTTCTAGGGTTTAGTTTTCAAAAGCACAAGCCTAGACTCTATGGGTTTATATAGAGTTTTTAGAAAATCTTTGCCCAATCAATTCTACCATATCTTGGGCACTTTCCACCAATGGGAGAGTCCCTAAATCACCCTGGGAACGTGCAATATAAGTTTAGTTAGGATATGACATCTTTCCCAAACAAATCCGCCTCAAAATTAGTTAGAATTCGCCAAACCGCAACTGGCGATCGATCGGGCAATACGGTGATCGATCGTCCTGCGCTGTTTACAAACTGCGCGATGGCGCCGATCGTAGCCGATCGAAGCCGATCGATCGTTTTCCATAGGCCGATCGATCGTTTTTAGCGCGATCGATCGTGTTTATTCAATTTCCCATATCTTTTTACTCCGAACTCCAAATCACACAAAATTGGTGTCGTTGGAAAGCTCTTCTCACCAACTTTAATTTAAACAAAGCATCACACAGTCAAATCAATCATTAAGAGGGTCAAATTTCAGTTTTAAGATACTTACTAATTTTCCGGATGTTACAGGTTCTTAGTTGGTTCTTTATTTGGAAATGCACGTTGTATTATTTTTCAGAAATTAGATTCCCACAGTCTAGTTTTGACTTTCTGAATTAAAAAACTAAAATGAACTAATTTTATTCATTTTGGTTGTTAAAATGCCCTAAACTTGCCGCGATTTGGGGGCATGTGCGAAAGATTCCAAAATTTTCCAATGACAATTAAAAATATAAACAAGGGAAACATAAAAATAAATGTAAAAAGAATTTTCTATATTTATTTTGCGTTTTGATGTTTCTTTTTGGCACATCCTACACGTACGCATTTTACTAGTTACCAAAAAGACTTGAGTAAGATCTATCTAGTGTGTTGCATCATGGGGTTGTTTCTTAAGGAGGCTCACATGACTTTTGGGGTTTTTATTACCTAAACAATTCAGTCTACATCATGCCTACCAATCACAAGTTAAAAGGAGTACATCTGAAGAGGAAAAAAGACAAGCTTATTTCATACACCGAAGAAAAAAGACTGATTTTTCTTAGAGAACTCGGATTCCAATGTCAGATCCGATCAGGAGTAGTGGATACTGGATAATGCTATTTAACAAACAAGGATAGGCCAGGAAGGAAAAGGGGAAGTTAGCTGGGTTCAGTCAAGATAAAAGCTGAATAGCTGAGCACGTGCAACCTGTTGGCGTTCATGGGCTAGTCAATTAGCTTTGAATTATGCTCATGTGAATTGCTTTGTTCCCTGATTTTGGCAGGGAAGAGTTTTTGGTCCTCCGAGTTGCATCCTCAAGGATGTCCTTCATACCTTATAGGAGCCCTCGATCATCAAGATCGTTGATGATCGTCTACACATAAAGCATGTGCGCTCTAGCAAACAAGCTATGTTTGATGGAGCGCACAAGCACTGCATGCGAGATTATACCAGAAGGACCAAAAACTCTTCCTCCGGGGAACAATGGCGTGAGAGGATTAAAAAATGCAATAATCAAAGAAAAGCATGGAGATTTTTTTGGTTTAAACGCTAGGAAGTACGGATACGGTAAAATCACTGTCGTATTTGTATCTAATATATATCGAACACGGATATGGGAGCAACATGGCGTGCCTTGCTGTATCATAAAATATATACTTTGTAGATTTTTTTGATAATTGAGAATTTCATTAAAAAAAGAACATAGAGTTACAAATCAAGGAGCCATTATGAAAGGCGTCTGTGGCCCTAATGATTAAGGTAATATTTTTTCGAGCAATAGTAGCGAGTTCGAGTCTAGACAAATGCAATATTAGTTTTCTGTGGCATTCTTGCTTGCTAGAAATAATGAACAAAAAATAATTTTTTATTAGCCGTGTCGTATCCTACTTTTTAAAAACATGCCATGTCTCCATGTCCGTATCGTGTCACTGTATTCATATCCGTGCTTCCTAGGTCTAATGAAATGATGAAAAATTGAGTAGATGCATTGAGTTTCTTCTTGTATTTTTTATCTTTTAAGCAAAAAAATTGAATTCAGTTCTTCAGTGCTACATGGATTCTTCACTTTGCAATTTCTTTAGGATTTGGGCCAAGAGATCTTCAAACTTAGGGAAAATGATAGTTATTTAGCCACAATTTTCAACTCCAAGACATTTCCTATGTTCTTTTTGGCTTCTAAATGCTAGTTTTTACATGAAAATGGTCTACTACCACATTTTTTTCCCATATTGAGAGGAAATTAATGCAATTTCGCTCTGCGAATAACCATTTATCTTTAGTGAGATGTACATACATCTTTTATCTAACAAACTGAGTGGATGTGCTGCTGTCAAGTCTGGCATCTCTATTTGAGAAACCTGAGGTGCATGCTACATGTATCTTTTTTGGGAAGTTTATCATTCATGGAATTTGCATGGACACCTATCTAGTTTGATGTTTGTAGTATGTTTTTCTTCACTTTAAAATGTCTGATAAAATGGAATTTGTTTTACTTTGAAGGTCACTTTTTTTGTGTGGAATAACTTCGAAGATATCAGTACTAATTTAGTGCCTTAGCGATTGAGCCTTCACAGTTCTGCTCTACAGTTGCAACGAGCAGCACTACATGGCTGGAGCCAATTCAAATGACCTCAATGGCTACCAGCTTTTGCGATGGGCATGTGCCACTTGCTAGAATTGCATGGAATGATTGCCCCTGCAACTTTTTCCTAGTTGAAGTCATGCGTAGATGGTATAACTTGAAGAGAAAACTCAAAGAGTGGAGCATTGCATTTAATAACTTGAGCTTCTATTATGTGAAAGCTTGGAAGTTGAAGCTGGATGCTTAATTTGTTGTAGCTTTACATAGAAGGCGATGTCTTTTGGCATTCGGCCAACAATGATAGATTACAGTAGAGAGCTTATGGAATTTTTTATAATAGACAGTTAAGCTTCCATAAAGCATTTAGGCTTTTGTACATTTTTTTTGCTGAATAGGTTTTTGTACATGCTAAGGTGACCTTACAGGTCTATTGTCACCGAGAAAGGCAGTAGCTAAGAAAATTGCAATTTACAACACCAATCCAGCAAGATGTCCATGACGTTGAGGATCCTTAACTGCTACGATCTTGTAACTTCACTTTCGAGCAACCATGTAACACACAAATTTGTTACCCGTAAATCTGTCTTCTCCACTTGTGAAAAATCAAATTGTAGTTAGTAAACATCTGAAAGTCTTTCTTTCTTTTCTTCTTCAACCATTGAGAACAATAAGTCGATTTGCATCCTTGCTTTGCTTGGCCTACAAATCCCACCTTTTAAAGTGAACCCACATATCTTCTACATCCGAACCTAAAAATCAGATCAACATAAACACATAAAAAAAATCTTACAACAGCCTGATCTTGCTCTTTCCGTGTCATACCGAATCGTTGTGCAACATTTTCAGATGTAAGACCCATTGGCATAAGACAATCCTGAGCTTGCTTAAACAACTCTGCCTGCAATGCCCTCAAACTTCCCAATCAAACTCAATATTGAAGAAATTATTGTGGCAGAGTTTGCAAGATAAGGGAAGAAATTGCAGATAGTACACCTTTGGATTTACTGCATGCTCCAATTTGACAGCATCAGTAGTCATTAACTCCAATCCAGCTCTAATTCCTGCATACAATGAATCATTATGTCCATACATTAAAGGCATCATTTTTCCTGGATACAATGAGCTCCAATTCCTGCATACCTGAAATTTCTTTCTATTGCATTCTGGCCATCATTGACAATGCCAGCATTAAGGTTATCACTACTTCCACCATAGCTACCTCCACTAGAAGGACCACCATCAACAGCTCCACCATAACCACTAGCTAGAGGTGCTCCGCCACCACTGTTGTAACTTGTAACTTTCTCTACGATATTTTGTCGAACAGTTGAAGTTCGCAATTCCCTTCTCTTCTGTGTTTAACAATCAAGTACAAAAATTTTACAAACTGAAGAAAGGTCGGACCTTTGCAATTCCAGAACAGCTGATCTACAGATCAAGAGGTGGATGGCTGTTTCCTCAAAGTTGAAGTGGTTGGCCGTTTGGACAGTGGATTCAAATGGGGGATGGGAGATGACAAGGGAGGTGGAGGGGCAGAGGAGTCTAGTGGCGGTGGACCAACGAGAGAGGAGAGAGGGGAAGAGGGACGAGGTAGCGGAGCGGACCATCGGGATCCCGGAGTGAGCTTTGGATGGTGGCGGTTGTTCCCGGTGACGGTGATGGCGAAACCAGAGGTGGTAGAAGGCGAGAGGTTTTGATGAGGGAGGAGAGAAGGGGTTGGACGAACTGGGAGGAGCAACTGGGGGAAGGGAGGAGCTCGGGTTCCAACAGGGGTATGTGCTTCGATAAGTTGTTTCGGAGAAGGGAAGAAGGCAAACGGGAGGAAGACAAAGCTATTATGGGGAATATGGGAAAAGATTAAGTTAAAACCTGATTGGCTGGGAGAGCGCCAACTTCTGTTCCATAAGATTTTAGATTGACGACCACGATTGACGTGGCTCATCCGGCTCACCAAAACCTGCGGCTCACTATATCATCCCTCTATATATATATATATATATATATGAGAAGGGTTTACATGAGATCATTTTCATATAAGGAGCATGAGGATAATCTTTATAGCCATTGGATTCCGATCGGAGGATGGATATTAAATCAGTGGGTAGGTGAGTGTGTTACATCAAAGGGTAGGTGAAATCATTATAGCTATTTGTAGCCGTCAGATCAAGATCCAACGGCTACGATTTAAAGTGGCCTCATATAAGCCAAATGAAAGCGATCTCATTTAAACTTTTCCTTATATATATATATCTATATATATATCAACCAATTTTTTTTCTTTATAACATGGTGTGTCTGAGTCCATATTCACATTTACCAACCCACTTATTCACATTTTTAACCAAGTATCTTTTTTCTGTAAAAAAAAAAGCGAATAAGTAGGCATGCCAACTTTTGTAGCAATTTGAGGTATGTCAATTGACGTAATCAAAGCCGCGCCCTAGACATTATAAGACTCAAGATTAGTCTAAGACCTTTATTTCGTGTTGAGCCTAACTTATCATCAGAGGGTAGCTCTTAAGTTTTGATAGAAAGAATTTAGTTTCAAAACTTAACAACTCCGAGAAAGCGAAAACAAAAATTGATAATAACAATTGCAATTTCAATTAAATGCACAAAATAAAAGTTCTATAGCGGTTGAACATAAATCAAAGAAAAAATATTGAATGTATAAAAAGGAAATCAAATGGAGTATACTGAATAACAATACCAATAAAATTAGACGGCCCTTTTTTGTCTCACAGTTGGTTTTTTGTGGATGGGATAGGCCCATTGGCATGAGGCCCCTCGTCACATAACGTGACTATGAGGCGAAGAGGTTGACCCCTTTATCCTGGATCAGCTTCTCACACCCTGACTGCGACTGGACAACAACTCAACTACGTAACAAAGGTGGGAGTTGGGCACAAATTTAATGTTTTGAAAGCAATTTGTTCCTAGTCCTCGTTGATCAATGATTTCTTTCTCCCTACAAGTGTAGAGTGAATACGCAGATAGATGGTCCAATATCTTGTTTTCATGTAATGGGCCAATATCTTCTTTCAAACTAAAGATGGGCTAATTGGCTAAACTATTGTCACTAAGTTGAAGCGTAATTTTGACGGCCGCCTATCCTGCCACCCAGCCAATTTGCAGGGCCCCTAAATTGTAGCCTTATTTGGTAAGTTTTTTAAAAAATATCTGTGTTTATTTTTTCCTGGGGCACCCATGCTGTGAGACCTGGTATTGAAGGGGCTCCCAACACCTACTAGTTATTTTCGGAATGAAAATGGCACCGTGACAGAAGAGGAAAGCCAAGAAAGATTCCAGAAGTGGTGCTGATATTCTCGGACTATATAAACACAAATATGGACGCATTTTGGGCAAAACACGCAGCCATGAAAACAGTTGTTTATCGTTAAAAAATGCAACAGAAGCATATGTAGTCCAAAGACTCCAAACCCATTGGAAATAATAAGGCAATGAAGAGTTCAAGGCCTTTTGTTTAAAGATTGAAATGGATAAGAAGAGGAATTATTGTGAATTGGTGCGATGGAACTCCTCAATTCGCTGAGCAGATTATGATGCCTGAAATTATGAACAGTTAGCTAGAGACGAAGACGACGAGATGCATTAGATGGAGCAAGTTATGGCGACTTGCAACATTTACTTTTTTAAGGGATAGATGTTAATGGTATAGTTGTCCCAGAGAAAGCATCTCATATTCATGCTTGAAATCACAAGTAGAATAATAATTTTTTTTGCACTGAAAGAAAATTTCCCCTGGGACATAAGATTGAATAAAGGAAGATAAGTTAGAATAATAAGGCAAGTCGCAATAGGCTCCGCTGATCATGCATGCAAAGATGGCGGCCAAAAAAGGCAGCTTATTCACTGGCATTTTATTGAGGGTAAAAGGGTGCCCCTGCAACTGCCATATAATACAAATGGGGGGCCCTGCAAATTGGCTGGGTGGCAGGATAGGCGCCTATTTTGATTGGCAGTGTCGAATGCATTTTCTTTACATTACCAATTGCAAAAAAACAAAATGGTGGTCGTAGTATATTCATTTGTTTTATTTAAACATCTCACTGCCTCTTAGAGTAAGAGAACCCAATCACAATAGAAAGGAGAGAACAGGCTAGTCCATCCCATGCTATCATGCTTTGATACGGCCTGCAAGTAGGTTGTTTCTCTCTTCTCATTTTCTAACAGCAGGGACTAAAAATTGTGCATTCACCAACTCATTTATGTTCTTCTTTTATTATTGCCAGGACTAACTACTTTAACCATCTTGACACAGAAACTTCAATGTATGTAGCAGTAGACGTTGTTATGTGGTTTTAGTTGCTTACTTTCCCATTTCACTTATTTGAGCACTGCTACTATGTGGTGAATACCAAGATTAAAAAGCATATGGGGGAACTTTTGCTTGTGAAAATATCTCCATGGGAACTGCATGTACAAAGGCATGAAATTGCCATTGTTTTTCAAAAAATTTGCTGATACCGGATCTTTGCTATGATGCTCTCTATTTTTCCATACTCAAAAGCTTGGCATTTGGAAAAACAAGCTTGTAACACCTCAGTAATCATTTTGACAAATGCAGTCACTGTTTAAAAAGGCAGAAAATTAAAATTAGCATTATGTAGTTGACAATAGAGCATTATATAGTTGATCATATATCATCTTTTTGACCTAAAAGTGAAAGAGAGACTAAATTTTTAAACTAAAGGTCTTGATCTCCTTTAAGTCAAGAACGGGAAAGACTTCTTGTTTCAAGTGAGTAGCCAAAATTTAATTAAAGCCCACTGGCAGTTTCTATTCCTGTTATCTTATAAACCAGAAATCTGTCTTTTTTGTTTTTGTTTTTTTATAGTGCCACCTATTCTCGTTATTCTTGGAGTAATCTTTCAATTAATACTAAGCAGGAAGCTTTTTCATCCAAAAAGAAACAAGCATTGAGTTTAAATATATAGTACCCTAAAATTCTTAAGTGCACAATTCTACTCCTCAGCTGGAATACAGCTCAAGGGAATCCTAAAACCAGAACTGCAGGGCATGTAGAAAAATACTTTTACTTAAAGTAAATATCAATTCAATGCTGAAACAAAATTATAAACAAGAATAAGAATGAAGCAGATTTTACCTGCATATTATCCAGTTGTCACATGGCTTTGTCATAGAACTTCGACGTTCAACATTGTGGCAATCAGAGTGATTATTTTTTGCTACATGGCAAACAGAGTGATTTGCTTCCAGTAATTGTAAGCCTCAAATTTCTCACATTAATATCTTTCACAAACACCTGGTAATAAAAAGTGAAGTCCCATCTCAAATAAAGAATTGGTGGCCAAGCCTAAATACCCATCAAAATGCACTCTTATGAACTGAGGTTATATAGCATCATTCTTTTCACACTAGCTGATGGTAAACTGGAAAATCATACAGTAAGGTGAAGTAAATAAAGAAACACAAAAACATCAATCCAGCAACTTAGGTACTTTGACAAAATAATATATATAGTTCCATAAATTCAGAGGGAGATTCTTCTGAAGAGCCAGTCAGACTAAAAAAACCAAAAGATTTGCAGCCATTATATAGTTCAGGTAACTTACATGAGGTTGTACTCAACAAGTGAGATGAAATCATTTAGAGAAGTTGCACTACCTCTTCAACAGCCTTGAGATCTGTGAGTGAACTTGTTTCAGCTATCTTTGACAACAGGATATATCTGATTATTACTTCCCAAAGATATATCTGCTGAACCCATCAACATTGTTAATATTTTTGTCAGAACCGACCTGCTAGTCTGCGACATTAATCATCGTCATACATTAAAAGAGAACCCACAACTGAAAGTAATTCACAAGCCCTATATTTTGGCGTGCTTGCAATTCCAAGTAATTCCAAGTAACTAATAGACACGCAGAAGACAGAACCATCTTCTAACAGATGCAGATAATTACAAGAACTATTTGAAGAAGTTGCGCTTTTGGCAAGCTCAGGAGAAGGACAAGGTTTGGCTCTGGTCTAGACAATACAAACTGATGCAAGCATCAAATCTATATTTATGGTATAAAACATGACCATATCATTACTATTGAATGAAAGAAGCTAACATTACATAAAATAGGTCATAAAAGACATGGAATGAAGTAATAAAGCGCAATAGACCATATTGTAATGATAGTTTCCATACCAATTACTTAAGGGGCCATATGCTCAATGGACAAGGGATGAAGCAGATTTATAGCTTCCAACCAGCATGCTCAACCTATGCACTTTAGTTACTGACAGGCCTCAGTAGAATACTTATTTCTTCTTCTTCTTCTTCTTCTTCTGGGACCAGGTGGGTCCATATATGGCCAAGTTTGTTCGACCAAACTTCTGATCAGCAACCTACAGTGCATGATTACATCAAGGAGTGTTATAATCGAATATCATGTTTCTCTGGAAATCTTCTAGGAACATATCACTGAATAACACAACCCGAAAAACCACATCCTGAGCAGAATGGAAATCATTTCGCAATTGTCATGGTTTGCTGAAAGAAAATCAAAGGCCAAATGTAATATGTCCCTAATGGAGTCCAACTGAATCAGATGAAAGTAGAAAATTAAAAAGGTGCAACACTGGAGTGTTTCCTATTACTCAGCATTCTTAGTAACGTATGGAGAAAACTTGGGATAATTGCATATAAAACTTAGCAATTTGCAAAATTTGGCATGTTAACATCATTAGATAAAATAGCATACATTTTGTACTTTTACCCAATCATGGACATCTCAATACGATTAGGTAAAATAGCAAAACTGAAGAGGGGGTACAACACGTGAAAATTGAGAACTGTGGACCAATAAGACAAGCCTATAGCAACATCAACGCAAAAACTTCAGAGTTCACTTTTCTTAACCTTAAAAAACATGTCTATCACCTTAAAAAAACATGTCTATAACTTACAATTTGGAGCATGCCCAGCTCCCAAGTAACAACAAGAACAAGGAGCCAGAAGAAAAAGGGAAGAAAACCTTAGTAAAGCCAGCACTTGTGATGGATTCGCAGATCCACATTCAAACAGTAAACAGAATTTGCCCAAATGTATTTCGAATGATTTGAAGAAATTACACTTGGATTTTCGATTTTCTAAGAACAATAATGAAATTCAAAAAGGGAATTGAAAGGAGGAGGAAAAAGAAGCAGTCCGAAGCTTACGCCTCCAGAGCAGAGCTCTAAATTACAAATGAAATCAACTAGCTCAAAACAGAAAACTACAGCCCTATTTATTGGCAACAGCAGTGGGCTGACGTGGTCAACTGCCCAATCGCCTGAAGTTATACAGAAATGGCTAAAACACCCTTTACTTAAGTTCCTCCTTTTTTATCATCTCCAATACGCACAGCAGCTACATCAACTTGATTTCAGGTAACAATTTTGATAATATTTGTATTAAAATTTTTCTCCAAATACATGATATATTGACCTAAGCCTGTTTCTGGGTTTATGTCAGTCCAGAAACTATCCAAAGCTTCTACAGTAGCAAAGACTTCCTTTAAGCTTAAGGGGATTCATTCTTTCCGATTAACAATGCACTTTAAACTGAAAACTGAATTACCATTCATCACCAAAAAAGGTAAGATATGTTTCAAACCTGCTTTTGCAATTATCCCTTCGTGCCTTGGCAGGGATCCATTCCATTCCACAAACCACCCAACACTGAGAGTAAGAGGCATCTCTTACATTCTCTTTCTTGCATGTAACTCGCCAGGAAATCATTGCTCTCTCAATTGGAGGTCCCACATATAAGCTTGGTAAGTACCACCAAAGCCTGTATTTTTCCTTTTGTAAAACTGATTGCTTCGTTCAAGGTGCATCTTTACCGCATATTCTCACAGAATTTATCATCCTGCACATTTTAATGGAGGTTGATATCAGTTCTCTGTCATCTTTCCGGAGATACCATCTATAGAGATCATCATCTTAACCAGTATTTCTCACAGAACAAGAATGTATGTCTTCAGAAAGAACAGCAATGTGAAGTTCATCAGATTTGCAAAGAAAATACCATCACCAGAAATCTCCACAAGAACACACACCATCTGCAAACCGATGAAATCTAACAGCATCCCTGACTAATATTTCTCTTCCCGCAACCTTTGAAATATACTTAGTAGCATTATGACAATCATTACAAACTCGAAGATTCTTGACAACCTTAATGGGCAACCCCTGAGGAACAAATATCAATCCAAAAGCAATTGCCAACTTCTCACTGTGGTGGCTAAGCATCTGCACCTTCTCTGCTTCTTCCACATTATGAAGCACGGATCTCGTATCTGGAACATAACCATCCCTGATCATCTCTATGTTAAGCCTATCAAGCTCCCTATATATCTGATCCAGATATGGGTTCGACATGTCATCAGCTGTAAATATGTACACCTTATTCTTATATTTGATCCAACTACATCCAGGATCCTTCCTCACTCCCTTATTCCTCATCATTTTTCTGACAGAAGCAACATCATCCCATTTTCCTTTAGCAGAATAGATACTCAACAGCAAGACATAACTCGCAACATTTTCTGGGTCCAGTTGAAGTAAAGCCTCTGCTGCCCACTCCCCAATTTCCATATTATTATGAACCCTACTCGCACTTAACAAGGTGGCCCACCCAATCACATCAGGAGAACAGGGCATCTTTCTTATAAAATTTTCTGCTTCTTTTAATCTTCCTGATCTACTAAATAGGTCAATCATACAACTATAGTGATCAGCTAGGGGGGCAATTTTGTAGTCGTTTATCATGGCTTTGAAATAATGTTTTCCTTTCTCCACCAATCCAGCTCTACTACAAGCTGAAATCATACCAATGAAAGTTACCCCATCGGGTTGTAATCCAACATCTAACATTTTCTCAAATAACTCTATACTTTCTTTCGCTTTACCAAATTGAGAATACACTGAAACCAAAGCTGTCCAGGAGACTTCATCTTTGATCGCCATCTCATCAAATAGCTTGCGTGAATCTTCAATATTGCCACACTTGCCATATAATGTGATAACTGCATTTGAAACAGTCAGAAAGGAAATCAATCCACAGACCAAAGCTTTGCAATGAAATTGTGCTCCTTCTTCTAAGATTGCAAGGTTTGCACATGAGCTGATTATGCTTCCAAGTGTGAAATCATCTGTCTTGATCCCATCCCTCTGCATTTCGCAAAATATTCTCACAGCATCTTCGCTAAATCCATTTTGTCCATAGCCCACAACCATGGCTGTCCATGAAATGATGTTCTTCCTTTTCATTCTTTTGAACACTGATTCAGCAGATTTTATGCTCCTACACTTTGAGTACATATCAACAAGAGCACTGCCCACAAAGATATTGTTGGCATAGTCAGTCCGGATTATGTAGGCATGAATCTGCCTCCCTTGTGCCAATGCTGAAAGACCACTACATGCAGTTAATACGCTTCCAAAGGTGTACTGGTCAATAGAAAAACCTTCCGATATCATTCTTCTGAACACTTCCAGTGCTTCTCTGTCAAAACTGTTCTGCGTATATCCCGTGATCATTATGGTCCAAGATATTTTGTCCCGCTCAGGCATTTCACTGAATAACTGCTTAGAATCCTCAACCATGCCACATCTAAACAGGCCAGTAATCATGGTATTATATAGAACTACGTTCCTCACACGCATTTGCTTGAAAACCTGCAAGGAATCTTCAATGAAACCCAATTTTGAATACATATCAACCAAAGGACTACCCACAAAAACATATGACTCAAACCCATACTTCAGTATCTGTACATGAATTTGAGTACCGAACTCAACCATGCCCCTACTAGACGCGAGAATCAACAAAGTGGAGAAGGTAATTCTGTTTGGACTCTCTCCAAATTCCCGCAACATACATTTATACGCCTCAACGGAATTGTGTGCGGACCCATGGCTCGCATATCCCCCAATGACAGAGTTCCAAGAAGCACCATCGTGGTACGGCATCCGACAAAATACATCCTCCATAGCCGAAAGCTGACCTGCTTTTGAATACGCGGAAAGGACAATGTTCCACGAAAACATATTTGGTTGGGGAATTTGATCAAACACGCGCCGGGCGTAACTCAACTGGTCCAATTTGGCATAGGCACTGATCAAGTTGTTCGCTAGAAATGTCTCCGGGCAATTGAAGGTTCTGAGGATAACGGCATGGAGCTTTTTCGTGTAAATTTGGGCATTGGATTGGCAGCAGGATTTCAGTAGGGAAGCATAGTAGTTTGAAATGTTGGACATGACACGACAGGGCGGGAAATAGTTATTGATAAACCGGTCAACCGGTCGGTCATGTCCGTTTTATTCAAACATTGGCTGCGCGGAGCGGAGGGACCGGCGGCGAGGCCGGCGGAGGAGGTGGCGGCGGTGTGGGAGGGAGGGCTGGCGGTGGAGGTTTGAAAGGCAGCAAGGAGGGAAACCATGGTCCATTAACGGACAATTGGACCTAGCTGGGCCTTGGCGTTTATTTGAAATATGGGCCTCGTGGTTTCTGGGCCCAAAAAACTGTGGCCCACCCGCTACAACAAGCCTGGGCCTATCTGGGAAGAACTAAATTAACCTGCTAGTTACGTAGGAAAGAGCTAAATTAGGAATGCAGGTGTATAACCGACTTACACTTCTTTATATAAGCAAGACTTGGGTTTCCATTGACAATCTAACCTTTGTAGTACTGTGAGATAGAAGAAGAGCGAGGCAGAAGTTCTGATTGAGAGCCATGGCGAGGAGAAGGTCGAGGAGGAAGCCTGAGCCCAAGAAGAAGCTGCCCAAGTTGGATACCCTCTTCTCCTGCCCCTTCTGCAACCATGAAGGCAGCGTGGAATGCGTCTTCAAGAAAAAGCTGTCCATTGTTGAGGCCGTGTGCTATGTTTGTCAAGAAAGCTACTGCACCAAGCTTACGAGCCTGACCGACCCCATTGATGTCTACACCGAGTGGCTCGACGAGTGCGTCAAGGCCAACACGGGCAGCTGAAGATGACGGCCCCTGGGATTGAAGTTTTTCTCTTAGTTTTCAAGATTCTTGCAAGTTTTATTGTAATACATGTGATGCCTTTCTTCTGGCAAAGTTGATATGTAAAAACTTGGGTACTTGCAAATATCATTGTAAATTATCAATTATGTGTAGATCATGTTGATAAAAGAATTTTTTCTTAGATCAATCATGTTAATATGGGTTCTTGAGATAAATTCTGTACTGTTCGTATGATATCGATCCAGATCACTGTTTTTGTGGGTTCACATTCAAAGATGTCTCAGTCTGAAGTGTTCTCCTTTAGTCAGTTGATCAAGTTCCACGTTCTTAGTTGTAGACAAGTTTGGATTCTTGCAAGTTTGTTGTAATTAAGTACTTGCCTCCGTCTTTATATCGTGTATTGGTCCTAGATCATGTTAATAAAATTTTGGGATCTTGATTTAGATTCTGTTTTGATCTCTGGGAGTGGCTTGATGAGTGCGTGAAGGCCAAAATAGCCTCTTGAAGATGACGCCCCCTTGGGATTGAAGAATTTCTTTTAGTTTTAAAGAAGTTCGGATTCTTGCAAGTTTTGTAATGATTCGTATGATTTAGAACCAGTACAGGATGCGGTCTTCAATGCCTGCCATGATGGAGATTTATCTATTTTGTGCATGTTAATACAGGGGGCCGGGCATGCAGGCTTGAATGATCGCCTGCTCCCTCAATTGACGCTCACCGTTTTCCATACGACGGTTTGCAGCACTATGGCTCACACAAAATCTTTTCCCTTCCTCAAAATACCAACAGATTTTCCTCAACCTTTAGCTTACAACCTCATAAAACATGGGGCCCACATGTTAATTCTGTCTCAAACGTGTGGCCCTCACTTTGAGCCTTTCATACCCCAACAAGTGAGTTCAATTCACATTCTTTTCTTTTGGCTCGTTTTAAAGAATTGAAAAGTGGGCTCATAGCCAAGGCTCACAGAGTTTTGGTCATGACTCCCAATAATCTGCTAAATAGATCAGTAATAGAACGCTTAACTCTTCTTTTTTAATAACAAGAAAGCTTAATCCTTAACAAAAAAAAAGCTTAACTAATTAAAATAGCTCTATATAGAAAAAAACGTTAAGGGACTATTTGGTTGGAACTTATGTGACTAGAAGAAGCAGAATCTAAGGTATTCTTCTTCATAGATTTTGGCTTTGAAGTCAAGTGTGCTTGGTTGGATATAAGGAAAATTAGCTTTCTTGTGAGTAGTATGTTTGGTAACATATGCAGAAAGCAGATTCTAGATTTTCAAGTTACAAAAATACCCTTCATACTAATAATCTCAACCGTCCATGTGATCCGACAACTGAGAATGATCTCCCTTTTGAAACCCTCCTCCATACCCATTTAAACTGGTAGCCCCTGTGATCGCTGTTGGGTGACCATCTCTTCTCTTGGTGGTTTACAACTCTGATCTCCAGCGCTGGCCATCACCTCCATTCGCGTGGTTGTGGAGCCTCCCGTGTCCAGACATCAGCTTCCGGCTGAACCTCACACAACTCCGCTGACCATCTCTTCTCTTGGTGGTCTGCATCTCCGGTCACCAGCATCAGCCATCGTCTCTGTTCCCATGCTTGTGGAGCCTCCCGTGTTTGAACATTAGCTTTCGGCTGAACCACATGCAACTCTGTAACTCTTTCTTTTAGCGTCATGATATCCTAATGATCTTGATATCTTATAAAAAATATTATAAAAATATCATTATGATATCATCATTATAAAAAAGAGCACTAAAAATAAGGAAGAATGAACAAAAAATGGGAAAAAATGGATCAGAAATGAAAGAGATATAGACCGTTGAAGTTTGTCTCATGTATTGCATATTGTGTAATCCAACACACGATATCGTGTGTTGGATTACATGATAGCACTGTAATCATGTATTCATTGAACACTAAAGTGGGACAAATTTCAAATATGCATATCTTTCTCATTTTTGATCAATTTTCGCCCATTTTTTTCATTCTTCATGATTTTTAGTGCTCTTTCTTAGCACCATGATATGCTATCGAAAAAAATACCACAAAAACCACGGTAAATAGTATGTAGTGGCTCAACATTTTTATGACATCATCATTATAAGAAAGAGCACTAAAAATGAGGAAGAATGAAAAAATTGGTAAAAATGGATCATAAATGAGAGAGAAATGCATATTGAAATTTGTCCTAGTTTAATATTCAATTAATGCACGATAACAGTGCTATCGTGTGTTGGATTACACGATAAGCAATACTATCAAATAATTGATTACATGATAGCACTGTGTATTGTGTAATCGATTACACGATAAAGTTTTTGTGGGACAAACTTCAGCGGTCTATTCTCTCTCATTTCTGATCCATTTTGCCCTTTTTTTCATTCTTCCTTATTTTTGGTGCTCTTTCTTATGATGATATCATAAAGATGTTGAGCCACCGCAAGCTATTTATTGTGGTTTTTATGATATTTTTTATAGGATATTAAGGTTATTAGGATATCTTAATGCTCAGAAAGAGCACTAAAATAAGGAAGAATGAAAAAAAAAAGAGAAAAAATGGATCAGAAATGAGAGAGATGCATATTTAAAATTTATCCCAGTTTACTGTTAAATGAATACACGATAATAGTGCTATCATGTGTTGGATTACATGATACGCAATGCTATCGAGTAATCGATTACACGATAGCACTGTATATCATGTAATCGATTACACGATAGAGTTTTTGTGGGACAAACTTCAATAGTCTATATCTCTCATTTCTGGTCCGTTTTTACCTATTTATTTTCATTCTTCCTTATTTTTAGTGCTCTTTCTTATAATGATGATATGATATAAATGTTGAGCCACCGCATGCTATTTATCATAGTTTTTATGGTATTTTTTGATAGGATATTAAGGTCATTATGATATCTTAGATGCTCAGAAAGAGCACTAAAAATAAGGAAGAATGAAACAAAAATGGGCGAAAACGGATCAGAAATGAGAGAAATATGCATATTTGAAATTTGTCCCACTAAACTATTCAATACTTGAACACGATTGCAGTCACCCTTCTTCTCTGCCACACTTCTCTGCCATCGTCGCCCTCCTTCTCTCCCTCAGACAATAGCATAAGAAAATGGGGACACGAGGAATGAGGCGGCAACGAGTGAAAAAATTCTACGCATTTTCCAGCTGTCTGCGCTTCTTTGTGGAAATCTCCTCGCGAGGAGATTCTATGTGCAGTCAACTTCACTACATCAGGGTTTCATGTGAAGTAGTGCACCAAATGCGCTAGCGCAGAAAGCGTCTGATTTTGAGAGAATCTAACGAGGAAAGTGCCAACTAAGCAGGCCCTAAAACAAGTTGAATGTCGGCATATGCCAGGGCATCTTGGATCGTCGAATTTCAAACAAGTGACAAATGTCAATACAAGAAGAACCCAAATAAGGGTATTGTGGGCCCCACTTTTTAATTATTATTATTTTCTTCTATATCAGAGTGCTACGAAGACTAGATTGTCAATGAAAACCCAAGTCTTCCTTGTACAAACCCAAGTACTTGAAAGTCGGTTATACTCGTACATTCCTAATTTGGTAGTTTCCTCACCCGTGAATTGAAGCATTCCTAATTTAGTTATTCTTACGTAACTAGTCGGTTAATTTCGTTCTTCCTAGAGAGGCCTGGCCAGGCTTGTTGTAGCGGATAGGCCACAATTTTTTTGGCTCAGAAACCAATGAGGCCCATATTTGAAAACAAACGTCCAGACCCAGCTAGGTCTGATTGCCAGATGAATGGGCTATAGTTTCTCTCCTCTTCGCCAATCAAAACCTTCGACCGCCATCCCTCCCTTCCCCACCACCGCTACCTCCTGTCTCCTGCCCAGCTAGGTCCGTTTGTCTGATGAAAAGTTTAAATGAGACTGACCTGCTATTCCAATCACATAAGTTGTCTCTTATATATCCTTCATTTCAAAGTTCTTAGAGAGAAATTTCTTGGTCTCATATAATAAGTCAATATCATTAGTAGTAAGTAAAATGTCATCAACATACAGAATAAAAAATATAAACTTGTTCTGATACCAATAGCTAGAATTTATTTTTACATCATTATAAATTATCATAATCCCAAAACTTCAATTTCATAAGATGATAACGTATTATAAACCCTTCAAATAGAAAACATACATTGAGCTATATTAGAAAAAATCCAAACCTCAATTAATAAACTAGTTTCTCTTTCTTAGTTTTTTTTGTTCTATAGAGAGCTAGCTATCAATATGGTAGAGCCCAAGATGTAAGATAATTTATGACCAACGTATGTGTGACCCAGGTGCCTCTTAATTGGTCAATATGAAAAGACAATAATTCTGATTTAAGATATACACATTGATGGAACGTATAAATAAGAGTGGTTATCCTGAACAGTTATAGTCCTATCAGGATAAGAATAAATACAATTATAGTCCTATCAAGAGCTGATCCTCTCTCTGCCTATACAAGAAACACAGATGTTTAATTTCCATCGTCTTAACTATTGATAGAGAGAGAAATTAGTTTCTTCATTGAGGTTTGAATTTCTTCTAATACGGCTCAAGGCATGTTTTCTATCTGAAAAGTTTATAATATATTATCATATTATGAGATTGAAATTTTGTGATTATGATAATTTATTATGATGTACAAATAAATCATAACAATTGGTATTAGGGCAAATTTATATTTTTGATTATATATGTTGATGATATTTTACTTGCTACTAATGATCGATCTTAACTTATTATATGAGACTAAGAAATTTCTCTCTAAGAACTTTGAAATGAAGGATATGGGAGAGGCAACTTATGTGATTGGAATAGAAATATTCTGGGATAGAACACAAGGATTGTTAGGGTTGTCTAAGAAAGTATATATTGATAAAGTTCTAGAGAGATTTAGAATGGAAAAATGCTCATCAAGTATCATTCTCCTTTAGAAAGGAGATAAATTCAGCATTATACAATGCCCAAAGAATGAATTGGAACACAAAGAAATGGAAAAAAATCTTTATGCATCAATTGTTAGGAGCTTAATGTATGTTCAGACTTGTACGAGGGCAGACATCAGTTTTACTGTTGGAATGCTTGGCCGATATCAGAGTAATCCTGGATTGGATCACTATGGAAGCTGAGTTTGTGGCATGTTTTGAGGCCACAATTCAAAGATTATGGTTTCAAATTTTTATTTCAGGACTTGGAATAGTTGACAGTATTGTCAAACCGTTGAAAATTTATTGTGATAATTCTGCAGCAGTCTTCTTCTAAAAAAGTAACAAGTATTCAAATGGTGCTAAACATATGTAATTGAAATACCATGCTGTTAAAAAACAAATTCAGAAACAAAAAGTGTTAATTGAATACACCAGTCTTATGATTGCGGATCTGATGACTAAAGGATTGCCTCCAAAGACATTCACTAGACATGTTGAGAGGATGAGTATTAGTATAAAGTTTTAATGAACACTTGTTAAGAGTGGTTATCCTGAACACTTGTTGTCCTATCACAATAAGGATAAACATAATTATAGTCATATCAGGAACTGATCCTCTCTCTTCCTATAAAAGAAACACAAATATTTGATTTCCATCATCGTAAGTATTGACAACTCTCTGTGGAACAGAAATGCTAAGAGAGAAAAACTAGTTTCTTCATTGAGTTTGGAAAAACATAAGTTTGGATTCTTGCAAGTTCTTTTTTGTCTTTGATACAGATTCTTGCAAGTTTATTATAATTAGATCCTTCCATAGATTATTGCATTATGTATTAGTCCTAGATCATGTTAACAAAAAATTTTGAATTCTTGATTTAGATTTTATTTTCTTCTAATCCCGAAGGACTTTTCCTATATTTGTGTTCACTCATATTCTTGATGTAGATCATATAAAATTTCCTAGATCATGTTGGTTCCATCATATTTGGATTGTAATGAAAATTTCGAGTAACGAAATTCATGCAGCAGCATTAATAATCTTAGTTTGGATATGTTTAAGCCTTGTAAAGTTCTATAACAAAATATGAACTTGGGACGTTGGCAACCAGGTCAAATTTAATGCTTTTGTTTTTTATCGTAGGAGAGAATGTTTTGTGTTAAACATAGCTTTAATTAATGTATCTAGGAAATTTTATTCTTATATAAATTTAAAACTTACGTTAAAGTAGGTGATGACAAAAATATTATAATGGAATATGACTAAAATATAATAAGATTAATATCAAATTTAACATATGTACTTATATGACCTACATAAATTGAACCGAGTAGCCAGTATTTTTTCTGTCTAGCAGAGTCAAACCTAGCTAGTATGTGTTCACTTTCAAGCCGCTCGTAGTGAATTAGCAAAGCTTGCACTGACCCGAATGCGTGCCATATCTCTATTTAATCACTTAATTGTACAAAGAAAACATGTTATAAGGCATACAAAGATATAATTGATCAGTCCCAATCGTACGATTTTGCTAAATGACATTCAGAGTGACAAGCTTAATTTCAGCAGGGAAGAATAGTGGTTTGAAAGGTTGGATATGGCACTAAAGAGCAGGAAATTACAGATAAACCGGTCCACCGGTCGGTTTTGTCCATTTTATTAAAACATTAGCTGCGCGTCTGGCACAATGCCAAACAGGAGGAGGGACTACCGGCGAGACCGGCTGAGGTGGTGGTGGTGGTAGCGTTGGGGAGGGGAGGAATGGCGGTCGGAGGGTTTGAAGCGCATGCGTCCTTTTTATTGCGAAGCACAGGCGTGCAGTCAGGCTAATGTGTTATAGCAGGCCTGGGCTACTCTCTCTCATACAAATTGGATATCGACTTGATTCAAATTATGGAGCTCTCTGTTAGTGATTGCTTATGAATGTTTCTACTGAAAAAATATTTTACTCCCTCCGGTCACTTTTAATACATACAGTTTTCTTTAAATTAAAAAAAAAACTGTATCTATTAAAAAAAACTGTATTTATTAAAAGACCCGGCCCGGAGGGAGTATTTATTTGTGCACAAGTGATTGACCATTGAAGTTCAAATTTCATGATGAAATCAAGGGTTAGATTAGGTTTGAGTATTGGTATGAATATGTAACTTAAAGATTGCCCTTCTTTTCTTTAAATGCAAAATATTTTATGTTTCACTCATAAACTAAAAATCAGAAAATGAGTGGAGAGAAGTGGAGAGAAGCTGAGGCAGCTGCATGAAGCGAGCTCAAGGTAGACTCACTCTAAGGGCCAGTTTGGATATTCTTTAACGAAGAAAAGAAAATTACTTTTTCCACCTTTTCCTTTAGCTGAAAGGACAGATCATTTTTCTTTAGCAGAAATACTTATTTTTCCTTTAGCAGAAAGGGTAGATTTTTCATAAATAAAATTAATTTCTTTTGAAAACCACTAGAAATGGGCTTATGAGGAGGTTTCTAGTAGAAAGGAAAAATGACCCTTTCTCCCCAATCTACCAATTTTTTTTTTCTCGTACAAAAGTATCGTCGAAACAGTTTTTTAAGTAAAAGATCATTTCTCTCCCCTTAAAACCCGTTTCTCCTAGAGAAAAAGTGCATCAAACGGGCCTTAAGCTTGAAAAAAAACAAGTTCTCAAGCTTGTTGAAACTTGACTCTATTAGTCCTGAATTTTCTTGAAGTATGATGCATGAGGCATGTAAAACTTATGTAAACTTCCCATTAAGATTTGATCAATGTTATAATCACATTACCTGCCGGTGATGATGGACAACCAAATTTGCAACATAGAACTTGCCTACTCATTGATGTGACACAATCAATTACCCACTGATTTGATACAAGCCATCGGATTGTAATCCAATGGCCCAAAAGATTGGCCTCATGCTCCTTATATGAGAACGATCTCATGTAAACCGTCCTCTAATAGAATTCCAGGTCCCACTATTTTTCCCCACTTTTTATCTCTTCAAAGATCTTAACAGCTTCCCCACACATACTGTTTGTAAAAATATATAGAAATCATTGTATTTGATGATATTATATTTCTTGTAGCCAATTTTCTCAAACAAAAATCTGGAATTTTCAAATTGACCATTCTACCCAAATCCTTTGATTGTCAAATACGTGACACAGAATTCCATGAGTCATATATCTAAAAATCTTCTCAGCATCTTCAACCCTACTTGCCGACTAAACCTGTCAATAAATGAGTTTGATGCATTTATACACGGATTAACCAATCTAATATCCTTTTCGCATCTTCAACCTCATTATACCTTCTGTAAAAAAGCACAAATGCACCCAATGGAGCTGTCAAATTCATATCCAATTCTGATAAGCAAACAATGAATCATATGCTCAAATACTCTAAACAACTACAATCAAAAGATATTTATTTGGTTTTGCCTCACCATTGACTCTCATTAGATGCATGTTTGAAACGATGCCCAAGTCTTCTTCGCGCCTTCCCCATTTTGTGTTACAAGAAACCATGGTGTTCCAAGAGATAACGGTTCGGTGAGGTGATCTACACATGAAATACGCATTTTATTATCTTCTAAACTTATGCTTATGTTAGTGTTTGATTAGAATTATTGCTACTTTAATATAGTTTTTGGTTTTTGTAGGAAACAAGAGTAAGATGCAAAAATGAGGTGAAAATGGACTTCAATGGTTAAATCATCATAACTTTGTGTGCATATCTCTGAGAAGTCGGCTTTCTAACGCCACCAACTGCTCGCAATTCGGAGTTTGGAGCAGAAAGTTATAACCAGTTGAAAATTATGAATAGTAACTACGATCGATCGGCATTCTATACACGATCGATCACCAGAGCCGAAAACAATGTTAATGAATAAAACGATCGATCGGCAGTAAAAATGATCGATCGTATCTACTGGAGTTTTTGGATCTGCATATTACAGTAAACACGATCGATCGGATATCAAAATGATCGATCGGGTGACGAGACAAAATGGACGATCGGCGCGACAACGAAGGAAATTGTGAAAAAAAGTGATCGATCGGAAAGCGATCGATCGGCTATACGGAGTGATCGATCGGTTTGTGCGGCAAAACCTAAATCAAGCCTATTTTGACTCGGATTTGGAAGGGGACTTCGGTGTTTCTCTTCAAATATATAAGTAAGCCTTAAGGGAGAATGTATTAGGCATTAGAGAATAAATTAGAGAACCTATTTTGGAGGCTAGAGAAGAGCAAGAGGAGTCTTTTGGAGCCAAAGAAGAAGAAGAAATCCATGCCAATGGAACTATCAAAGCAGGCTTTTCTTTTCTATCTTCCTATGTGTAACTAAATTCCTTGTCAAGGCTAGATGTATTGCTACTCTTGTTAGTTTTATTTAATAAAGTTGATTATGATTCATGCTTAATGCTATTTCATGAGTTTCTTTTGAGTGCTTGACTATATACTTGATAGATATGAATAAAATTAGATTTTTTTAATCCCTGTGTCTGACCAAGAACAGGTTTGTGATTGATTCTATGCCCGACCAAGGATAGAATTGATTACATATTAGTGAATGAACTTTCGTGTTCGACCAAGAACGTTAGTGAATTCATTAGTGATTCGTGTGCCCGACCAAGAATACGAGTTACCATATTATGTCAATTTGCGTGTAATAATAATCAAGAGTAGTAATTGCATGTCTAGTGGTGGATTCATTGTCTTGATATTTCTCTCCATTGATTAATCTTAGCTTACTTTAGTTAAAATTCATTGCTTCTTTAGAATTAGTTAAACTACATCTTTTCTTCTTTTGAATTTAGTAAAGTATTCACCGTCCCTAAGGTTCGACAACCTTTTCTATACTCGCCGTAGTACAATCGCCTTGTGCACTTGCAAGGGTTTAATTTTAAACGATCACGAGGCATTTTATTAAACAGCCTCCCGGGTGCCGCGAAAATTTATTTTGGTTTTCTAATACAGACAGGCTATCTTGGACGGACGAAATACTTTATGAGGAAATCAATTCACAGCACTAGTTCAGCATTCTAGGATCATATCTAGGAGTCCAGATCCAACACAGCCGCATTTGGCGTACATGTGGACCAGTGAAGTAATCAAGATGACATTTTCACTGGAGTCAGCACCTTCTCACATAAGAATGAACCCACATCCCCTCTGCAAGAGCTCCTAGCTGCGCACATGCAATTAACCGGTATAGGTTCATTTGGCTCTACTCTGCCATGTTGCATCCACTCAAAAGGCTGAGCAGTGAGCACTTCTCTGAAATCCCCAATGAAACAATCTACAGGCTGCCCCAAGGTCAGCAACAAAAGAATAGAACCCAACAAGCGTGCTCTGGGCAAACCCAATATAGGCATGTTACAAATTAACCGACTAGTTACGTAGGAGGAACTAAATTAGGAATGCGTAAGTCTTTTCATAGAACAAAAAGGAATGCTCAAGTCACGAGTGAGGAAACAACCAAAATAGGAATGTAGGAGTATAACCGACTTACACTTCTTTATATAAGCAAGACTTGGGTTTCCATTGACAATCTAATCTTTGTAGTATTGCGAGATAGAAGAAGAGCAAGGCAGAAGTTCTGATTGAGAGCCATGGCGAGAAGAAGGTCGAGGAGGAAGCCTGAGCCCAAGAAGAAGATGCCCAAGTTGGATACCCTCTTCAACTGCCCCTTCTGCGACCATGCAGACAGCGTGAAGTGCGTCTTCGACAAAAAGCTCTCCATTGCTGAGGCGGTGTGCTATGTGTGCCGAGAAAGCTACTGCACCAAACTCACGAACCTGACTGACCCCATTGATGTCTACAGCGAGTGGCTCGACGGCGTCAAGACCAACATGGCCAGTTGAAGATGACGGTGCTGGGATTGAAGGGTTTCTTTTAGTTTTCACTTTTAAAGAAGATCGGATTCTTGCAAATTTTGTCATTATTCATGTGTGATATATTTCTTCTGGCAAAGTTGATATGTAAAAATTTGGGTACTTACCAAGATAGTTCTATTATATATTGGTTCTAATTCATGTTAATAAAAGTTCTTTTTATAATAATCATGTTAATATTTTTTTTATGCCAATAGAATCATGTTAATATGGATTGTGCATACAGATTCTGTATTCTTCTGATGACATTGATCCCGATCTCTGTTTTATGTGGGTTCTCACTTAAAGATCTTTCGGATTGAAATGTTTATTTTAAATCAGTGATCAAGTTTCACGACTACTGCTCCATGAATTAATGTGGGTTCTGAGTAGCAAACAAGTATGCAGCCTTGCAAGTTCTTTTTTGTATTTGATACATACACATTCTTGCAAGTTCTTTTTTGTATTTTTTTGTAATTAATAAGTGTGTTATTTGGTTAGATGATCGCATTATGTATTAGTCCTAGATCATGTTATTAAAAAATCTTGAATTCTTGATTTAGATTAATTTGTTTTGATCTGATCCCGAAAAACTTTTTCTTGGGGTAGGATTGGTTCTATAAAATCTGAAATTTCGTGTTACAAATTCATGTAGCAGCAGTTTTAATTTTGTTTGGATATTTTTAAGTCTTGTAAAGTTCTATGGCAAAATATGAACTTTGGACGTTGGCAGCCAGGTCAAATTTAATGCTTTTGTTTTTTTTCACATAAGAGAATTAATTTCCTTAAACGTAGCTTCATTTAATGTATTTCTAGGAAATTTTATTCTTACATAAATTTTAAACTTACGTTGAATTGTTGCCAAAAAAACTTAGTTGAAGTATGTGAAATATGTGAATGGAATATAATTAATGTAAGTTAAAAAATATTAAGATTAAAACATCAAAATATTTTTTATAAATAACCTATATAAATTGAACCGAGTGGCCAGTATATTTCCAGTCTAGCAGAGTCAAACCTAGCTAGTATGTGTTCACTTTCAAGCCCCGCATAGTGAATTAGCAAAGCTTGCACTGACTCGAATGCTAATTGTACAAAGAAGAAGTGTTATGAGACATGAAAGGACATGATTGATCAGGGCCAAGCATACAATTTTGCTAGATGAAATTCAGAGTGACAAGTATAGTTTGCTAATTGTAATTGAGGATTTTGATGATGAGGGCATGGAGCTTTTTTGTGTGAATTTTTACGTTGTGGATTCTTGTGCACTAGTAACACTGGTGAAGAAAAAGAGCTATTACTGGGCTGAATTATACCTGTTTGTAGCATGTCCCCAACTAGTCACTCTATCTCAGCCTTCTGGACATGTGGGTATCGATATGGTCGAATGTTAGCTGGCATAACCCCTGGAACGAGTAGAATCTGGTGATCATGGCGTCTCTGTGGTGGAAGTCCTGTTGGCTTTGAGAAAATATCTTCGTGTTCAACTAGAAGAAGACACATGTCATTAGGTAATTCCCCCTGTTCCACATCCAAGATGGCGCGTTGTTAAAGGAACAACCCTTGAGGTGCAAACCTAGACAATGAATCAACTGCTTGCGCCATTTGCAAGGACCCGGGTTGTGACCCCTAGATGCGCACCTGCTGTCCTTATACTTCGAAATCCATAATGAGCTCGCAGAAGTTCCAGATTACATCCCCCAGTTCCTACAGCCATTGGACTCCCAGAACTACATCCGCCCCTTTGGTGGGCAACAGAAACAGGTTCGTAGCAAATGTATGCCCTTGGATGGTCAGCGATGCTTGGGCACACAATATCCGTCTCTAATTAGCACATCGAACGGTTTAGCATCAGACACATAGCACCCCAGTTGTTGTGCCACTCTATTGTTGATGAAGCTGTGTGGAGCCACTATCAATCAATATGGCCACCTGTTGACGTTTCAGAAGTCCCTGGATGCGCATGGTCCATGGAGTGAATGTGCCGAAGTAAGCGTGCACCGAAATCTCGGGCTGCACGTGGTCATATAGGTTGGTTACCTCATCAATCGGACGTGTCTCCTCGTCCTCGGCCACTTCGATGAGTAAGCTGCCCCGTACCGAACAGCTGTGTCCTGGTGCAATCTTCTCGTCGCACTTGAAGCATAGTCCTTTCGCCCATCGCTCGTCTATCTGTGCTGGTGTCAGATGACGGACTGGTGACAATGCCGTCAGAGGTAGGTCGACCGGTGTTGGGACCAGGCACTGGCATAGGGCCCAACGATTCACCGGTAGGAGGTCTCAGTGCTAGACTTCCGTGCCCTCCTCAATGCGAGCATGTCACACCACCTCTCGCATCTTATGGCATGGGAAATGTCTCATCTCATCAGAAATCTCCGGTTTGAACCCCCTTTTGAATGTGCCCACTAGTGCTACCATCGGCCAATCGGGCAAACGATTGGCAATTTTCATGAATTCGGAATAATAGGCTTTCACTATGGTGGTTTGGCGCAGACTGGACAACATTTCATTGAAGTCCTGGAATTCTTTGGGGCCGAATTGGACACAGAGTTCGTCAGCAAAAGAAGCCCAAGTAGGGTAGTGGACTTCCTTCTCATAACACTGGAACCACATAGAGGTGTCGCCATCTAAGTGGAACGCTGCAATGCACAGTAGTTCGGCCTCCGAGTTGGTCCCCTAGTAGGCGAAAAATTTCTCCGCCTTGTAAATCCACTCCATTGGTTCGTCTTCTCCGTTGTAGCGTGGAAATTAGAGTTGTGCCAACCAAGGCTCAGCTCCCCCTCGATAGCCCCCGTGATGACCCAGCGGCTCCACCCAATCACCCTCCATCTCCTGTTGTATATTTATGAAAGGTGTCGTCATTGCGGCATTTGCCCAAACACCTAGCGTGCCCCTTGAGTCATAGCCCATACGGCCGCCTTCCGGGGCTGAACGAAAAGACCCAAAACGAACTCCATGAGGATGGGATTGCGCCGATGTTGCAAATGGTGCATGGCCGCCATGAACGTGGGACCCCAGGATGGTAGATGGTTTGGCCATCTCAGCTGAAAAGTGGGGTGGCGTGGAGAGAAGGCCAGTTGTTTGGCCGCCTGTCTTCTAAGCCTGTGCCAGAGTGAGGTGCTGCACCTGGGTCTGTAGAGCCTCCAAGGCAGAGAGTACCTCCGCCATAGTTGATTGATTGAATTTTTCACTATTTACTCGCAATCGCACGAGACTACGTATAGACTAGTGGTAACGAGGTTGAACCCAAAGGACTTGGACTGATTCAACTTAATTCTAATGGAAGATTTGAATTTTTTGCGTAACAATTTCTAACAGGATAAAAAGTTCTAATTTTTAACAAAGCAAGAGAAATTTACGTGAAAATAATCCAATGAGAAATATACTAAGACCACTACAACAAATTTGGCTTTTAGCGACGGCATAAACCGCCGCTAAAGACACCAATTCTGTCGCTTTAAGTGTTTAACGACGGTTTTACACCGTCGCTAGCTCCGTTGATATAGGTGGCGCCGCTAATGACTTAACGACAGAAAAAGGGCAAACCGCCGCTAATATTTTTGCGACGGTTTTCAGCGACGGTTTTTGTCTGTTGAAGTAGTGTCTATCGCGACGGTTTTTGTCCGTTGAAGGTGTATCTATTGCGACGGTTTATTACTGTCGCAAAAAATGATTTATGACAGATTTTGCCTTTCCGTTAACCCTGACGGTAAAAACTATAACGACAGATTTAGTGACATTTTCGACGGTTGGTTCCGTCGCTACAAAATTACATATTTTAAAAAAAAATTAGTTGCAGTTTTTTTTGGCCTCTAATAAAAGCTATTTTAATATATATAAAAGAAAGAACAATAATAAACAATTTTATATTGATAAACGACAAACAAACTGTACAATGTTGCCAAAAAAAAGACCTTGACAAAGTAATCATCTCGTGATCTTGAAAGATAACGAGAAATTTCATTCTTAAGATACATTGAAAGATAACAGAACTGACAGGCTAATTTAGAATACAACATAAAGGCCGCCTAAAAAGAAAAAACATACCCTCTTGCGTGATGCACTACTTGCATCTCTCTCAGCAGGCCTACCCCTTCTCCTCTTTATCTTATTTTCTTCCTTGCCAACTGTTGATTCCTTCTTGGAGCCAATCTCAGTGGATGGACGGACTTCATCCAGGACTGTATCCTTCGATGATGCCTTTGAATCATCAGGTTTGACATCTAAATCACGAATACCTCCATATTCTTTATGCTTCAATTTAGCAGAAGCAGGTACCGCCTCCTCATCCTGGTCACCCAGACGACTCCTTTTTGGCTCTCGAAGTCTTTCACTACCAGACTGGGCCACCTCAGTATTGGTAGAAGATTTCTTCTTAGCAGGTCGGCCCTGTTTAGGGCGAGGTGAAGAGTCAGATTGAGAAGGGTGGACAGTTTCTTGCTCCAATTTGGCAGGCAAGGCAACATCCATTTTCATATCAGGATTTGATGGTGAAGCTGTTTTCTTGGTAGCTGGGGACTCGGGAAGGGACATATTATCGTTGTCCTTGCTGCTATCACCATCTTTTCGCTCCAAAACATCAGCAGTTTCTTTCTCACTATCAGCTTGTGAGCAGTCAGAGATGTCTGCAGAAGGTGAAGACCTAGGATTACGTCCCCTTTTGCTCTTTGTTGCCTGACCTTCAGTTTGGGCTGTATACACAGTAGTTTTCATTAGCCTGATAAATACCAAATGACAAATCAGAATTTGGTGCAACCATACTACAAGCCCCAGTAGATCATGTCACATACTTAACACATAATGATCAAATAGACAATTATTATATTACACAAACAGACATCTGAATTTCAATTCCCTGTAATCTTTGCAGTAACCTAGGCAGATGAATCTACTCTCCGGTGAACAAAAAAATGGAGCATAGGTGAATCTACTCTCTGGTGAACACAGTAGTAAGAAAAGTAAGCAGTTAATGCCCACAAACAAGACCAACTCCTACAACAAAAAAAAGTTTGCACTAAGCACGAAATAACAAGTCAACATACATAAGAACTGTCAGTAATGAATATAGAAAATCCTGTGAGTCCATCTGTAAACACAATATGGAAAAACATCTTCTGCTTTCTTCTACCTTGTAAAAGCATTTCTTGATGAAGCCCCAAGAACAAGCTTATCTACTGATTGATGCACAACGTAGTCGATGATGGCTTTAGGTACATCTGTTTCATCTAGGACAACCTCCTTGCACTGTAACTGCATAAACAGGGAGATAAAAAAGAAGAAGCTTGTCAATAATTGCAAAATTATTGATTTTTATACCAATAATTTAAGGCAGAACAATATTTCCTATGACAGATAATAAAAGAAAAAAATGAAATTAATTTCACCACATTTCTCCACTTGTTACTGATAAAAGGTAACAACATTGATCTAAAAGTACTAGAGACCTGTTGCAGAAACATTGAGAAGGCAGAAGTGGTTCTCTGGTCTGCCTGTCAAAGTATGCTGCTGCTACATCTTCATCCACTTCTGCAATAGGAAGTTGCTGGCCAGCTGCCGAAAGAAGCCACAAAATGGACGAGGCTAGCTAAAAAACGACGATAGCTAAGTTAGTCTAAGTTCACATTCATAGACCGGAGCCTGCGCTCACTGCCATATATCTCTCCAGAGGCAACATATATATTAGTTTCCTCTGGCGTAAGAGGACATAGGCCCTGCAGTCTCCTTATTTCAGAGATAATTTCTTTCTCTCTCCACCATGGGTATGCATATCTGAAAATGAAAATCCCAAAAATTGGGAAACATATGTTAAGAAAACCTCAAAGAAAACAGAACATTTTCCTTTTTTTAGCAACTATTAGGCCTACTGTTGACATCAACCTTCAGAATGGTCCAGCCATTTGTAGGCTGTAGCACGTTGCAAAATGTAATAAACATTTGCTTTTAGTGAAGACTAGCATACAGCTGAAAACTGCTAAAATTTTATGCATGCATATGTGCCATGTTCAAAGGAAAATACATAAACATGGAATGAAAGAAAAGTAAGGAAATCACTGCCTATGTTAATGTACAAGAAATTTGATTTATGGAATTTCACCAAACCTCAGTTTCCTGAGCTCTTCTGCTTCTTCTTCTGTGCATCCATGTACGCATCCAAAAAAAGCCAACATATCCATTTCATATCTCAAATGCAATGCGATGAAAGTTCCCTTCTCTTGTAGGATCTGAACCAATTTGTTTCCCAAGGCCTCAATTGGTTCAGTGAATTTTAATGCATGATAATTCACTCGGCATCGAAGCTTCTGTAGCTCAATTGACAGACCATTGTTCGCCAACCGTGAATCAGTCTTGTTAAAATGGATAACCTTATGGTGGGCGAAAAGGGGTAGAACCTGGAATTATACATTACATCAAGAGCTTTAAGTACAGACAATTTGTACAAGGTAACAAATCAAATAGTCATTTGAATATCTTGCCGAATCTGATTCCCCCAAGCTTGCTAATCTGGAGGGAACTTGACTATGAAATCCAATGTCATGCTGAGATCAACACTCGCCTCACACTCCAAACAGCAGGAACAATAGATTAGATTGCATAAACAGATACAGAACCCATGAAGATGGAGAAAGTATCCTAAAGAGAAGAGGTAGTTCTTTGAAGTAATAAAATTCATGTTAACTTCTAAAACAGCTAATCAGAATAGAATTCCTAATGTGCTATTCCTCCATAATTAAATGAATAAAATCATCCAGGTTCACACCAATCCCTCAGCTCTATTTATTCATCTATCTATCTAGGTAGCTTATTTTTATATTCTAATACTTAAGGACATAAACTCATGTTGACTCATCAAATGAAAAATGTACTGACACAGATTACCAATCCCTTGTTATTTCTAACCAGCAGAGGTTGAATTCTTCCAAACGATTTTAGTAACACAAACATGTAGTAACATCGATTTCGTAAAGTTAACAAGTTGTTTTACAGCTCCACATTGGCTAAAGATTGTTTTACAAGGACTAAAATGGACAACAATATTACTGATCGTACCAAGAGCCACTACCTGTAACAGAAATGACAGTTAAAGATATGAGAGGTGACATACAACCATGGGGCTGCTAGTGAACAAGCTGATTCTCATTTGATCTACTAAATCAACCAAATTCAATACATCATAAATATGGAACACATTCGTATCCAATCCTACAATATCTCGATACCTAAGGCATGGCCCCCACAATAAAAATTTACAGTTCTGTACTTTTAACCCAAAAATGCTTTTATCACAAAAAAGTTTTTTATCTCTTATTGACATTTCACCATACATATAGGGGTCAGTCAGAATTCTCAAGCCACCATTTCATCAAACACATTGGGAGCAGTACTAATACCTTAGCATTAATTTGACAAAACCTTATTTTGAGCACCCCACGGTTAGTTATATAGGCTTTTTACTAAAGCACACGTTATGCATTGATCCTATGAATGAAGAAACACATCAAGTCATTAATTCTCTTGCCAAAAATAAACATTATGTCATTAATTAACATCAAGTTATCAACACACTGCCATGGATTGGGCAAAGTAGTAGTGTATTAAATCTGTCTGCTAGATGTTCATGCAGAGAATTACATAATAAAGTTAATCAAACTCAGATATTTGACAATCAAAAGTAAAGACAAAGACAATGGGACATCAAATAAGTAAATTACTTCTTTTATAAGATAAAATTTGAGTTTCTAACTTTCAACTGCAACCTCCTTTGCCTAGCAGACGACCCCACGGTGGGCGACGCCAGACCTGCTTGCAGCGGCAGAGGACGATGCAAGGGCCAACCTTCGGAACCGGGTGTCGATCCTCAACCCCCTTCGCTCCTGCAAAACTCCGTTCCTATGAAATCCCAGCACCAAGGCAGTTGCCGCCGGAGCTGGCGCACTTTCCGCACTTTAACGGGGAGATGGAGAGAACAGGGAGATGGAGAGAGAAGGTAGAGAGCGAGAAGCCGATAACGTACTTGCACAGTGGTAATCGGAGGCTGCGAAGAATTGCGGCGGCGCCTCTCCTCTCTCCCGTTGGGTGAGGGTCCGATCGAGCGACGGAGTTCTACGGCGGAGGGATGCGGGTCATGCGATGGAGCACTGCGGCGGAGGCCGGGAGGGCAGAGGGTGAGGGTTGGATCGATCGAGGGCAGACGGGAGGAGGGGGAAGTGGGTTTAGGTAGGTTTTTTTATATAGGGCTCCATTAACGATCGATTTTATGCTGTCGAAAACAAAACCGCCGCTATTCTTTTCCGACAGAATTACTGCCGCCGAAAAAACTGTCGAAATACATAGATTTATACCAACGGACCATTTTCTGTCGTAAAAATCGGTCGTAATTAAATTTTAATACCAATGGATATATGTCCGCCGGAAAATTCCGCCGTTAATGTTTTAACTTTTACGACAGATTTATGTCTGCCGCCAATGATAATTATTATCAACGGATTTTGTTCTGTTGAAATAAAATCCGTCGTTAAAAACCATTTTTGTTGTAGTGCCATCCGATCAAAGAGCATACCTTTGTGAGCTATGAGCCTACGCTCGATCAGTATCCATAGGGGGGGCGCACCTGTAGTCCTCTTAAAATTAGTGATTTGAGAACCAAAGAAATCACTAATCTGGAGAGAGTTTTCATATGTTTCAGACATGATAGTATGACGCTCAATGTTCATAATTCTAAGAATCGGTTTCTGTGATTGTGTCAAGACATTGAAAATCCATATATTCGGCCCATTGGCCAATCCAACTGATTAGATGACTATGGATGAGGGAGGAGGCTCTAGCCTTTAACGCTCTACCCTTCGACAGCGTGGTAATCCTCGCTAGGCCGTGCCCTAGGTTTCAA